>CM031857.1:24354137-24403804 GCA_018697195.1 Certhia americana
AGAGAGAGAGAGGGGAAAGAGAGAACCGAAAATAATGGATAAAGCAAAAAGCAGTGACACCCCCCAAAATGACCTGTTGAAAATAACACATGTTTTTCAAGCTCTGTATTATATACATGTTTAAGTTCTTCAAAATAAGCAATATTTTGATTGTCATAAGAACATAGCTGAGGGGATTGTTTGTGTGGGTTTGCATCTTTCATAATGGAAGAAGACTTAGCAGAATCCCTGCCCAGCAGATTAATAAATTCTTATACTCAGGGTTAGACAGAATCAAAGTTATACATTTCAGTCTTGAGCAAATCTCTATAGACCAAGAGCTCAGAGAGCCATGAGAAGCTTTTGTCAGCATTCCTAGGAGTTCACTGCATTGGCATTCATCTGTTCAGCTATTCCCTTTCAATATTTGTGCTGGGGGAAGACAACCCACCAGCCAGTTCAAACAGTGCATGACTGTCTGGGAACCTCCTCCTACCCACACAACTGCCACTGGAGTTTGGAGCAAGTTCAAAGGAAGATGCTGCGACCCACACTGCCAGCACAAGCTTTGCCTCCAGACAGATGTCAGCACTGCCAGGGAAGGAAAGGAAGGAAACAACCCTTCCCAAGCCACCCGTGGCTTAAACATCATGAACCTGAAATTACCAGATGCTAGAGAAGCATCTCCTTGCCGCAGTCACTACAGCACCCACTGTGATGATGGTTTTGTCACTGCCCTTTTCCCTGCAGATCACTTCTCCAGTACAACCATCAGCTAACCAAACACTGCCAGTCTCTAGGTCAGAGAAGTGAGGGCAGATCAAAACCAGTGAGCTCACTAGTTAGGTATATATGAGATGCACATGTATTTGGTTTGCCCAAATAAAAGTCGGGCTAATGCCTTCTAGTGATTTTACACAAGGCAAAGGCTCCTTAAAAAAAAAAAAAAAAAAAAAAAAAAAAAACCAAAAAAAAAAAAAAAAAAAAAACTTGTAATATTAATACAATGATACAATGTTTCCAGTTGAATAGCCTTGTCCAAAGATGGAGACTGAGAGAAATAAGAACTTTAACTAGTGCACATAAAGCATTAGATTTCAACTAGAATGTACACAATATTTTCTCCCCTGGTGCACATTTTCATTCCCAGATTCAACCTTTCAGGTCTCAAAGACTTAATTATTAGACGGTAAGTGAATACCAGCTTCTCTGAGGTCATGACCCATCCAGTCCTCTGAGCCACATGTCTGACCCACATGAGCTGGGCTTTTGAAACCTGAAGATTATAGCAGCAGAATAGAGAATTCCAGGAAGAACCAATAATTCCATATATTGCATATCTATTCATCATGGTATGAATTTATGCCATTTTAGAGTTTTTTAATTCCACTAGTGATTCTGGGAGCACACAATTCATGAGCCCTGGTTAACAAGTGGAATATACAAAGTCCAGAGAGAGAAGGGAAGCTTGGTCTCCTAGAGCTGATTTGCTCTGAGGGTCTACTTAGTCCCTCTATACCCAGTCTAGAACAAGCCAAGCAGAGTCAATTTATCTATCCTGAGAAACATCCATCATTAGGATTCAAGATGGCAATCATCTGGCAAAAAATTTATAGCCAGTGAGGTCACGACCGGGATGTTACACCTGTGAACTTGACATAAGGATGACCAAAAGGCCAACCCCTCCTTAGTCATTAAGGATTTGACTTTCCTTAGACAGAAATCTCTGAATCACTGTGGTGACTCAAAGTGCAGCCTATCCCAACTCAGAGACAGCTCTGGCTCAGTCAGGCTGGGATTAGCATGTGTTCTTTATTCCTACCAGCATTCATCTGCTGAGGTACAGATGCCACTGTTCCCTGTTCATACACCCCACACACACATGCTCCTAGTGGGTTTTCTGCTCCTTGGGGAATTGTCTTTTTTCTTTCTTTCCTCCTGGTATCTGACAGTGCTTTCTGTCAGCTGGGTTACCAATTATAAATCCCTACTGAGCAGGCTTACATGAATAATGGATTTTGTGGCTAAGTGAAAAAACTGCAAAGGCAGAGATTAAAAAAAAAAAAAAAAAAAACTTTTAGGTCAACCCAAAGTGATAACATTTTGGGAAGCTGGCATAAGATTTTAGAAAACAACTGTTCAAGGTTGAACAAAAGCATCGCACTCAAATATTAGTTACAGAAATTATAATTAAAATTTGGAACTATTTAACCCTTTTCTGAAAGACATTTTGTGTAAATTAGATGTGTTGGTGTAATGTTGAAACATTTCCTTTAGAAAGTACTTGTAAAAGAAACAGTCAGACAGTTAAAGAAATGTTTTCCCTTTTGTTTTTGAATAAAGCTATTTACCAAATGTATCTACTGAAAATCTGCAAGTCATCATCCCAAAACTTCACTTTTCAGCAAACATTCTCTCCTAAAAAAAGTTTCCATCTAAATCTTAATGTTTCCTTTAGAGCATTTTTTCTTCCATAAATCAGTAGTGATAGCCAGGAAGACACCAGCCAAATAGCTCCAACAAGAATGAGACTCATCAGTTACAGTGAATGGTTGAATGATACCCTGTATTTCCAAGATCTTATTCAGCCTGACTCTCTCCAGAAATCCTACCCCATAACCTCTGAATCCTTATATCCTGAGGATACAGGTCAGCTTTTCAGATCTTCTCAGGATTTTCCTTGATGATTATGCATCACCTTGAAACAAATCTTACTGGAAGACCAGTCTTACTTAAAATTTGGCATTGGAACAGCAAGACACCTAACATTACTGCATGCCTGTCAGCAGCACAGTGAGCCACTCCCCACCCCACGATCCCCAGCAGAGCCGTGTCCCTGACAGCTACCTGGCTTCTTACAGCAAGTTCCTGCTTGGCTGGTCCCATCTGGCTTTGCCCCACAGCAAGCACCCCTTGTGTGACTCCTCTTCCCAGAGCAGGCAACAGGGAGTCTTAGGAGAGCATCTCCTTGTGAGGACCCTGGGGATCCCTCCTGTGCCGCAGCAGGAAGTGCTTGATTTGGGATAGAGGCAACTCAGACAACAACACCTGATTTTGCAGAACTTCTTCTCTGCGACATCTGACATTTTTGGCGATGGCTGTCACCTCCTCCTCCCAAAAAATGGGAAAGAGTAGGATGACAGAAATTCTTAACAAAGGACGGATGTTTCTAACACTGAGAAAACAATCTTTCCCATCCCCCACACCAGTTATCTTAAGAAGTTGGTGAATTCTTTTAGCTGAAAATGCATACCTTCAGCATGCAAGATTTCAGCCACAGTGATGGGATAAATTTGCTGGTGCCATAAAAAACTGAAAGTAGATTTAGAGTGCTAAGAAACAGGCAGCTTTAATAACAAGCATAGCTTGCTGTGCCACCTTTTAATAAAATATTATCTGTCATCAAAATTAGCCAAGTCTCTTAAAAATTCAGGCTTTATGGTCTTATATTTCTGCTCCCCCACAGTCTGCTGTTAAACTCCAACTGTATCCACAAATAATCTATGGCTGTTTTCCAGAATCAAGTAACTACTCTTTGAATTGTAATCTCTTTAAACAAAGTTAGAGATTTCTGCTTGGCCAGTTGCCACTTTCCTCTGCCATTTGTATTTATAATGTGATCGTGATGGACCTGATATGCCGTACCTGGCATAACCAGTATCCTCATTTGCAGTCCTACAAACAGTATGAAAAATGGGACAGATGCGGAAAAGTTGATGCTTTACATATGGGCTTGGCAATCAGTTTGTGCAGGTGCCAGGGATAAGGAAACCACACCCCTGTGATTATGATCACAAGCCCAGGTGACCCAGAAGGCTCTCGGTGATGGACAGTAATGAAGAAAAGAAAGAGAATTAGTAGTGTTGGGAGGAGGTGCACAGTGGGGAGAAAAAGGGGGAGCAGGGAAGCAACGCAGTGAAAAAATGAGCAAGATGAAGGGGAGGAAACAGCAGACAAACTGAGAGAAATAAACATGAAATGGTGAAAAGAAACAAGGACAGGGAAAGAGAGCCAACATGAGATGAGAAGGGAAGAGCACTGAGAAGTGTTTATGTGGATAGATGCACCAGAAGCCAGAACATTGGAGTGAATCCCAAACAGCTGTCAAGGAGGAATCTGCAGCACATCCACACTGCTGGAGAGGAACAAGGACAGCCAAGGGTCTCACCGTGAATTTCTTGTAGAGCTCATAAGTGAGGAGAGGGTTGGGCAGTTCCCTGAAGTACAGCTTGCAGAGTGACCCCACACAGTGGATGTCCTGGAGATAAACTTCCCTTGTCAGATCTGGGCATTGGTCAGAAACAAACTCTTGCCTGAAACAATATGGAAACATAACAATATGGGTGAATAAGAGCTGTAGCAGGCCAGTACTCCACCCTAAGTACTCATTTACAGCTAGAGAAAAAACAAATGGGAAAGCAGAGATGCCTCTGCAGGCTGGCCCAGTCTGTGTCCCAAGTCCAGACCCTGAGGTTTATATCAGTCTCCATCATCCCTAATACAGGGAGTGGACCTGAAACTGATATGAAGAGATTGCTTTGTCCCAAAGTGAGAGAGAGCAACTCAGGATTTGTGCTGAGACCCCCCCCATGCCTTTCCCACTAATAGATGCAGAGGGAGGTTTTTTTGGGCTAATCCCTAAAAAATCCCTTTTTAAAAAGGTTTTTTTGGGCTAATCCCTAAAATGCTGTCTTCCCCTGTTACGAGCTTCAAAGACAGTTTATCTTCCGCATCAGTGTGGAGCTCTGTTGGCCACGGTCTGTACCTGGGGTCTAATGCCAAAAAGGTACTGAGCAATGTCCCTGAATCCCTCTGACATTCCCAAACGTTGCCCTTACCTCAACTTCTGTATGTTGGATGTCACTCCTGAGAGCCGGTAGATCCCATCCACGATGCCATGAGTCTCAATGAACTCCGCACAGCTCTTCAGCACGTAAGGGACTATGAGAGGAAAGCAAAGCAAGATGTCCAATGAATACACACTGACAGCTCCCACAGGTCACCACAGAGGAGACAGTTCCATGGCCAAACAGCAGAGGCTCTGTGTGGATGCAGGGAAGGGTAGAGCAATGAGAGAAATACAGGGTAAATCAAAAATAACCCCCGCAAAATGGTCGTGAGAATATGCTGTGGTTGTGCCATGCAATGCACATAGACATGGGACAATGACTGACCCTGAAGTCACAGTAACATAGCAGAAAGAAAGGTAGGGTTTCCCTGTCTTCCATTTTCTTCCAAAATAAAATAAAAGAAGCTCTTTCATTCTAATTGAAAGCATGTGGTAAAGCATGAGGTCCTGGGAGCCTCCTCCTTCTCCAGTATAGAGCTCCAGCTTTGCTGAATTGTGCCAAAAAGGTCTCATTGGCTTGGATAAAAATCAGAGAAGCATTCACACTTCCATATAAGCCTACATACCCTCAGTTTAGTGCTCATAAATCCCACTGAGGGGGTATAAAGTTCAAATATTGACTAGATCTGCACACTGACAAAACCTGACATCGGCTTCGAAAGAACTCCATCAGCGTAACTAGACACGGACTTAACCAGTCTTAAAGCTGAGAGGAGCCTGAGGCACAACATTTACATCAAGACTTGGACCCAAAGTGTATGTTTATTTTTTCCCCCATTATATAGGTATAAGAACCCCCTCATTCTCTTAGTCAGATCAAGCCTCCCTGTCCCCAGTACTATAACAACCCAAGCTATAACAATAACAGTAAGAAAGCCCTTCCTTATTAGGTGCTAGAAACTACTGTGTATTTAATGCAATGCTTCACACAGCCATAGGCACAAAAGTCAGCAAATGCACAAGTCAAAAGTTCCCTGCTGTAATGCTGACTCTGCTGCACTGCACATTTCGAAAGCTGTATGGAGGAAAACCAACTAAGCCATAGATTTGACTGGAAAGCCAGGCATAGCAATTACTGCATCTTTGTGACACCCCAGAGACAATGCCTCTGGCTGGATCTTCCCTGAGTTCTTCTGCTCAAAGTTCAGGACTATAATGGCATATTAACACGTGCTTCATCAGATGGCATCCAATGACAGCACTCCAACAGCGACCTGAACAAAAACAGTTGGTATATTATTAATTTTCATTATTTTATTGTTTCTCATGGGAGCCACTGAGGCCAGAGCCAGCTCATGGGTGGACCTGTCCCTATCTGGGACTGCAGGGCACAGGCTCTGGTGAGAAGGGCTCCAAGCCTGCACCCACCTCAGTGACATGCAAGTACTGAGCCATTCAGTCAGGGAAGTGCTGCCCTTCTGCCTCCTGACTAGCTGAGGGAAGTAATGAAGAAGTATTTTCATGTGTCCCTTCTCTTGTCTTTTGGCCAACCCAAATGCAGGAGTACACAGAGTCCCAGTGATTACTTGGAAGCCCATGCGGTCCAAACAGACTAATTCTACTCAGCCAAAGGAGTTTCTCCAAAACAACCGGGAAAAATTGACTTTATGGATGTTTTGAGCAGGCACTCATAACATGGGTTCATTGGTCATGCCTGTGTCACACTCAAAGCCCTTGTGCTGACTTTCAGGACCCTCAAATTGTAGGTGGGAGCTCATGGCTACAACCTACCTCCTACAACAGTGTTCATGAAACCATGAAATTGCAGAGACAACAGGCAAAGTCTACAGAGTCAAAGCCTTGTCCACAACAGTCACAGAGTTATGGTATTCCCTTCTCAAGGACTTTGGAGGGGAAGGTGCATCAGAGCCTTCCAGAAAGGAAAGAACCTGGGAAGCATTCCTTCCAGTGCATGCAACACCTACTTCCTATGTAGGCTAATTGGTGTGGAAGGAGACAGAGCAAAAAAAAGAAGCACAAAATTTCCTTAATATCGTCCCAAGAAAAGTCCCAGTGGCACATCAAAAAAAGAGGACCTTCCTATCTCTGAGTAAGTCCTAATTATCTGGAACTGCAGTAGGGAACTAAGATCATATGATGATGAGAATGCTAAAAATAAAAAAAAAAAAAAAGGGAAAGGCAAATTACTTCAGGCCCCATCTCCATTTCTGGAAAATCAGGCTTTAGCATCTTTATGGTAGAAGCTATGCATACATGGCATACTAAAATTTCCTTCTTGGTAGGGGTCTTGGAATAAATGACATGTAACCAGCAAAAATGAAAGTTAGGCAGACCCATGTCCACCTCAGATCTCTCTGGGTGAGAGAATAGAAACCGTTGAACCCCACGCAACCCAAAAAAAGAATTAATTGAACAGAAAACATATTTGATCACAATAGCCACATGACCAGGTTTGTTTCAAGGTTAACAGTCTTTCACAGAGACAAGCCTCATATGATGGTGCCTGGCTGCCAAAAAGTGGGGTCCATGCACAAAGCATCCTTTATTAGATACTTTTTAAACCCGCAGTGTTAAGAATAAGAAAACCAACTAAAAATGCAGATACTGATGTTTGTTGTGATTAATTTGACCTCTTGAAAGTAAGACCTATTAAATCACACCATTTTTTGGCTGAGTTCTAAGTTTTCTTGGAGTAAATTAGGTCAAGAGGCCTCAGGCAGGTAAGCAAACCTCCTATACAGAAAAAAAAAGAGAAGGCTAGATCAGTTTGTTGAGGACTGGTAAGCAAAAACAGGGGCCTGAGGGGAACAATCTGTAGCAAATGTATAAAAGTCAAACCATTTTTAAAAGTGGGTGAAAACTCCACAGCAGAGTCAACCTACAGATTGCAAATAGGTAATATGCACTGAGTTCTTCCAGTATCTCTTACTGCAGCCCTGCACTTTTCCTTGTTTTTCCAACCCTGGGCTTCTCACATATCTCTGCCAGTGCCCTTCACTCATCATGTACAAGATTTCCTGCCATACCTTTGGTCTTTGGCACATAGGGAGAGAAACAGTCAGCTATGTCAAAATTTGTGGCAGTTTTGTGATGTCAACAAAAAATCCCACACAGGACACTTTTTCACTTGCGACTGAAAATTACACACTTAGACCTCAGATCCCAGGAGGTGAAGGGACTACATTGACTTCCTGCAAATCAAGCCCCTAAATGCAGCACTTGTGCATGGAACTGGAGCACAATAAATGTTTTCTTTGAGCAGGACCTGTAGCTCTGGCATTCCTGAGCAGCTCTGATCTCCTACAAAGCTTAGCCTTTTGGGCTTTTGGGGGTGGTGAGGTTAGAGCAGCAGTGAGCAGCTCTCTCCCACTTCCAGGGGTTTCTGAGCTGGTAGGATTATTTCAGACGTGGCTCCTGGTGAACTGAGACTGGGATCAACCCTGAATGCAGGAAGGAACAGGCTCTGGCATGTGCTTTACAACAGGTCTCTATCAGAGTTACAGGGCACATAAATCACAGGGCTGGGTCTCTCCCAGAGGAAGATCAGACATGGATGGGGATTTGCAGCAGGGGCTGTACGTGCAGGCACAGAAAGAAGATGGGGGAGGCAGTCCAATCCAATCTTGACACTCCTATAATTAAAATTGTGCTGGAAGCTTAGAAGGCTTAGAAGCTGGAAGGGGCAGCTGTTGTCACACAGACCCTGCTTGTTCTGCCAGACAGCCAAACTGTCCTCATTTAAAACTACAATAGAAACCAGATGGAGGAGGACGAGAGAGCATGGAGCAAGGCATCAGTCAGAAGGGAAATTGAATTATAAACATACTGCACACAAAAGACAATACTTCTCTTCCCCTAGACAAAAATAAACCAGAAGGGCAGTTGCAGTAACTCGTTCCACTCTCTCTGGGTGTCACCTCCAAGCTCAGTGTACACAGACATACCAGGGTCTTTTCCAAGACAACAGCTCATGTCACCTCCTTTACACGTGTCTGCTGCTCTTGCTGGATCAGGCACCGTGTTGTCCTCCTTCTGATCCCTCCAGCAACAGGCACTGAAATTCCTGCTTCCCAGCACTGCTGGCTCTCTCTTCTCCTGTCCCTTCCCAGCCATGGCACTGCCACCCATCAAACCTCCCCAACAGCAAGCAAGGTATCCATTCTTTGCCTGCCTGGCAAAGGCTTCATCTGGCATTTTGGATCTAATCTGCAGAGACTTTTAGCATGCCCCTATTTAAATCCCCAAGCAGCCCAGGCAGGAGAGGTCACTAAGAAAAGAGGGAGTGACCCCATCCAGTGAGCAGTGGGAGGATGGCCTCGTGGACTCCCACCAAAGCCAGCAAAGAGCAAGGAAAATGCTGGTCCAGCAGGAGATACAGACAATATCCTGTGACTTTCAGTGCCACCAACATCCAGAAGAAACTCTGAGTCTCCATGGGCTACAGAGGGAGCCCAGGCAGGTGGTTGTGAAGTCAGACACCCTAAGCAGTCAGTGTGAATAATGCCCAGTTAGACAGTAAGCTAACCTGGACTGGGCCATGTGTTCAGGGTACACTGTACTGAACTGGATAGTAGCAGGCTTAATTTTTTACTTTATCCTTCTGTTATTTTCTCAGAGTACTCCTTGTAAGGATAAGCACTGGTGACAGAGATGCTCAGGGCCTCCTTGGTAGTTGGTTTCTGCCACATGGAGGAGGCTTCATGTCCTCTCTAATTTTATTTCAATTTTAGTTCAGCTATTGGGAGGATAAGCACTGACCTTTCATTTCACCTGGAACACCAACTTTTTGATTTTTGACTTGCAGAAAATAGTTTGGATTTTTTTTTAATTTCTCCCCACAACGAATCCTGCACCATAAAAAAAAAAAAAAATTTAGACTTTTATTTCATCATATTGGTTTTGTTATACATCAGTATTTCTCTAAAATTGTCTTCAACTACTCTCAATAGTAGTGCATACTTTCTATCATGTTATGTCAATGCAACCATAAAGGTCAGAAGTCTCCTGTTTCAATTTAAATGGCTAAAATAGGAAATATTTCCTTTTAAAAAGTGTTTCAGTGTGTACTAAATGAGAGTTGTTATTTTGTACCAAAAATAATGAAACAAAACAAACTAATATATTCAGTTGGCCTCCTAATCACAGGAAAGGAACAACATTGTACAAATGGCAAAATACTTGATCATCAGTATCTCTGATATGATATTTTTCTGCATTTCCTGACTTTCTGCTGCAAATCACGAGTTTTAAAGCTGACTCACTATATTTTTTTTCCTTTCTTGCTGACATTGCCTGATTTTCACTAGGCATAAGGCTGGGTGAAGAACAGATTTGAGAGCAGATCAAACTGTGCTCTCCTCCTTGCAGCCTCACCCATAGCACCTCCCTTCCCACCACATAGCATTTCTTTTGTCTTCCACAGTCTCCTTGCTAGCAGCAGTCAGGGATAGAAGGGAGCACAGCACCCAAAATCCCTGCAGAGGGTCTCTCCTGCTCAGAGATGAAGCTGACAGAGCTGGGAAAGGGGATGGTTTGCCCTGTCAGGACATGAATGCTACAAGGGCAAAGAGCTTCAGTCTCCAGGATGTCTGTGTATACTTTTCACCAGCACTAAATTAATTTTAGAGAATTAAAAAAAAAAAAAAAGAAAAAAAAAAAAAAAAGAAGCCAAAAACCTGTCTCACTCTCAAATTCCAGTGTTGAATTTGGCTGCTAGCTGTGACTAAGCTGCCACAATCCCTCCATACACATACAACCCTGTATTTAAACAACATGATACAGGTAAACAGCACCAAACAGGCTTAAAAACAAACCAACTTGTTACAATTCACCCTGGTTTTTCTCCCTTAGCTACCATAAACACAGTTTAAAAGGATGAATGACTGGCACCAAGGTGATCCTGTCCACAGGATCACAGGATGGACAGCACAATTGATTCACTGTGTAAGTCACACACTTCATGTATTTTTTCTCCTCTGCTTCTGTGGGAAATGCCCCTGCAATGTCACAAAGGTTATCACAACAGTGCCATTCCCTGCGATGAAAGCACCATCCTGTGCACGGGTGTGATCTGGTGGGCAAAAATGCAGGAAAAACAGATCTCACATCTGTCAGATGCTGCAAGCCATCACCCTCCATGGCCTGTGTGGGAAGTGGAAACACTGAGTGCTGTTTGGGATGTGGCCTTCTGATTTCAAGCACACACATTTCAACAAGACCTGCAGGCTCAGCTGTGAGTTTGAGTGAAGTCAATGGCAACACCATCAAGGCTGGGGGTTTTTTTCTCCACTGATATTATATCCAGCTTACATCTAACATATCTGAATAAGACACGTAGGAACACCTGACTTTCCAGAGCAGATCTGACAACTGTGATGTCTGAAGCAGGAATGAAAAAGCCTGTGGCAGACCTGGCCAGCTCACAGACAGCACACATCAAAGAAAACCTAAGAGAAAGCACTGCCAAAGCAGACACTGAATGCTGACTCTCAGCCCCAGTGGTCACCGTGCCCCTCTGAAATGTGACTTTACCTTGACATAGCTGGCAAATTCTGTCACGCAGGCACTTTTGAAAGAGGCTGTACTAAATACTAGAATAGTTTTGTTAGGAAAACATCCTGCTGAGAATTTCCTGGGAAAAAAAAAAAAAAAAAAAAAGAAAAAAAGACCAGATAACAGAACAGGATATCTCCACTCCTAACTTTTATGACTCTGTGGTACAACCACCTAGGAAAACAGTGGCTCAGGTTCTGCATGGCAGGTCAATGAACTGTGCATGTACTCAGCTAACCATTCAAGTCCCAACAACCCTGATGCACAGCAGATTAGGGTGAATATTGTAGAGCATTTTGTTTACCACAGCACAAGCAATCGGGATAAATAATTCTGGAGATAGGAGTAACTGGACAATTCATGCTGTGTCTGGAAATGGATTCGGGTGTAAATATAGAAAATATCAGAATAGTTTTGAAGCTGCACATAATGAATTGACCTCTGTCTTGGTAAATGCCTAGATAATATGATGATAAGCAAGCTGTAAGACAGGAATTCTGCCATTGACCTCAATTCTGGTGACATGTACTAAAACCACTAACAATTTCAAAGGCTGCATCAGCTGATGGAGTGCAGAAGTGGAGTGATGTTGATGCTGCAGCTCAAGGGAGCTGGGAGAAGCAGCCTGCCAGGGAAGAGCCCAGGTAAGTGTTGGGTGATGGAATGGAAAGTCAGTAATATAGGTCTCATCTGAAGTCTCCTGAGAGCCTGCTCTTTCATCCAGATCGATAAACAAGCTTATGGCATGTTTTCTGCATCATGCTTTCCTTTTTTCTTCTGTTCTCTTAAGCATAGAAACCAAAGTAAACCACGCTAGCCCACTTAACTGCTAGCAACAAAGGAACCAAATTATACGGACTCCATAAGTTTCTCCCTCCTCTCACCAGATTTTGATCTACATGTTTTCACTGACAAGACCTTCAGAAGAAAGTTTAAAAAAAAGTACAGTCTCTATCCTTTACCTGGATCTGCCACCTGATGCAGACCTGCTTATTTTCTTACAGTCCCAAAATTACTCTGGAGACAACTTGTAAGCTTTAACACATGCTTCTTGACTGTTATAAGGACATAGAAACAAATTCTCCCTTGACACTTTGAGATTCCAACACAGGATTCTTAGGATTCCAGAATCAGGAGAGGAGCAATTCAATGGGATCAATGCTCCCTACCTGGCTGTCAGTGTTAATTTGTCCCTCAGTCCTTTTCAACTTGGACTCTAGTATGCCAGGCAATAGGGATTTCAGGTTTTTCTTTATGTTTTTATCTTTTTTTTTTTTTTTTTGGGGGGGGGGGGGGGGGGTGGGTGCTGTTAGAAGGAAATTCTGAGTACTTAGATCTTGATGTGCACCTGAAAAATACCAGTAACTAGTTAAACAGTTTTGAAGTCCTTCATACTGTGCCCTTCACAAACACCATCTCCACACAGTGAAATCTGTAGCAATCTGTAGATGACGTGGAATCTGCCTGCAGTTTCTGTGCTGCTCTGTAATGATCTCTCACTGTTCGACAGATCCTTACTCCACTTTTGTAGTGATGACATGGTGGTGACAAAGCAACTAATTCCCAAATAAATGCCATTGGAAGGCTGGGGAAGAGACAGGATGAAGCAAGGAACTGGGTTGTTCTCTCATGAACACCCGTGCTGCAGCACAGTGGGCTGCTCTGCAGTTCTCTCTGCTGTTCTTTTCCAGGAAATTTCTATTGTCCCTTCAAATGTGCAAGGAGAGGATGGAGGTCCACCCTCACTAATGGTTCTCCTTCCATGCTTGCCACACATTCACAAGCATACATTACAGCCACTCCCAAGCTTTAAAGCACACATCCAGCTGTGCCAGGTAACTCAGGATGGCAGTGCCAACGAGCTCAGGTGTGTGAAAGGGAGAACAGGGGCCCATCACCCCGCTGAGAGCCCAGGCTATTGTTCGGTAGCAAGGTACAAAGTAACAGAGAAGCTGATCCTGGACCAAGCTCTCATGTGGAACAAAAATGGCATGGCTGAATCTCACAGCACTTATTTATATCTTCTCTCTTCTTTTCCTTTTGCTCTCTGTCACACTGATGGACTGATGCAGACTGACACTAGGTTATGCAGCAATGTTCTTTCACTCAGGCCTCTCATTGATCTTGCCTCTAGGGCTCTCCTAGTCAAGAGCGGTACAGCAATTTCCAGAGGTTATTCCAAATGGGCTGTTTTACAGACAGTCAACAACTTAGGGCAAAGAGCAGGAAAAATCACTGAGGATCATTACATATCACAGACAGACAGATGAGGAGTCTAAATGCAAACCCGTAACGGCTGCAAATGAGAAGTGAAAGGCAAATGAAAACAGACTTTTGAGAAAAAGTAAATAAGGCTTTATGATGTCAATCTGATTGAAAACAAACATGCAAAGGCACTAGCAATAATCAGGCATTATAATTCGTAGCCAAGCAGCACCAAATCCATTCCATCTTCGCTCAGTTGCTGAGCATATATTTAGACTGCGTCTTTTCATTGCCAGTTGCCTGGGCCTGACCCAAAGAAACACACTCATACAAAAAATCCCATTGGACTCATCAGTATCTTCTGCAAAAGAAAATAAAATCCATTTGTTCTACACCCTGTTACCTTTCACTGTGACATGCAAATACTAGCAAAAGAGGTATACAAATGCTAGAAGCATTTTCACCAGCTTTACAGGGGCACAAAATGATGGTGTGAATTCCAGCATAGAGTAGAGAATTAAGATTTCTGCTGGCAGTGGAAGGTCACCTAGAAATGCTCCCCCCAATCCTGCTCAGAAGAGGCTGAAAACAGGTCAGTCTTTATTTGGAGAGCATTAAGCTGTTGGTGACTCAGATTGCTAACGTTTTTCTGGTGAAACAGGGTGCTGTTCTACCCATCCTAAGTAGTGCCCAGGGTGTATGATCACAACAGCTTCTGTGTCCGAAATACATGGAGAAAATTCTGCCAGAAGCAGCATCTGATCAGACACACATAACTCTACAAATAGATAAATGTATACATCAGCATATAAATGTGTATGCATACATATACACATACGAATGTATTTTTACATATGCAACTATATTTGCCTATGTATGTACATGTCTGCATGTGTGAGGTTTCATGTGCATTACCAGAAAACTCTTCTTAGAGAAATAGCTGAGTTTTATTGAGGTGTCAAATCAAAGCCTAACGAAGTCAAAAGATGTGAAAGTCATGCTAGGCCAGTGTCATAGGTCTGGAGGACACATCATGACATGCTGGTGCTCTTGCTTGTTGAAGTATTGCCCTGATTGCTGCTGCTGAAGGCTTTGCTGGGTGAGGCACTCACTCACAGCCAAGGAAAGATGTTGGTCTGGGGGGGCTGTTCCTCAAGCATGCATGGATATCTGCATCAGCAAATCCAGAACAAGTCTCAGTGGACTGGTTTCACTCAGTAGTTGAGTTAAGAAGGGCAGCCCATTGCATATGGGTCATATTGGCTCCACCTTTTCACCTTCAGGGGCTGCAGTACTCTAAAGTGTACTCTTATAGCCATGTTCACAAGGATCTTGTTTTCCTTTCCATACACCAGGGAGGGTAAAGAGCTCAAGAGGAAGCTGCTGAGCAGCCTGGTTCAAACATCTGGATGTGGTGCTGCTCCTTCAGGGCTTCCTTCAGAAACAGCAGGGAGCACAGCACTGCTCCATCTGCCAGCCTTGTGGCACATCAGTGCTCACATATGTTGCAAGAGGGCAGTTTGTTTGCTCTCCGAAGCCTGAGACAATCAGCAAGGACAGCAAAGGAGGCAGAACAACATTTGCAGATGGTGTCACAATGCCTCCCAGCCTTCTAGAGGGGCTAGGATTGTTTAGAATGCTTCCTGCATTCTAAAAGATTCCTTCTACATTCAGGAAGTGTGACATGCCTGTCTACCTCTACCTCAGGATGTCAGCACACAACTACTGAAAAGCGCCCAGAGCACAAGGAATGGTTTCTCCAAGGCTAAGCTGCAGGGACTGCACCTCTGCAACTGCCTGCCAGAGGTGTAAGGGCATCAGAAATAGAAACTAATTCTGTCAGATGGTCAATGACAAAAGGAGGCGCAATGATGCTTTTAAAGACACTAGTAAAAGACGAAAAGAAGCAAAGCTGAATAAAATATTCAGCATGATGGTATCTCCTTACTTCTCAAGAAGGCTTCTATCCCCTCATCTACTAAGGACAAGTCAGGAAAGTTAGCCATCCATACAATACTTCTCTTTGTAGTCTCAAGACCCTTCTGCTCCCAGTGATAGCACTGTCCCCATGTCTTTCCTGCACAAAAAGTCCTCACAGTTCCTCAGAGGATACAAGCCTCTTGCTCCCTTCACCTCTCAATAAATATCCACGCCAGGGGTTATCAAACTAAGGGTCATTCTCAGTGCTAACAATGGGAAAAAACCCAATATCAAGCAGTTACTAAAGCAGTAAATCTAATCACTTGGCAATTGTGTTCCTTGGTTTCCAAGCCCCCCAGCAGACTCCTGATATATTCCATATTTCACTCTTTATTTTGTTTTCCATTTTGCAAAGGACAGGCTCTGAACCAGTATGAAGAAAAACAACTTTCCCGCTCCCCCTCCCCCCCCCCCTTTTTTTTCCCCATGCTATCTCTGCTCCAAGTCAGGCCAGGTAGTGCTTATCATTTCCTCTGCACAGCAAACACCAGGGTGCATGCGTTTCCTGCTGGCCAGTCCTAAACTGCAAGCTGACATTGTTTTCAAGGCCCCGCTCTCCCAGAGGCAAGAGCAGCTCTGCTGTACAGCTCTTCCTGTTGATGTCAGGCTCCTCTTCCTCCTAAAGCAAATGGGCTTCCTGATGGCATCTGTGTCCTTTTCCATGAGGACTAGCAGGAATCATTTTCCTACACAGTGGCCGGGAAAGAAAAAGAAATATAGTACTGGAGAAAGGGATGTAATAGGGACAATTAGGGGTGGATGATTTTTTTTCCAAATAGTCTTGGAGAACATCTGGGGTCCCTCTTAATGAGGAGGAGAGAGAAGAGATAAGAGGTGAAAAAACCACAGTTATGTGTTAGGGATGCTGGTGTTTGCAAGTACCAGAAAATCACTTATTAGCAGAGAACATCAGAGACTAATTACAGCTGCTGATTTCCCACTGCTAAGGAATGTAAGCTCACAATAGAATAGCTACAGCCACAGCCCCTGCGTTCCAGCAGCGCTGTCATAAGCTGTGGGAAATGCCAAGACCTTTACACCAGACTACTGCCTTCTTTTTTGTTCCCTCAAATGGAGGAATCACTACCACTGCCAGCACTGTTTCATCAACAGTGGAGAAAATGGGAGACGAATGTGCAGAACACAGCTCACACCAAGCTGGATCACTTCAGCTCCACAGACTGCCATTGTGTGTGTGCCACTGCCACAGCAAAGAGGAAACATAACCAGGCATCATTTCAGGCACCCCCCCCTCAGACCACGGTATTCAAGGTTTGCATTTGTCCCACTAGAGAAGCCAATGGGCTTGTCCCATCTGCCACCAGGAAGTCTGCAGGTTGTAGCACAGTGTAAGAAGCAGTCGTGGAGCCTGTGGTTACAGGGGCACACAGCCGGGCAGAGGGCGAGGAGCATGGCCAGTCAGGGCAACAGTGCTGCCTGCCCTTCACAGGATTTCAGCCATGAGGGTCCCATGGCCTCCCTCACAGAGCAAGGGGCTGGGTCCCCTTAGGACATGCACCCCAGTATGAAAGGGTTTCCCTCAACTGGGGAAATGGGGCCCCCAGCACTTTCTATACCACATCCATACCACTGTAGCCAAACAGGTGGGGTGGGGAGGGTGTTTACTAAGGGGTGCACAGCAATAACCAGAAGAGAACCTGTCCCTTAGCAGACTGACTAGAACTACTGATCCTAATGGTCCTCTGGGATGAGTCACAGGTATATATATATCAAACAAATATATTGTTATAATGTGATTTTCTCCTTTTTTTTTTTCCTATCTGTGGCTTAGTCACCTAGCTGTGAAACTGTAGAAACTAAGCAAAGGACTATATTTCCAATTTCTGTCCACAAATTGCCACAGAGGCTGACAAAATTATTCCAGCTGTATGCAACTATTGTCAACAGCAGATGTGGCCCCAAGTCTGGAAAAGCCAGCAGAGCTTCAAGAAAGTGAACTGGGTCTTAGTTTTCCTCACCAGAAGAAATTCTTACACAAGGTAGAAAATCTTAACAGCTGGTGAGCGTGTTGGACGCAAACGATAAAAGCCCATCTACATTCTCCTAGCAGGAGCTGGCCAGGGCTGCTGAGACTTGCAGTGCTGACCCTGGAGCAAGCATTCCCAGGCACAGAGGGTGTGCCCCCCATAACTGGAGCTGTGCCAGTGCTCACACACATGACAGTGGGATGGGGGACCACGAGCTGCTCTGGGAGCAAAACCGCCCTTGGATGAAGGGTCGTGCAAGAGAAACCGACTCCACCAGGCCCACATCTTCCTGTTGCTCTCTCCCCCTCTTTGAGCACTGCCTGCTATTTGTGAATGAATTACCTCAATCCCTCTTAAGCAGCCTACTGACCAGGAAAAGGGCGTGGGGATTATTAATGGAAAAATCCTTGAGTCTTTCAGCCCTGCAGTGTGGCTACAGTTACAAGGAAAACAGGATACCATGCGGCATATGGGGAGGAGGAAGAGAAAACGAGCAGAAACTCCAGTGACCTACAGGGATTAACTAGCAAGGAAGAACAAAGCCCTGGTGGCAAATAGGCACAGCTGGCCCAAACGACCAGGAGAGAAAGGAAGGCACACAGTAGTGGTCTGCACTGGGGAGGCATAACATCGGGGCAAACAGCTGCTTCTGTGTGATCAAGGGCTTGTAGCTATGAGTGAATGAAACTGTGAGGGGATATTAAAGATATTAAAGGAAAACCTCCTAAGACCGAGACATATATGCCTTCTCAGGGAGAGGGTGGGAGGCAGGCCTCCTGGCTACTCAAAATCGGTCAGGAGATTACTCTGAATGGAATGATTCTGCACCAGCCACTGAGACAAAGACAAAACCATCTCAACGGCCTTCCCATGTCATTATCAGGTGATGCCTTTCAAGCCACAGAAAGATTCCCTGGAAGACTTTGCTGTGTTAAAAAAAAGCCTAAGTGCCAGCACTCACTACAGCAAGGGACAACCACAACCAGCAGCTGGAGTTTAAATTGGATACTAAAGCATGTGGGGAGAAAGGCCACTTGAAAATTATCCAGCTGAAAGATTTTCCAGTGGGAAAGTGTGCGTTTCACAAAATCAAAATGTTTCACCAGAATGCATGGATTCTGTTCAATTTTTCAACCAAACACTCAAACAGACTGTTTCTAAAAGGTGAAATATGTTCACTTCTTTATCATTATTTTTTATGTAATTGAACCTGTCAGAGAATTTTTATTTAGTGTTAGTTTCTCCTTTTTTATTCCAATTCTGGATGAAAGGAAGTCTTGTGGTAGGGGGAGATGGAGTACAGTACAGTGCAAAACAGGAACCAGCTCTAATGGACATTGAGTGATATCATCAACGCCTGCCTAGTGTTTGCTCCTCCCTGTACACTTCTGAGGACGGCAGCACGGTTCCTTGCAAGCTGAAGCCCAGAATATTGCATATGTTTCTTGTCAGTGAATGAGAAAAAAGGAGGTGAGTGTCCTATGGTTTGCTTTTCAACCCTCAGGACACAAAAACCCCTCATTTGAAAACTTGCTTGTATGTCACGTCCCCCATTGTGAGAATAAAACCTCAGCACGGTCTCAACAAAATGTGCTCTGCTTCTGTCAGCAAAAATCTAAGCCCTCGGCAAGGAGTCATGAATTAACAGAGGATAAGGATCATTCTCATCCCATAGGTGCAAACAGGAGAAACAGAAATGATCTGGCAGGCTGAGTCAAGCACTGAGATAGTGGAAGACCTAACGTCTAAGAGCCAGTTTTCTTGTATCTCAACTCCTTGCAAATAGAAACTTACCTTCAAAAATTCAGAAGTTAGTAAAGCATGCAGAAATTGCAACTGGTTTGTCAGAATCACTGACCCAGAAAGTTGAGTTGAAAATCTCACACAAATGTGTTTTTCTGGAAGAGGATCAATATCCCCCAAGCTTCCACCAAACCATAAAGAATCTCCGCACCCAAAGTTCTACCTTAAACCTAAACTTACAGGTTTAGGGTAGAACTAAAACCTCAGGAGATTTGAATCACAGATCACAGACCAGATGGTCAGAGAAACCTTTTGGGCTGTTTGTCCTAGAAGTCAGTCTGTGCCAAAAGACCAGACCTCAGTAGCCTTGTGCCTGAGAATGTTTGGAACTGGTCCTGTGCTTTGTGGCTTGGTGTCACTTCTATAATTCTTTTCTTTATTTTTCCTCTTGAATGGTTGTCTCATAACTGAATACCACAATAATAGCAAGACGCTACCAAGGGGTCATCTAGGGAGAAACTGCAATATTTCTGATCATTTCAGGGAAGAGAGGCTGGGGGTGCAGGATGGGTGAGGAGAGGCCTGAATTCCTTGGAAAAGATGCTCTGTTTACATATCAGTTATATCACACTTCTTACATTCCTTGTCTACTGACTTCCTCCACCTCCTCAGCTACCCATTGTTTTCCTTTTTTAACCTTTCATTTTGATTTCACAGTGCACTCAGTTTCCAGCATAATTTTCTTTCCCTGGAATTCAGACTCAAGCCCCACCTTCGGGACCTGGATGGAGGTTTAAAATCCCTCCCCAACAAAAAGGCACTTGGATCTGGCATTTACAATTCAGGCCCATATCTTCCAACTGCAGCTCCAAACTGCATCAAAGACTTTTGTTCCTAGCTTTTGTTCCCAGCTTTTGTTCCCTCCTCTGTTCTCTTGAAATGTCAGCAAACATGATGGCTTTGTTGGTGCCGTCAGGGTGGTCTGACCGCTTCCCACGCTGGGCACGCGGATTGGGTAGCCGTGGAGCAGTCAGCAGTTCACTGGGTGTCTCCTCCAGGATGTTGTTGTTCCTCACACCAAGGCAGTGGCCTGAAGCAGCTACACTGCCATGAAATCAACAGAAAACAAATCCACCTCCAGCTGCCCTGGCTCGCACAAGGACACGCAGACTGTTCCAAACTGGCAGCTGCTGATGCTACCAGGAAAACCATGCTGGGGGTTCGGGGATCTCCTTGGATATTGGGATGGATATCCACTCCTTCAGACAAATTCCCTGCTTGTCTGGAGGAAGATTCCAAACATATGCATTACTGCTGCCTCCTGAGTCAACAGACTGCAGGGCTGTCAGAACTCAGACCTCATGACTGTTCTAGCTCTGCTGACTTCCATGTGGAAATGGCTTCTCTCAAATCCAAGGGTATGTGTGGTAAGGATGGGGCAACCAAGCATATCCTGTCCCAGAGACCTCCTCAGATGCCCCCAGGACTGCTCTGACATGACCTGGGACCTTCCTGACCCATGTTTCTCCCTGTAAGGTTGCAGGAAAGTTTGTGCTGAGCCCAGCAGACTCTGCCTGACTTCTGGGAACTGCCAGAAATGTGTCTTCCTGCTGTCACAGCATCCCAGGGCAGAGTTCTTGGAAGGAATGGGGAAAATCAACTGAGTCAACTATCAACCACAGGCCGTATTTTTCTGCCCCATCACAGGAAACATTTTTAGCCTGCACTGCATAGTAAGGGTTGCCCTAGCATTGCTCCTCGGCCCACCTGAAGTGTTTGTACCAAGGGGGATCTTCAGGGCTTCCAGGGCTTTTGTCCTGCTCTCTCTCTCTCTCTGCTTTGCCTACCAATACGCTGCAAAATTTTGGTCATGGCCTCTCAGTTGTTCTGAAATAACATGTTTGGCTTCAGCCTGAGAAGCCTGAGCAATGCTGCTCTACTACACTTTCCTGGGAAGCATTATGGTAAGGATGTGATCCAATTTAGGAATTAGCTGAGGCACTTCCTGCTCTCTGCTCTGCACCTCTCAGGTTCAGTTGATCTTTCCCTATCACAGTGCTTTTCCCCACCCTTTATTATCAATTAATTTCCTTCAATTACAGCAAAAAGGGACCCTGGCCAAAGAGGAATTTTGCTGCAAGTCTCACAAAAGAGCTTATTTGTCTGCAGCTTGGTTTCATTCAAGGAAGGTCATTCTGTGTCAAGCGCTCTCAAAAAAGACAATGCCTTGTCTCCAGGTCTCCAAAACCTCCATCCAGACACTGTCATCGGAGATTTCAACTTAAGTACTCTTCTGATCTGTATCCAGCCTCACCAAGAGTTTCTCAGCAATCTGAGAATTGTTCTAGGCCAACACAACCTACTTCTCTTGGAGCTGACAGCACCACTGTCTTCAACGTCAACTGCAGCAAATTACAGCAGTCTACCTTCTGTTGACAAATCCACCTAAATTTTGGGGGGCTTTTTTCATTCTTGGCATTAGTTGAGTTCTAGTGCATTCCTTGGACTTCCCTGGAATTAATTCATGGCTCACTCTGGTAGTAACAAGGAAAGTGTCAATGTTGCAGAAACACTTTGTCACAAGAGAGATTTGCAAGTATCCCCATCACACAGAAGTTGCTTTTGATCTGCTGTTTCACTAACCTAAATCATAAGCCCCTTTATGGCTGGGACTACTTTCTGTATATTCAGAGCTGAGTACTTCCATACCAGTTGGCTGCAGTATCCCAGATTTTTACTAGTATCACTGAGGTCAGAGGCTGGCCCCATGCCATGCAGGCTGTGCTTCTGGAGGAGCTCAGTGGTAAAAGGCAGTATGCTTGAAATGAAGGCAAGAAGTCAGAGGGCTACATGGTGCTGGAAAAAGTTTTCAGAGCCACAGTAACAAAACGAAGACACTCTTTTTCTTACAGCATGAAAATCCCTTAAACTGCTGTGTCCCACTGAGAGAGACTCTGTGTACAGAGTCCTTGAAAGGACACACCGAGGGAAAAGAGCCCCATGCTAGGGAAGGCTTGTGGCACAACCTACAGACAAGGGGTATGTTTCTAACTGCATCCCTTGGCTTGTACAGCCCTGCTCCATGCAACTTAGCCACACTGCTCTGCACATCCCCTTCTACTGCACAGTTTCACACAACAGAGGATGCCAGGCAGGGGACATTCAGTGAGGCCAGCTGTGCCTCTAGCCCACCTGAGCAGTGGACAAAAGGAGTTGCAAGAAAATACATCAATACAAATCCATGAAGTACAGCTAGAGCTGCCAAGGTCTAAAGACCAGTGCCATGGTCCCCTAGGCATAGATGGCCCCACGTAGAGATTGGTTTCACACATGGCATTCAGGTCATCCCAGTTTCTAAGATGACTCTAGAAAGAGATGGGAGACAGTTGTATGAATCCTACACATAATGTACTTCCTTTGATCTGAAATGCTGGGAATGATGGGATGATTCAGCTGCATAACCTGGTTATAAAACAGTTGGTTTTGCAGTATGCTAGCAGATATTTGGGTGGATGATGTCTTGTTGGACTAGGAACAGAAGGGTCGAGATGGCAAAGCGGGTGGGAGTCACAGTCAGGTGTACACAGGCAAGCTTGTCCTGCTCCGAGAAAACTAAGGAAAGGTTACAAAAGATAGTGGTGTTCTCAGGAAATCCAGTTTTGAATCTGGCTTGCCTCACCCTGACCTGAGACTCCTTTATAAATTGCATCAGGAAGGCAGCACTGGCCAACAGAGCACAACAGCTAATCATAAAATGCGAAGAATATCTATTATGTGCTCAGCTAGTGACATTTTAAAGCCTATAATTTTTTGCATCTGCAGTCTCCTGGCCTGTAGTATTTATTCTCCTTTCCCTTGGAGCCAAGCTAGAGACAGACTCAGATAACTATCCTGCAGCTGAATGCCCTGTATTTCAGGGAAATTGAAGTCAGGCATCTGTACTTCAAATTCAGCCCTAATCAGAGCAATCTGAGAAGAATAAGTTCAATAAATGAATAGGGCATCAGAGAGGCATCTTCATCTCCAACTTTGGCTTAGACACAGCAAAGTCCAGTGTGAGAGCTCAAGTGTAATCCAGCAGGATTCTGAGATATGCAAATCTCAAGTCAGCCTCGTAGGCCTGCAGACCTTTGTAGACAACAGAACACAAGGTCTGTTTCTTCTGACTTCAGCTTTTGTTGGGAAAATTTCTTAACTTCAGTTTGGTAGCACTTGGGTAACGTCTGTCCTCCTTTACACAAAAGCCTGGGCAATCCTGATAGGAACCTTCACAGAGGATTTTAAAAAGAGCCATTGGAAAAATACAAATTCAGGAAACAGGAATGTTACGATCTTGCTAGCACAAAGGCAAAAGCCATTGTGTGCGCACAAATTTAGACGCAGCAACGGCAAAAAACTTTGAAGGAAAACAGCAGTGATTTTTATTATTGCCTTATATGAGTTCAGAATGTTGCAAAGTTAAACAAAGCAATTATAAAGCTGGGTATTTAAAAATACCTTATGTTTCACAGTCTTCTTTGAGATGAATCAGGTATCCAAACATCTGGGGACTGCAACATCCATCAGGAAACATAGACAGATGAGACACATCAAGACAGGAAGGCTTAGGGCTGCCATCGGAGAGACAAGGAACAGCAGGAGATTCCTGCAGCTTCTTTTGGGTCAGAAATGTTAGTTCTACTTGAACATGTACACTAAACAAATAGAGGAAGAAAAAGAGATAGCTAAAAAAGGTTTTTGCAAGTCTCCTGCTGTTCTGTGTCTTTCTCACTTTGCTCTGATCTCCCTGTACACGTCACTGGCTGGCAGGATGACTACTTCCTGAATCATGATTTCATTTTTAATTCTTTTCTATATAAAAGGAATTTAAAGGAAATTATTACAAGTAGTTTGGTCACACTGCATCAAGTCACTGGAAACTATTCCTTTATCCCTGACATCCTCTTTTTCTTTTTCCCTCCTTATTTCTTTTTCTCCTTTAAGAGAAAAGTTAAATGCTTGCCTAAACACTTTCCAGACTTGAGCTATTCACAGATTGCATGTGGAAGGCAAACACAGCCCAGGCCTGGAAGAAAGACTCTCTCATGCTGGTCACCCCAGTAGCTTGGGGCGTTGCAGGCGGTGTCCTCAGCAGCGTTTCCTTTCAGAGAGCTGTGGCTGCATGAAAATGCTTTGGGTGTAGCAATCCTGTGCTCATCCCACAGGCACTTCATGAAAGAGGCAACTGTTCCATGTTGGGAATTCAGAGAAACCTCTGGCCAGCAGTGGCTGCTGGAGGCACCCTGATTAAAGCCCCATTGTTTTGCCCACTCCAGCTAAACTGCTCCCTGATGAAGCCCCCGTCTGTCCAGTGGTTTGGGAAGAAGCAAATAAGTAAATAAAGTCGTTGCTGGGAATAACAAAGACTGGAGGAAGCAAGGAAAGAGGAAGCAACCAAAGAAAAAAACCCTTTAATGCACTGCATTTCTCAAAGGCATATGTCCAGGAATTGGGTTTCTGGACTGTGTTTCTTTTGTCTTTCTGACTCCTGGATCTTGCTGTACTAAGGGCTTTGAGACACTAACAAACACTTTGCAAACACAAAAAGGGGTGTTGCAGGAAAAGGGCGTTGAGATCATACTTAATCAAACTTCCTTACATTTTGATAGCTACAGTACTGCTGTACAAGTCAATCATCTCTTTGCCTTTGCAGTTCTCCACAGCCAACACAGCTGAGCCACGCACTTCAGGCCATGACCTGTATCCTGATTTTAGTACATGGCTGACGTGTTTCAGAGGGAAGAAAACTCCAAGCTAAGTTCATATTCTTGCACACGTGTGTCTCAAAGGGGGATGAACTGAACGATCTAAAAGCAGGACCTTGCTAGAGACTGTAAAATCAGAGAAGTTTTGATTCATAGCACAGGCTGCCAAAGAAAAGGAAGCTGAAGCACCGCATCCTTCAGCAGGTGATGAAGATGAGCACATTTTGCCTCCAAGCAAGGCAAAGCTGCTCTTGTTCACATCCATAGACTTTGGAACTAACCAGAGACTGAAGCTCATTTTAACATCAGTTAGGCGCCAAAAGGGGAATGAAAAAATGCAGTTAGCAGATGAAAAAAATGCGTCACTTGCAATGTAGTAACTCAATGGCATCTCCTTTGCACTTCATAAAACCATGCTTGTTTCAAGGGCTGAAACAAGTCAGAACTGATTGTTTTACCTCTTGTCCTGTCTCACTTTTGGGTAAAAATCTGGAAGAGGAGTTTTGGATTACAGGAGTGGTCGACACTTTGAGCACGTTCCTTTACTCTTGTCTGTCCTTCAGTTGTCTGTACTCAGAACAGAGTACTGTTCCACCCCTACTAACCAAGCTGCCAATTCAATCTCTTTGAATTTTTGTTCCCACTTACAGCCCTCTCTCTTCCACCACTCATTAGCAGTCTCCATTTGTTCCAATACAGTCAGTTTTGCCCTCAGACTAGTTTTTCCAACCTTCGCCTCCTCCCTTTCAAGCATATTGGAATTTCCTCACATGCTTTTCTCCTTTCTACTTTTGCCCTTATTCCCCTTTCCCATACATTTCCTCCGGTGTCCTTTTCCATTTCTCTGCCACACTTCTTTCCTGACAGCTGTTTCTTTGGATGCACTATCATTAACTTCTATCCATAAATTAAGGTTGGGACTAGTCCCAAAATCAGAATCAATTGAAGTTGCTGCAGGCAACTTGTAAGGGGCAGTCCTATCCATGAGTCAGTAATGAACCCATCCCATGATGTGCAAAGGGAAAGCTATGTTATTGCATATTCTCCCTTCTAAATCAGAAACTATAAAATGAAGTTTGCAGTCTTGCAGAAATTCTTTGTAGTTTTTTTTTATTATATTTTTGCTTGACTTCCTTTTTTTTTTTCTTTTCTTTTTTTTGCAAGATTAGCAGAAGCAACTGGCCAAGTTCCAGTCTAGGGTAATCTCTTCTGCTATTTCAGATCCATGCTGCATTGTTTTTTTCCATTTTCTAACCCCAGAGGTTAGATGGTAAATGGCTGTCATGTCTCTCTTCAAAGCTAGATTGTCACGTATCAGAGCAGAAGCCTCACCAAGCCAGAACGAAGCACTCTGGGTATATAATGCCACCCTGGTCTTCCTCACCTTGGAGGTTCTTGGTATAGAACTCGCTGAGACAGGCAAGCTGGGTGAGCCTGATCCTTTCCTGCCCTCACTCTCACTCAGTGTGTCAGTCCCCATAGCTGCAAGAGCCCACTTTTCAGTACTGGGTGATGAAAGCAGCTAGGACTCTTCCCATTTAATAACAACAATAATGAGAGCTTTGCACCGAAAAGAAGGTGATACCAGCATCATTTAATCGCTGAGGGAGGTAGGATATAGAAAAAAGGGGAGTGCCTTAAGGTCTCTCATTGAGCCAGGCTGTGGCAGCAGCAGAGCTTGCCACGGCCTGTGGCATGCCATGGATGGATTCTTGCCACCTCCTTCATGCAATTCAAACTCCAATCTGAAAAATTCAGCCTTCACTGGTGCACAAACACTGAGATACACAAATGCGGAGAGAAAAGCACAAGGTGTGCTTTTAAGCTGCTTACATCTCCAGCAGGTCACCAAACCGGATGAGGGATATACAGGCAGCCAAGCTGAGGCTGCACAATCTCACTCCACACATGAACACCCATGTTCCCTTGGGTGGCACTCCCTCAGCACAGGGCATGGAGCGGGTGGCACTGGCCGGGACACACACAGAGCAATTCCCAATATTTCAGGCAACTGCGCTGCTGGTAGCTCATGAAAGCACTCAGCCAAAACTGCTGACACGTGTCAAATTCCCCAAGCAGCGTTCCTGGGCCAGCCAAGGGAGCTTGAGGAGCCATCTGGCCAGGAACATGGAACCCACGTGTCAGGGAGTAGCCTCTTGCTCCCAGGCTGGGATAATTGGACATTGTTCAGCCTCTGAATCGCCGCTCTGTTGCGCTGTGGGCTTGTCTCGTAGGGACGAGCTAATTACCATGCAAACTGCAGAGGGGAGGAAAGGGTCAGGGATGGCCCTCACCCTTCTTCTGCCCCATAACAAACAGGAGGGTTTTGTGCCCTCACAGTGCCCCGAAGCAGAGAGGGAAGAATGGGTGGGCAAGGGGAGGTGAAGGGAGAAGCCTCTTGAACGTTTCCCATTCCAACACAAACACGGGACCCCATGTCAAACCTGGGAGCCGATTTTCCTTCCGTACATGGGGTTTTGTTTACAGAGTTCCCTGGGAACCAGCAAGCAGCCCTCAAAGTCACCCAGAGATCTCAACAGCTCATGGGGCGACTCTTGCTACCTTCCCTTTCTTGTCTCACATCAGCCAAGTGGCTGTTTTTCACCACCACAGCCCAGCCACAGAGCTGAAAGTACTGCAGAGACAGGGCTGCATTGAGAGTCCCAACCTCCACCCTGCCGTCACCACGAGGCCAAGTCAGCAGCACTTCTGCTGCCAGCCACTTTTCAAGGAGGCAGGATTGGGGAAAGGGGTAGAAGTAAGGCACGTTACGAGCTAAAGCATCTTTCCTTAAGCACAAGAATTGATGTCAGGTGCACCTGCACTGTTCCTTGAATCTCAACAATTCAAAATCTTTTCATACCCTGAAAACATGTTCTGTCAAGAGGCAGGAACACATTTTTCTAATTTTTCCCATTCTCCTAAAGAAAACATGCACACGTCTTTCCTCTTTTTCTACCAAAGCTCAATTAGATTTGCTTCACAGGTATATAATGTTGCAAAGAAAAGCCTTGCAGTCACTCTTTGTCCATGTGCTAAATCCTTCCACCAATCCTGCAGCGAGTTCAAATCTATAGTAAGAGATGCATGAAAAATCCCAAGCAGGGAACCATCATTAGGGCAGGGATAAGCCTCTAAAGCCCTTAGGATCCCGAGCTGCAGATCACATCTGTTTAATGCCCAAGAGCTAACATCAATAATTTAATGAGTGCCTTACATCCTGAAATATTTCACAAACGGCAAAAACAAGACTCACTCCACCCACCTCTAGGCTGGGAGGTGGCAGCTGTTGAGCCAGGCAGAGCAACACTACGTGACAGTTTAGGACACTAGATAAAAAAACAAATCCTAGCTCTGTCAGAAATTGCTTCTGCAAAGGAAAAGACACAGCACAGCATGTGCATGTGTAAAAGAGAACCTATACTTTAAGAAAGAAAAAGATAAACCAGGGATTTTTTTAAAATATTGATGTTCTTGTTTTACCACGTGCCCAAATGGCAACATTTCCTCAAATGATGCCAGGACAGCAACTTGACTGAGCTGATACTACGCTTGCCATCTTCTGAATCACCCACCCCATTCCTGCAGCAGATTTTTTTTTGGGCCACTCCCATGCAAGAGCTAACCAGACATAAACCTGCTTGGGGTGTAATTGCTGCAAGCGTGGCTTAAAGCTGAACAGCGGCACACTTACTGAGCTGCCACGCTGAGGGGCCTCAGTAGTATCCAGTTAATCTTCTCAAATCTCATTATTGCAGCAGAGTGACAGATGGGTACTTTAGCAGGATAGAAACAAGGACTAATTAGGACTCCTAGCCCTCCTTTGTGTTTGTCACATCAGTTCCTCCCCGCCTCAAGCAGGTTTGTGAGCAGTGATGGAGGGCTGCCTCTACCACCGTGTTCCGCCTGCCACCCTGAGGAGGAGAGCAGGCACTGGGTCACCTACATCCACCTGATCTACAGACAGGACTGCAGGGGGTTCCATTCCTTATCTAGGTTCTGGAAAGTCTGGAGGGTGACCCCAAATTGAAGTTACTGGGATACAGAATTGAATTTCCTGGCTCAGCCCCCATTTGTGGCTTTACACAGCGAACCTTAGGCAGCTGTATGTAAGTCACTGTCGAGCCACGAGGGAAGAATGATGGACTCAATGGATCAAGACCAGCTCTTTTCATTTACTGCTCCTAAGCCTGCCTTGGGCACAGAGCTTGATGTATTGACTTTGGCAACATGTGCATACTGCCATCCTGGCAATAAAGTTATCAAAATGGAGGGAGATGGGGAGGAGAACACAGGGGAAGGTAAAAATTACAACTTAGTAAAGGGAACTGAAAACTCTTGAGAGAAGGGAGAATCCTCCACACCCCCTCTGCACCCCTGAGCCATCACCTCAGGCCCCCACGCTCTTCTTAGAGATTCCAGAACATTTGTTTTAACTTTTTTTTGCTGCATTCCTCCTTGTTGTACTTCTGGTTTCCAGTTGGGACTGGAATGGAGAGAACAGGATTACAGAAGGAAGTCTGTTGCTCTATTTTTTTGGCTTGATTAGAAGCAGAAGATGCAATAAATCTCACAAGAGAGTTTGTTCTCATTTAGCCTCTCATGTATCTGAAATTACCTGACCAGAACAATGGTAAGGAAAATGTACTACCAATTGGAACACACTGAGAAGATAAAAACAGAAAGAGCAAAATGGTGAAGCTATTTCCCTCTCTGATTTTGCACAAAGAAAGTCAACAATTCGGTCCCACTGACAGCTTATTTATCTCACACAAATTGCAGCACAGATGCAAAGGCTCAAGAAGGAAGCGCAACCTGCCTTATCACACCACTGAATCTCCGGAGGTGTGACTGCCACCACCAGCAGCAGCACCACAATGGGGGAGGAATAGAAAAACCAGCACAAGTTGCACATGCAGAAAAGGGTTTTCCACATGCCGGATGACTCTGTTGTGCTGCCAAGCTGCCTGTCTGCAACAGGACTGACAGTCACATTCACTGCTGAGATGGTAAGTGCAGAATGCCAATGTATCAAAAATATCCCAACTGAAATATTCAGCTGCAGATAAACACACACACACATATACACACACACACACCCTTCCTCCTAGTGTTCTGTCTGCTAAATCAGCATTTTTTGATGAGCCAGTGAGTATAGATGGTGAGTTCAGGCACAGATCCAGCCTGGATTCTCAGCCTTGCATCCCCACGTGTATAGAAAGTTTGTGAGCAAGCTTAGCATCTCTCAGGTAAAAAGGCAGTATCAATGCTGCTGCGTTCAGTGAAAACCAGCAGTGGCATCCTTTAAATGAAGTCTGTATTGGAGAAGCTGTCCTAGTCTCCTGTCTGATAATCTTCAGGAAATAAATTACCAATTTAGTTACATCAGGAATGTTTCTTGGTCATTTGGATGTTTAATCCCTATTCTAGAGATGGAGGTATATCTCCTCTAACCACTTTCTCATGTGACAATATCTAATGACATTACAAAACAAAATACATGCACATTCCCAAATTGGAGAGAGCAAATAAAGGGCAGGAGATTTAAAGTGAGTTTTGCATTTGATTTGGCGTTTATTTTTTATTCTTTATTGAACTAAACAAAGCCTCCTGTTCCAGATGATAAATCTGCACACTGCTCCTGGCCCCGGAGAGCACAGGAGATAATAGCATTTCCAAAGGCATTTAGTTAGCTGAGCCCTGAGTGTAGAAGAGGGCAGTGAGGAGATGGAGATAAATTGCTATGAACCCAAGTCAGCTGCTCAGGGCATATTTCTAAGAGCAGCAGACACAGCTGAGAATCCTGCACAGGGATATGAGTTTCCCCTCCCCTTGCTCAATCCCCGTGCTGGGGATGTAACATGGCTTTGCTCCCTTTGCTGCCAGTGCCTTTCTGCTCTCTCTTGTTGCCATAGAGGCTGGTACCTGCGACTCCAAATGTGATGCTCCACTTGTGAGAGTGGGTGGAGAAAAAGCAAGATTTGCATTATTAATAATTTCCCCCATGGTATCCATTTTGGCAGCAAAGTTCCTCCCTCTCCAGTCTGCTGGATGTGTTTTGGCAGAAAGGACCTTGGCCACAATGCCCTGGTTCTGTGCACTGTGGCTTTGGGGAGGTGAGGGCAAGCTCTTACAAACACCACCTGGGAAAGGTGTGCTGCTTCAAAGCATTTTTTGTAGGCCTTCTATTAAGCCAAGGCTCTGCACAGCTTTCAGAAGATGCAGCATAACAGTGTATTATATAAATTAACTTATTTAGGCTGACCAGCAGCAAAATTTCAGAAACCATTAAAGAACTGGGGCTCTTTATGAAAAGACAATTCCTTCTGAGCATTAACCAGGGCAGAAAGAGCATTAAGCAAGTCAGAAAGGATCCTTTACATGCATGTTAGTTATTGATTGAATTGCCAGCAACAACTGTAATACCGAGGAAAATCTCTGTTAGTAACTGTATAGATTACTAAGAGCATCAGAAGAGTTAGGAGGTGAGTTGCCAGCAGGTTGAGGGAAGTGATCCTTCTCTTTGCTCAGCACTACTGAGCCCACAGCTGGAGTCCTGTGTCCAGCTCTGGACTCCACAGTACAAGAAGGACTTACTTGAGCAAGCTCAGCTCAGGGCCACAGAGATGATTAAGGGACTGGAGCATCTCTTATATGAGGAGAGGCCTGAATTGTTCAGACTGTATAAGAGAAGGATCAGGATCTATCATTGTGAATGAAGACCCGCTGGAAGGGAATGAAGAAAAGGGAGCCAGTCTAAAGGTATGCCTATTGACAATACAAGATACATAAATTAAAAACCATGAGACTCCATCTGAACACAATACTTTTTTACTTTGACGGTAGTCTGAGGCTGGATCAATTTGCTCACAGAGGTTGTGGAGTCTTCATCTGTGGATATATTCAAAATTCAACTGTAAACAGTCTTGGGCAACTGGCTCAGGCTAACCCTGCTTGAGCAGAGCTTTTGGTCTAGTTAATCTCAAGAAGTCCCTGCTCATCTCAGTAATTCTGTGATTCTGTAACATTTTGTACTGCTGTTAAGGTTAACTGTTCCTATATGGACATGAACTCACCTAAGTCAAGGCAACCATCCAGCCAACCTGACATTGCCTGGAACTGAGTCTGTCACACACATCATCAGCTGGTGACACCAGGATGGAAGAAGGCTGGTTTGAGTCTAGGCCAGGCAGCTGCTCCCAAAGGGGAACTCAGCAACTGAGGTGGAGGAACTGAAGGCCACCACAAAAACCTTGATTCTTGCTCTGCCCTTTCTGGTGCACTGTAAAAATCAAAAGGACCCTCACTAGGGTGAAAATGGGGAATCTAATCCAGCTGTAGGGTCATATTCAAGGCAGGGGGAGGAAACAAAAGAGAACTTGCACTTCCCTGTGCACTTCTGTGTCAAAAGACTTGTAGCCTTAGGGACTGAACTCCTTGCTCTCACACGCAGGGGTAGCAGTGATCTGGCACTTGAGTGAGGGTGAAGGTCGTATTGGTGTCTATAACTTTGTTATATGCAAAGGCCCCAACACCTGACAAAAAGGTAGGTCTTAAGCCCGTGGTTAAGTACTTTCATATTTGCAATCACACTGGTGTAGAAGATCAGAAAGTCTGCTTGTGGTTTCAGATAAATGTAAAAAACAGAGTATACATTATTGAATGAAGTATGAAAGTTAATAATGCAGTCAGCACAGTTGCACAACGTAATTTCATTTAACACTAAATTCAATTTATGTTACACTGTTCTCTATCTGTGTCCATTGTAAACATACTTCAGATTCTTTTTCTTGTTTGTTTTGGGGGTTTTTTGTTGTTGTTTTTGAGGGGGGGTTTTGTTGTTGTTTACAATGCAAAACACATTAACTGGAGTTATCAGCAGAGAAGCTGAAGGCTCTGGCATGCGAGCAAAGGACAGCTGAGGCTTGAGGATCTGGGAATGTATGAAAAGGAGCTGCTAGTAGGCAGCTAGGAACACTAGTTGCCCTTGAAATAAGCAGCAGTGCAGCAATGTAGCAGCCTTTGCATTGCAATAAGGTATCTGTAGGTTTCCATGTCAGAGATCTAAGTGTGTCTGGCACCCTGTTGGTGGACTGGAGGCAGATGCTGGTAGCTCTCCATCCTTTAATCATTCTCCAGATAGAGATCCAGTCCAAGCCATGATGTGGGCAGTCAATCTGAGAGCCACCCCAAGCCTGGCCCTTCAGAGCAGGGCTGGTTATACCATTACTGACAGGCTGTTTTCATTTCCCTTATTACCGTTAAAGGAGAAACACTGGAACATAAATTTTTGGCACAACTCTGACTGCCAGCAAATGTTGCTGCTGTAGAACTGTGTCATATATGCAAAGCTCGAGTTACAAATGCATGCTTTCTGAGCTCTTCAAACTAGAACCTAGTCTACACCAAAGCTTGGGACCCAAGCACCCCAGATAAATGGGGTTCTCCCAGACTTGCTCATCACATCTAGATCAGCCTGTGTTGTACATCCATCCCGTGCACTGCCAGTGATTTGTCCACCACAGCTGTTTGCCTGAAACATTTCCCTTTGAGAGCTGTGATACCACAAGCAGTGAAGTCCCACTCCTCGGTTCCCAAGTTCAGATGAAATCAGCTGCTACCAACAAAGAGAAAATATTTGCTAAATCAAAATATGTGTCCTAATCTAAAATCTGCAGGCAAGATGTGATTCATGCTGTTTGCAGGGGGTGGGGGAGAAGGAAGGATCAAAGTGGGGCTCAGTGCATGCAAACCACACATCTGCCTCCTGCCGTGCTCAGTAAGGGAAATGTAAAGCAGGAGGCAACATGCAAGAGTTCTCTGCTAATCACACAGTGCTAGCAACAGAAAGTCAATACAGAACAAGGAGCTGAGCTTGCAACATGAATGTTAAACAACAGTAACGCTGTGCCACAGAGACACAAAAATCCAGGTCCCAGGAACCAGAAACAGATTGAGGAAGTAACACAAACATCATCCAAAACAAGAAGGAACAGCAAAGTAACAGAAGCAAGCAGATGGCTTCTGTTCCCGTTGTTCCCAGTGTCTTTTTGCTCTCACTTGTTGCCATAGAGGCTGGTATCTGGGACTCAAAATGTGATGATCCACTTGTGAGAGAGGGTGGAGAAAATGTAAGAATTTACATTATTAATAATTTCCCCCACGGCATTCATTTTGGCAGCAAAGCTTCTCATCTCCTGTCCACCAGACAGGCTTTGGCAGATACTGAAAGGCCAAGGAGCTGTCTTCCCCTCCAAGCCCAGCCTAGCTCCTCCACCTGCCAATACATGTACTCAGCTCTCAGGCTCCACTGCCACAGCTCTCCTTCACGGTACAATAACACAATCCTACTTCTTTTCCCCCCAAACTTCAGAGTTCAACTGTCCCTTTTGCTCTTGTCACAAGGATGAGGGGATGCAGCCTTAAACATCCACGCAGCCTACGTGACTTGAGCCAGGAATAGACCCCACGGAGTGCAGGCCATGTGGCTTCCCAGCATATCAGCAGTGTGAAAATGTAGATCAGACCCCAGCAGCACATCACACACGCAAAAAGAGGTCTAAAGCATTTCTGAGCCAGCCCAAGAGTCCATTCTTTCCCTGTTCTCCTCCCAGATCTTGCTGCTTCCTTCCTTGAATGGAGACAAGTGTTTGCATAGCCACAGAGTAAGGTAGGTCAGGAAAGAGATCTAGATTGAAGGCAATTTGGCTCCACAAAAAGGTTTCTTTTCAGCTTGATCAGTTCTCGAGACAGAAATCCCCAGTGCCACAGTTTCTAATTTTGAGAAGGGGATGAATGCAGCTCTTCATTCTTCTGCAGCAGATTAAATGAGTGTGTGGCATTTTCATTTTTCCAAGGGGACTTTTAAAAAAAAAAAAAAAAAGCTTCGTCTTTTTCCTCCACTTTGCCTTTAATGATTCTTCAGCAGTTTTCCCAGGACTTCTTGCATGTATCACTAGCCAAAAGCACCTACCCAAAATTATGGGCGTGCCTTCACTTTGAAACATCACTACAGGAAATGCAGCTTGAAAAAATGTCCTAAATGAACACAAATGCAGCCTTGTGTGGCACACACTTACTTGTGCTATAGACTTGCACGCACCCTCACACTCCTCACAAAATGCTCCTATCCCAAAAGACAAGCAAGGGTGAGGAAAGTAAGCCACAGGGCCCAGAAAAGCTGCTTCACATCTGAGTAGCAGGTTTAATGATTGGCTCCAAAAGGAGTCTCTTCTTGACGCAAGAAAATTTTTTCCTGAGTAACAGGTCTCATTACCCAGTCACGTATGGACAAGGCAGCTTCACAGGGAAACTCACGATGACAAAATCACTCAGAGGACAGACAGTGTGCTTAAGGGGTTCTACCAAAACAAGCAAGCAGTATCCAAGCCCACCTTTCCTTTGTACCCAGCATGTTACTGCTGAATTACTGCTACTGCTTTCCCTCAGAACTACTTGCCTCTGCTGCTGCAAAGTCTTTGCTTACTGCAGCTCTCAGACGCATTTAAGAACCTTCTTGTGGAACCAGGGCTGGCCAGAGCTACCACGTTTTTGAGGCCACTAGTGCAAAATGGAAACTTTCCTTATTCTTTCATTTGAATGCAGTTGATACCAGGCAGAAGCAGCCACTGCACAGCTACACAGCACAGAAAAGTGTCATATGGGCTAGTCATGTTGTTGTCTCCTTTCCCATACCACAATCAAGGGACTTGTAAGGGTTTCCTCACTTTTCTCCCTGTATTCATTTGAAGACGACAGCTTCTCTTCCCTCCCCAGCCTCAGGGAGTGCTGCTGGATGGCCTTGCTCTCTCTGCCACAGCAAGAAGGAACCTCAAGTGGGGAGAACAAGGGAGTTGGTGGCTACAAAACTTCTCAAAGGAAGTAGCCCTTTTTCCAAAGCAAGGAACAAACAAAGCCAATAAGCTGCATTGGATGAAGAGGTAGAAAGTGTTTTGGGTGCTAAAGGTTCAGGATGAGAGCCATTGAGGGAGCTGTGGGGAGTGTGGGAGGGGGTCGAGGGGAAAAGCTGAGCTCATTGCATCCCAACCAGACAACATCAGGCAGGAAACAGATGTGGAAGAAACCACAGAGGGGTACAGCAACAGCAGAATTAACTCTCCAGCAAATAGGGGAATCTCAGACACAAAGAGCTGAACTGCACCGTAAGAACAAGGCATCAGGTCTGAGACTGGGCTTTATGCAGACCTGGTAGCACCTCCTAGCCCAACATGTAGACACCAGCATACCGAAAAAAACAAAGGAAACAATTCAGCCTTTTTCCAAACTGTCTCTAAGCATACAAAGCAAAGGCAGGTCTGGTTTGGTAGCAGTTCCTATGCAAACGACTGGACTATCTTTTACCATCACAATCCAATTCTTGTAGATGCTGTGTGCATTTCCATTTTAAAAAGGGGAAGTTGTACCTATCTGCATACCTGAAACCCCAGCTTGAACGTCCCACAGTTAGAAGCACTGGGAATATTAAACTCCCTTTTGATTTAGTTCCTTTTACTTTAACAGCTTTGACTCTCTACAACAACCTCCTCTCACAACACTTCTGTGACAAAACCAGAAGCAAGACTGTTCTTTGTGACTGTTTTCTTAAGCAGTTCAGAGTGTCCTGCCCCAGCTAAGGATGTGTCTTGTCCAGCTAGGGATGGATACAAACTTGTGTCTTGTCCTCTCTGCTGGCCCATTTGTCACCAGAAGATTATACTGTTGTTCTTACAGGAACTGAGAGCCTGATGTGCAGCTCCCACTTACTTCAGCAGAGGCACAACACATTTTTCTCATTTGGAAACCCAGCTGGTAATCAAGTGGCCAAAACATGACTCTGATGTTAATCCTTCAAGATCTTTATCTGTTAGCCCCATTGCACGCATACATTTCAATAAAGTTTTGCACAGTAAAATGTTTTAGTAGAGGGCATTAGTACTGACTGCCTTCTGTATGGATGCCTATCCATGTTCAAAGTCTGGTAATGGACAGTGCTTTCTAGTGAAGCTTTTAAACTCCAGAAGATCACTTGCCTTAAAGTGTGGATTCAGTGCTGGAAATGACACAGAAGGGACTACATCAAATTAGACAACTTTTCCTCAGTGGTATTGCCAGCCAATATTTATGTCTGATGTGAGCTTGTCCTCATACACACTGTTATTTAAGCCATTGTTTGATAATTATGGTGAAGAGGAAGAGAAGTTTCTTTTTTCCCAAGTTTCTAGCTCTCTTACCAAAGAAAGACTTGAAAACATAACCCAGATGCACACTGAAATTTTGGAAAACAGAAGCAGACAAAGAGCCCAGCACTGATTTTATGTCGTGGTTTTTGTGGCCTGAGTCATGATTTTAAGTGTTTGTGTGCACTGATAGCAGTCTGACCCCATAAGGAGTGTGACCAGTGTCTGTGTAGAGACTGCCAGCAGGAAAAGGCCAAGTAGGGTCAAATGCAGTACTGACAGGAACTGACTTGAAACACAGTAAATTCAACACATCTGAATTTCTAACCAGCCACCAGACATCCATATCTGCCCATCACCACTGACCTGTGTCAGATCTGAAGAATCAGCTAAGGGCTAAAGGCTTTGTATCACATTTTTGGCTCCTGAGCTGCTTCACTGTACCTGCTAAAGTCCTTCTATTTGATCTTTTAAAAATACTTTGTAGTTCTGCTGCAGCTTTTATTATATTATCATAAAGTTCTTTCTAACAGAAGCTTAGGTACACGGATCTGGTAAGGGAGACAGTGGGATCTTTGGCTGTGTCTGAAGCGAACCATAACAAGTTTTTAAAGAGTTAAATGGGAAGAGAGGAAATGCTGATACCTTTAGCAGAATATAATTCTCTCCACTGGAATTTGGCAACAACACAGGGACTAAGGTCCTTACAGAAATCACAAGCTGCTCGTCCAACAACCACAAGCATGTAGGGGACTCAAGTTGTGCCTCTCCTCCTCCAAGCATCGCAGCACCCCCTAACTGCAAAGGTCGTGTACTAACCCAGAGGGAAAAATTCCAAATTGGATCGTCTTCACTAGCCTTGTCCATCCCCTGTGCTCCCTTGGCCAGCACCAGCAAAGCAGGTCTCAGCCTCTCCTTGCCAGTGGAGCTCCAATCGCACATAACATGTAAAGCAAACCTGAGCACGGAAAGCACAACCAATGTGACTCACATCCTGCCTGGCCCACAGCATCTTCTTTAGTTAACTCTTCCGGGTGCGTTTTAAAACCTGCTTTCTGAAAGGCCCACAAAAAAATGTTTGTTGGACAGTAGCCAAAGTGCTTTCCTGCTCCTCATCACTCTCAGATACCAAGAACAGTCTTAGAACTTTGTTGCTTCTTAGTAGGAAACAACCTGAGCCTGCATCCCACCAGTGAAATACACAGCACTATGTAAAGCTGAGAGAAAGCTACAGCTTTATGTCCCTATAAAACTTGCAGTTTACAGGAGCACTGACTTGTCACTGGAAATAATTCTTAACAGGACAACTCAACTCTCCCCAAATCAACCATCTCTCATACCCTAAATGTTCTTCTAACTTGGTTGCGATTTTGTGAAATCCTGGTGACATCTCAACCTTCATTTTTTTCCCCAAGACATCACTTCAACATTGGTCATTCCTATTCATCCTGAGAGTCCTACAACCAACAAAATTAATATCTCTAATACTTCAATTTCTTTTCCCCTTGTCCTGATGAATTGGAACTTCCGATCTAACTCACACCCTTATAAATAAACCTTCAACAACTGAGTCTTTCATTTCTGGATCCCACAACACTGGGCAATGAGATGTGCTACTGAACAAACAGCACTACTGCATAAAGGCAAGGAACTTCATTATTCTCCTCCACTGCTCCTCAGCATGGACAGAGAAGTACATTGGAACTGTGAACCATACCGTAAATGAGATTTGAGAAAATGTCCTTCCTACTTGTTCTCAAAAGACTATTTTTTATAAAAAACTTTGGGATTTCAGGTCATAGAGTTTGCTCATCTGGCCTAATTTCAACTACAGTAACTATGGTTTAGCCTTTAAAATTCCCCTTGCTCCTTCAAGTGAATATACTGCCTGTGCCCGCCTTCCCTGTGTTGTTTTCCAGTGCTCCTGTAAACAGCTGTAAATAGTTCCTCCACCACAGAGGTTCATGGTAGCACTGGATGGAATTTATCTGTCTGCACCTCACACTGGCAAAGGGACATCAGCTCATTAAGTCTGTTATGTTTTTGACATTTCAGTTCAGTTGGCCTTACGAACTATGTAAGTTAAAAGATCTGGTACCTGTTACAGACAACCCACAATGCAACTGAATGGTTGGCTTTCCCCCATACCAAAATAAATGCACACATATAACATTTTATCTTAGTGATACATTTACTGGCCTCTTCACTGTGCAATGGAAAGTACTCCTGTTATGTAGTCCATCCCTCTGCCAGTGCGGTTCCACACTGCACTTCATCAGCCATGCTCATCAGCAAATGAAAGACCTGATTGTACAACTCTCCCTGTACAAAGCTGACATTATTTCTTGAAATAACCTGACATTGGTAAAATTGGTTAATTCAAATTGGAACATAACCCTAAACCTGGATCATAATGCTAAAATCAGGGATGGTAACAGGCATGTATTTATTTTTTCCTCTTGCTAAACTGCATGTCCTTCTGCTGGCCAAACTCACAACCACTTCTCTTGTCATCCAATCCACTTTAAGAAAAAATGTTCTGCTCCTTCCCTCATCAAGGACTGACCATTTCAAACTCAGGACCCCCTTATTTTATTTGAGTTACCTCTTGTCTGAGCTACTGTGTTCTCATTCAATACCTGGGGGCATGAAGATCAAGGGGAGAAGGAGTGAAAGCCAACAGGCAGGGTGGTGGCCATGTTAGCTCAGATGCCTCCTACACCTCACACCGTACTCCACCCCATAATGCAGTCTCTGTCCTGTTCCATCCTGCCGTCCAAGGACAACATGGGAACTGTACTGGAGACCAGTTCCTCCCTAGAGTCCTCCAAAATTCTAGTCTCATGGACTTAAGGTGGATTTTGAAATCCTGGAGGAGGCAACACTGAGCACAGTTCAGATTTTCCAACCTGACTCCCTAAAAGCCTGTTACTCCCTTCCGCAGTCAGGCAGATGGGAGAGGACATCACAACCGACGTCGGGCTGTCTTTGTACGCACTAAGCAGCCCCAAAACCCCAGCCCAGTCCTTTCCACACACACAGCACTACTCATGCAAGGCTCATGCAGATGCATCACCAAAGCAATCTTCCTCCGATCGTTCATTCATTGTGAGTAATGGGGCAGTGACTCCCACTTCCCGGGGATAAATCAGCTCCAGGTTGTCTAACCGTCAGCTTTGGGAATTGTCTGGTTTGCAGTCCTACCAGCAAGAACAGGGGGACACGCGCTTGCCTTTTCTGCAACCAGAGCGAGAATAAAGAAGCATTTACCATCCTGCCCAGAGCTCTCGAGATACTCCGTCAGGTCGCAGCCGAACGCGCTCGCGGCTCCCTTCCTCTTGAGTTTCTGTTTGGCTCCCTTGTTCTTCATGAGGTTAGTCCCAAAAGAGGTTCACCCCCCTCCTGCCTTGCCCCCCTCCCCCCGGCCTTACGCTGGGCGACAAAATTCTTGCTCTTCTCCTCAGACCACCGCCCGTGTCCCGCTCCCAGGGAGCAACATCGGGGGTCCCGTACAGCGTCCAGCCAGAGAAGTAAACATTAATCCCCACCAGATGTTGGGTTGCTCCTGTGGCAGAAGAAGGTCAGGGCGAGAGGAGGCTCCACAGCCCGCAGCAGTAGCGATCATAGCCTGAGCCCAGAAGGGTTCTCATCAGAGGCAAGTGGGTGGTGGATGGGTGCTCGCATCAGAGCTGGCAAGCTGGGGGGCAGGAGATGGTGGGGGGACGTCTTTTCCCTCAGCGCAATCCCGGGACCCTCCACAGCCACCTTCTGGGTTTCGTCTGTCGCGCTCTCGCCACTTCCAGCAGAAGGCGTCCCAGCCTGGTCGTCCTCCTCTTGGCTTTCGGAGGAGACTGGAAGTTCAAACGGACTAATGAAAAAGGGACTGGGGAAGAGTCTGCACAAGGCTCCTCTTTGGCTCCCCCCCTTCCCCTCCTCCTGCTTTGGACAGTTGGAGGAATGAGAAACCAGCTTCCTGTCCTGACTCCCGCTCAGTCGCTCTCTCCTTTCCCCCGTTTTACAAATCCCAGGATTATCCAGCTCAAAAAAATGCTGAAAGGAAGTTAGCTGAGGAGGGGGGCGGAGGACGGGTTTTGGCAGTAAAGTGCGTGTGCGTGTGTGTGTGTCTGTGTCTGTGTCTGTGTCTGTGTGTGAGCGAAAGGCTGAGGGAAGGCGGGGAGAGGAGTTGGGGAGCAGGGATGGGGATCGGGAAGGACGAGGGACGATTTGCCCTGACAGCCGGCAGATAGCGGACTGCCAGGCAGGAAACCACTGCGGGGAGAGGCAGCTCCTGGGCAGGCGCTTCCTGCTCTACCAGCCCGCAGCTCGGCAAAGGCCGAGCGGGGTCCGGCGAGGAGCACAGGAGAGAATAGGAGCCCCTCCAATAAATCTCTGCCTCTACTCGCCGAGTCCTTCGCTGCAAGGCGCCTTCCTGCCCTCCAGCGTGACTCTGCCACTGCAGGATCTGCCTTCCTCTACAGAGGTGCGGGCTGGAGCTGCTGAAGTGCAAGAAGGGGACAGAGAGTTGGGAAATTAAAAGGGAGGGGGAAGGAGGGAAACCTTCAGCTCCCTCCTCCCCGGCAAGCAGAAACAGATGCTGTCCGGGCATCTAAGTTCACATACTTTTGAGTCAGCTCCCAAAAAAGGCTCCCCCTGACCAACAAAGGGGTTTAGATAAGGAGCTGAAACGACTCAGTACAGCAAGAAGGCAAATGGGGCAGGTCTGCCTTCAGGCCCTGAGCTTTGTCTGTGTCATCACCCCTTCACCCCACAAATGCTTTTCTGGTTTTCAGTACACACATAAGTCAGCTCATAAGAGCAGTTCTTATTTACTTCACTTTTTTTTTATCCCAGAAATTCAAATTTCTTAACAGGACTGGGTATGCCCACCAGCATACCCAGGGAGACAAAATTAACTCTCCTAAGGCGTCACTGACCCCTCTTACTCTGCTAAATGTAGTTGTATGGGTCCGGGTTAAAAAATGAACAAACAAATTAAAAACAGCATATTGCAGCTTTTCACCAAAAGTCAGGCCAAAGACAAGGAAAGTAGTTTTGGTTTGGAGGACAACTGGCCAGGAAATGGGCCAAATGACACCTTTAGTCTACCTCCCTTCACAAGCCTCAGCTCTGCACTTTCATGAGGCAGAGGAACCCATCTGCAAACTCACTATCTCACTCAACTGAGAGTAATTTTTCAGAGAAATCAAGCCTCAGTCGGAGATCTGACCACTGCCAAAATCAATTCAGATTCTGCTGGTATGGTGACTTTTTTTTCCTTTAGACGTGTTGGATGTTACCATTTCACACATAAGAAAAAACACCAAGGGACCTAGTGAAGGACCTTGTACAATTGTAACTCCAATTGTGCAGTTTATCACTGCAATTATCATAATTATCCCCATTTTACAGCTGGATGCCTGACAGGTTGAGGGGAAAATTATTTGCAGAATGTGTCGTAGAGATGTCTGGCCTGTCACCTCCCTGCCTTCTGCTCCCACTGGCAGGCAAAGGAGGAAAACTGAGCTCTCATCACCAGACCAGAGGTTGCTCTCAGGGACCCTCAGTCTTCATAAAACACTTAGAACTTCCTTGAATTTATTCTGGGCTTCTCACAGCACCTTGATGTCAAGTCAGATCATGGGATCCCTCCCTGCACCGGCATGCTGCCAAAGCCATCGCGTGCCACAGTGCATCCTGCCTGCCTGCCAAGGGCCACACTTCACACAGTTTGCACAGACAACAGGATGCTCAGACCTGGATGCCTTGCCAGGCCATCTTCCCACTGTCTGGGTGGCTGGCTGCCTTCTGTAGTAGGATAAAGCCCTACCCTAGCCCCCTCAGGGAGGAGGCATGTCCTGCTGCACTCGCCAGCCCTTTCCCACAGAGCTGAGTCCCCACACAGAATGTCTTCAAAAGAGGAATTCCTTAATTTTAAAATTAATTAATTAATTATTTATTAATTAATTGCACAGCCCTGCTCCAAGACTCACAGTCCAGGTCATGGGCATTCAGCAGCGCTGCTGGGTCAGCATAGCACCCTCACCCCGTGGTGTTTACTACAGGCCAGCAGGCATTTTCAGCAGGAAGCACCATTTCTTGGTGCCATCTTTGGAAGCTGTGGTGGTGGGTCCTGCTGGCTGATGAACACTGCAGAAATTAAGTGCTGCCATTTCATTTTGGTCATTTGGGGTCTGTGGTCTGCTGCCCTGATCCCAGCCCGGACCCTGAATGCTCAGCACCAGGCTGAAGGACCCACCAGCAGCCATGACCACCATGGTACGTACCATAGTGGGGAAAGCAGAGAGACTGCCACCCCCATGATAAGAAAAAGCAGTATTTGAAACACAAATACAGGGAAGAGAAGCTAGAAACAAAATTCAGGGAATATTCCCACTTAATTCACAGAAGCTCTTTCAGATGCTATAGGTTTGCTGCAGTACTGCCTTGTGCTGCTGCCCAGCTCCTCTTTCCCATGGAGGGAGGAGAGCTGGAGAAAGGAAATGGCATGGCAAGCAGTGTAAGAGAGGCGTGTGCTGCAGCAAGAGAAAGAAGACATGAGGAGCTCCAGGAGAGCTCTTGCCAGGCAGGTTGGGCTACAGGGGTGGCTCTTCCCGTGCCAGAATCAGGTTCAGCCAGAGGACAGAGGGGAGGTCGCTATAGGATTGCCCAGGGAGCCTGTGACCAAGAGGAGGAGAAGAAGGAGGAGGAGAAGGTCAGGCAAGGTGAGCGGGAGCCAAACAAGGGAGGCTTTACAAATAAAGCACTTCATATCGGAGCCTGAAATCAGTGCTGAGCCAAGGGATTTTTCTGAGGGAAAGGGGCGATGTTCTCCACAGAGAAAAAAATACGAAGTCTGGATTTGCGCAACCCAGGAGGCAGGGCAGGTCTCTGAGCTAGTCTGAGTGAGCAGGGCTGAGGAGTAAGCCAGCGTCCCTCCTGGAAAAGCCTTCCCAGACAAGATCAGGCAAACCTGGAGAGGAAAAGTTCTCAGACAAGAACTATGGAAAGCAAAACAGAATTCAAGGTCGAAACAGCTGGAGAAAGAAGGGGGAAATTCTCTCCCTCCTTAAAAAAAGGATAGAAAAAGAAAAAAGTGAGTGCAGGATAGGAGCAACACCAAGCCAAACTGGGGTTCTCATAGCAACCATCTTTCCATAGAGCTTCCTTCCTCAGCTTGGCCAACATATGCAAAAAGTGATGGCCAGTGGCCCTGCAGTGCCACAGCCCAAGTGTGGAAGCCATGACCCCCGACAATGACTTTAATTCCTTACCTTTGCACCTGTAGGTTTAGGTCAGGATTTTAAGTTAGTTACAAAGGCCTCCCTGCCAGCAAGGGCCACAGGTTCACGCAGGAAGGCGGGGCACCTTCCCACCCCGCTTCACTGCTGATCGGTGATGCCTCACCCACCCTTCAGCTTGAGAACGGATGTGGTGAGCCAGCTTTGTTTGTGAATGAACACAGTGCGGATAATGACTTTAAATCTCTTTACAGTTCTCGCCGTTCTCACAGACAAGGTATCGGTGACACCAGAAGCACTCCAAGAGCCTGGGGAATGAGCTATGGCCATTAGGTCTAAGTATTTCTTCCCCTTCCACTAAGAGTTGGGGGCCGTGGCTAAGGCATCACACTCAGGCTATTTCTGGGCACCCATCTCTCCCCTCCCTGCTGCATTTCCTTCATTGTGTTTGAGCTCTTTCCTATCTGTGGCCTTTAAATCTCCACCAATCTGCCAGGCGCCACTCAGAAGAGGGGGGGAGGCAGACTCAGAGAGGGGGAGATCTGAACCCCTAAAAATAGCCCTGCTGAGTGCGTCTGTTTTCCTGACACAGACAGTTCATTGTTAGATTCTGACACGCCAGTTCACCCTCCCTCCCCACCCCTCAGCATACTCTCTTTCCTCTCCTGCCCCTCTCCAGAGCAGTTTCCTGTCTACTCCCATCGCTATGGCCAAAGTTGGAGTGTATTGTGTAGCCAAAGGCTGGCGTGGAGTCTTTTGTTTCTCTGAGTACATTTTGGACCACAAACTATGGGGCTGATCCTTGTCACAGGGCACCTACCACTCTTGGTTCCTAATTCCGCCCATTCCCAGCCACACAAGCCCTGTCTCCTCAGCTCCCACCTCTCTTTTTGCCTTCTACCCTCTTGACCTACACACTGATGTACCTTGTTCTGTGTGTCTCTCTGCCCTGTGCAACTGTTTTGTCAGCTACTTTGCTGATCCCACCACTTCGGGCACAAGAAAAGGAGGCACCCCACCCATGCTACCGAGTCTCCTTGCTGCTGTCTGCCTGCCCATGACATGACAGTGTAACCAGGGGTACCAGGTTTGGTGGTGGACTTGGCAGTGCTGGGTTAACAGCTGGACTCAATGATCTTAAAGGTCTTTTCCAACCTAAGTGATTCTAAGTACCTCAGCAGAACATGGTATTCAGCACTGACCATACAGAGCACAACCACAAAACATGCAGCTATGTTTTCAGCCAGATTGCCTTCTCTCATTGTTCACAGTCCTTTCTGAGATGTCTTGGATACAGAAAACAGGATAAGGAACATATCTCCACTCCCTAACTCAGAGCACAAACTTGTTTGAACCATGACATTTGCCTAATTCCGTGTTTGTCCAGCATCTAGCACAGAGGATCTCTAATTCTTGACTGAGGACTCCAGCTGTTCATTATTTAAACAACATAAAGACCATTATAGAAAGGCTTTATATCTCCCTGTGTAAAACTCTATTGATAGCTCAGTAATATATGACAGTATTGTAAAACAAACATTCAGAGGAAAAAAATCTGTCAGACAAGCCACACAGCAAAAGTTTCCTTCTTCTCAGAGGCATGGTCTGAACCTCCTCCTAGCATCTTACCAGCAGGATGACCCACTTGGTGAGGCAGGAAGACCACAAACCTTCCATGATGGAGACATTCCAAAGTCACACAGGCCTTTTTGAGAACATCCTGCCAGCAAATTTTTGGATAACTTTGCAGAGACAGCTGGCAACTTTATGCTGAGTACAAGCAAAGCAGTGTGTGTCGCAGAGGTGATTTCTTCAACACATTGCCTCACGGCAAATAACAATAATAAGGATTCCCACTATTCAGGAAATGGTTTTGCCTGCTTTTTTCTGCCCAATCAGCTAACCCAAGAGGCCCACAGAAATTAAAAAACTTGCTTAAAACTACACTGTGACTCCACAACACAGGAAAAAGCCCAATCAGCTACACCTGTGAACGTAGGGAATGTCTTAACCATAAGGCATTTCTTCTCATGTTTTACCAGCCTGTGAATACAAGTGACAACCAGCATTTCCAAGCCCAGATGGAGTCTCTAGGAGCTGAAAAAACTCAGTTGTGGAAAAAAATCCTGAGGAGATCTATCTATCTGACCCTTCAGACACCCCTTGCTTTGTCACTATGTGGCAGCTTTACTACCACAGCCTAAGAGATAGGAGAGTTTCAAGAATCAATCTCTTCCTCCACATTTGCAACCCACTGGTTTTGTTGCAGTTTCCCCAGCCCTTTAGCCTATAAACACTGTTCTAACAGTAATGAAAAGTCTGTTAAGCCAGAGGCCTATAATAAAATAAAAATAAAATAAAATTAAAAAAACCCCAAACTATTTAGTCCCTCCTGTCCTCAGTTCAGCCAAACAACAGCCAAAAAAACCCCACATGTATAATTTCTGATTGACTTAGATCACCACCATGCAGAGAACACTGAAACCAGCACACACTTCACTGCCTGTATTTCCACGTTCAGATGTACCCCTTATCATCCATTCTGCTAATCATGTTGCCACAGGAGAAGGAAGTTGTGAGTTAACCTGACTGCATAAAAACAGCAGCCTTGCATTATTTTAATGGTGATTCAAGGCTAAGGGATGAGAATTAATCTCTATTATAAGGACTAAGCTGGAAGGGAGAAAAGAACTGGGTTTAGGGGTTCACTCCAGCAATCATCCATTTTGGTCACTTTCTCTAGAAGATAAGGGCTGTTTCATAATAATCTTTTTTGTTGTCATGGGAAATAAAAACCCCAACAAATACCTCAGGGCACTTAGTATTTTAGGGATAAAAGCTACCCTGTTACATGCTATTTTTAAAAGTCACTTAAAACCTGACTTCTTTTATTCAGAGGTCTTCTCTTGATCACTTGCATGAATCATCTTTTGTATGAGACTTATATCTTGTTTTAGCACACGCTTTCAACTAAGATTCCTTTTATTGTGCCTGAACATCCAGCACAAGGATGAGTTCCAGTGAAGAATCACCAACTATGATGGTTGTGTTGATGTTCAACAACTATGATGTTCAGCTAGGACAGTCTGTGGCTTCACACCTTCTCTCTAACAGGGCAAAGCATGATTTGGTGGCAGGAAGGGGGAAGAGAGGAAATACAAGTTTGCAAAAGCCACCGGTCCTCTTTGCAGACACCTCTAACGAGGGCTGGCAGCTGTTAGGTGGAGAGAGTGCTGGCAGCTGCATCAGGCAAGGCCAGGTGTTCCTGCATGTGGCAGGCTCTGGCACATTTGTTGTTTCTTATTTCTGCTCACTGAGCTAAATCCCTGTAGGAAATACTCTGGTGGGTCTGCACAAATGATCTCCTATTGTCTTCTCTGCAAGGCTGATCATATTCCCTCTTCCTTCATGTTTTTTCTTCCTGCCTCACACCACATCTCTCTTCATGGTCAGGCATGCCCCTAGGTTAAGTGGAAAAGCAACTTGCCTTTCTGCTGTGCTCTCAAATGCTGAAGGTATTGAGCAGGCAAATCAGTTCTGTGGGGGGATTCTTTCTGCCTGAGATTTGAGTGTCCCCTCACTCAGAATGTGTAAAATTAAGGCCCTCCATATAGTCCCTCAGGAAAAGCCACGTTTCTCCTTTAACGTTTCCTTACCTGGGCCCTCGCTGTTCTTGCAGGATGTGTTTTCTGTGGGGATATGCCAAATTAGGAAGGATGTTTTTAAACTTCTTTAGCACACTTGTTTTCTCTTTTCCTCGGCTTTCAGAAATGTCACCAGCTCTGCTGTGCTGTCAGCAAAATTGTTTAGTTTGAATCCTACTGAGTCTCAACACCTCCAGGCAAAGGTGGCACAAAGTATCTTCTTTCCATCACAAGTCGAAAGGGCTTGGCTTGTCTTCATTCTGACACCTCATTGCCTCAATCTGTAGTTCAGATTATTTCCTGACTCATGCTGAAGTTATACTAGGTGTAAATTATAGCAGAAACTACTCAGAAGATTTCAGGCTAGAACCAGTTATATTCTCTTTCTGCTTTGCAATTACTCACTCAGCTTAACAGGCTGCTTTCAACTTTTGTAGCTAGTGTAGCATGGTTGCAGCTGGCCAAGAGGACTGGGACATCTAGAGAGCCCTCTCCTGTGGGACTGGGCTGCCTACAGCAGAACTGGTGTCTTTTCTGTCGACTAGCAGAGTGGGTTTGTCATCTTTAGAGTAAGCTTTGGCTATGAAGCCTGGCTCCCTAATGCTGCCCTGCTATATTTAGACCCTCTTCTGGTGTGCCCACCCAGTGCTGTTCCCCTTGTTTGTTTCCTACCAAACAATGAGACCTGAAAGAATTGCTTGGAAAGGGGCCAATGCTCTTGCAAACGAAACTGTCAGACAGCCAAGCTTTGCAATGGGCCCCTTGTAACATACTGTACTGGGAAATGGGAAGCAATTGTGCCTCTTCACTTCAACCTCCACCACGGGCTTTTTCCCCTTGCTAAGAGCTCTGTGGTGTGGCCCTGCCCCAGAGACTGTCTTTGAGGAGGTGTCAGAAGACATGGGGGGAATGCCAAGAGACGCCAAATCAGGATTGCAAGGAGCAATATAAGATCTGCTCTGTGTTCTCCCTCACCCCTAATCCTGTATTCCTGCCAGAGTGCATTTTAGCAGCAGGTTGTTCCTGGAAAGCTTTCGCTATCTCTGCCCTGATTGTAGCAGAAGCTGCTCATGTACATATAGGGTTACAGGTGTGATCAGATGCCCTTCTCCCTCACCACACTGTTCTTTTCTGTGCTCTTGTGGTGTTCGGACACCATTCTCTGCTACAGCAGCACTGTAAGGTGAGAAAAAAAGCAGCCTCAGTCCTACTGGTGTGCAGATTGAGAATAAGATTACTTCTGCACAAAGTAAAAAACAAAGGGGGGAGAAAACAAACAAACAAACAAACAAACAAAAAGGCTATACAGGGAGAAGAGAGAAAGACAGGGAGTTTTAAGACTGAGAGCTCTGCCTGATCCACAGCAGTCTAAACGATGAGAACCTGGAAATCACAGATTTACATCCAAAATGGATTTGTTCCATTACCTTAAGTTCCAACTTTGCTGCTTCTTTTGGCCCTCTGAGCCAAAATATCTCTAGCCAGAAAAGGACATGTATATCCCTAAGGGAGATTCCAGGAACATCCCAAAGCTGGATCAGCTTTGGGTTTACCTTTAGACCCATAAGCAGTAGAGAGGTTTTCCTGCAAAAAAAAAAAAAAACCCAC
>CM031857.1:24403904-24446620 GCA_018697195.1 Certhia americana
AAAAAAAAAAAAAAAAAAAAAAAAAAAAAAAAAAAAAAAAAAAAAGATGCAAACATTTCCAGCTGGGTAAAAAAGGTGCTGAGTACTGGAATGATAGCAAAATTTAGGGAAACAGAAAGACTTATTAGAAAACTACCTGCCTAAGCCACACAGACATCTGCTAGTCCTGCCTGAGAAGATGGGTATAAATCTCTTGTGAGGAAGAGGGCAGGAGTGCATGGGACCCCAGTGTCATACTCTCACTCCACTGATCACCCCATACACAGTTCTCTGGCAAATCTAAGAGATGCTGGGACAAATCCAGTGGTTTGAGTTATATTATATAGCATCTTTTTGTAACTAGGTATTAGATAACTATTAGGTATTTTTGTAACTAGTACTAGGTACTTCTAACTTGAAAATGGAACCAACTTTTAAGAATAGCTTAGGAGAATGTATGCTGTCAGGAAAAATGCAGCTGGGGCAAAAATAGGTTGATAATATTTTGATACTATGGGCACAACACTGCCTCAGGGGCTTTGTAGGACAGAAGTCTCAGGGCGAAACTTTAGATGAATGGAGGGTACAGGGCACTACTCAAGTGCTACAATTCATGTTTTACAGGTAAATCAGTAAAAGGGATAAATTAGTGCAGTAAAGGAGAGGCTGTATTTCAGATTGACCCCTAGCAGACAAGGTCTACAGGATACAGTATTCAAGACCCTACAGTGCTGCACTTCAACATATCACAGAAGACAATTTGAGTAACTCAAAGGCCCCTAATAAAACTGAGCCAATTAGGAATTGTCTTTGTCATAGGAGTTAAGGGAGTTATTAGAAAACCCAGTATGTGTTGAGTTTTCTGGTTGGTAATATTATTATCACACAGTCCCAACTCCTGGTGTCAGGGGGTTTCTTGTAAGACTCTCAGATTTCAGGATAAACCACTACCAAAAAAGCTACAGCAATCATTAGTGTATTGAGAAATTTTAAAGATACAAACCCTAAAAGCTTGGAAAATTTTGGATGTCAAGCTGAGAAACAAAGGCCTGTCTCTGTAGCAGCTCCTGATTTAGTGCACACAGGCTGGGCAAGAAATCTGCAATTTTGGTTTGTGTTGCAATAGAGAGGGAGGTTATTTCATACTTACTGTTTATTGCAGAACACAGATCCACTGTGCTCAGTGACTAAAGATCATTTATGGAGCCTTAACAGTCAACAGGAAATTATATTCGCATTTTGCCAAATCACTTTATCATGATGCCATTTTGAAAAGACTGTTCATCTATTTCAGTGGTTGCTTAGGAGATGTGAGAGGGATTGGTCTGCAGCCACATCCTTTTCTGACTCTCCAAGATAGTGCTGCAGCCCCTTACCTAAAAGAAAGCTACTGGGCAACTGCTTGAATTACCAGGGAGGTTTTGTGCTTAGGGTCCTTTTGTGACCTGTTGTGGCAGCACAGTTAGGTGGAGGAAGTCCTGAGTTCCAGCTGAGCGTGAAACAGAAAAGGTTGCCAGCAGGGAGAATCAGGAGGAGAAGGTGTATTAATGACATCCTGAAAAGCTCAGGGATGGCAGTGAAATGGCTGCTGAGGTGGTGCTAATTGTTTGAGGAGCATGCAACAAAATCCTGAGTTTGATAATCACAGAATGGGTCCTGTTCTGGGAGGAGCCTCTTGCAGAAACTTCTGTTTAGATGTGAAATAAGTAAGAGCAATGGGAGGACTGCTTGGGGTGCAATCATAGCTGGTTTGGAGGTTTTTAAATGTGCTGTTATCTTTTAAATTAAATGGACCTCCCTTTTAGAAAATGAAGCTGTTTGAGAAATCAATGGGAAATTTTGTGTATTAAAGGCCTAATCTCACACCAGCAATGTGGTGAGGTAAGTCATCAGAGAAAAAACTAGAAGAATCTGCTGAAGTCCGAGAGCTCCTTTCCCTACAACTTGCAGCTTTTTTTTTTCTGGAAGTTCTGGGAGATTTTCTTAAATTTATTTATTATTATTTTGATTCAACAACTACTGCTCTTATCAGCTCTACAAAGTTCATAGAAAGTTGGAAAACCAAGGAAGACTAGATTTTCTTCTTTTGGCTCACTATAAGTGAGGCTGGGAAAGGCTGGGATCTATTAGCTCTAAAACCTTGTAAGACATATGAACCAAAAAGAAATAATTAAATTCACACCTACAGATACTATTTCCTTTCCTTGCTAAATCAGTTTTATCAGCTTTTATGTCCTGCACAACTACTGCGTAGCTCCATTATCAAATAAAAAGTAGAATTTAAATACTGTCTTTCTGCATCTTAATTGAATTCCAATTCTTATTCAAAAATACTTTGATTCAAATCAGAGTTTAAAAAAATAGTTAGCACATAAATAAGCAAAGACATTCACTATTTTCTAACATAAGTAAATGAAAATTGTGGATTTGGATAAAAGAGAGTGATTAGATTGTTCTATTTACATGTGCAGAGAGCCCAGTCTAGCAAAAAATTACCAAATTTAGAGGAAGGGCTATATTTAGTTTCAAATCAGGATGTTTTAATTACCAGTGAACAGGAAGCAACCTTTTTAGTTCAGTTTAGTTTTGTTTTCTGGTAATTTTTATGGAGTTTTAGAAATAACTACAAATACGAAGCATAATTAAAATAGATTACACCAATCATCCTTTTTTTGCTGTCTGATATTTTTAAGGCACACCATCTCAAACAGACATAATCATATATCAGTCATGTGGAAACTACAAATGCTTTTCTGAGATACCCCGATTTGTACTAGCTGACAGTTGTCTCCCTTTTAAACTAACTAGCCTACCCACAAATGAGTTTGAGCTAGATCATCTCTTTTCAGGTTAACTTTTGCAAGAAGTTACACAAGTTCTCATGTGTTTGCTGGCTTTGCTCATTCTTTATGGCCAGGGAAGAAGTAGATAGCAGTGGAGACCCCCAGCACTCAGTTTGTGCTCAGCAGCCTACAAACAAAAGAAAAAAAATTACAAAACATTGCTTTTTCTGTTCACTCTAGGTTACACTAGCTCCTGCTTATTACAGGCATGTGAAACCACAGCCACTCAATACCTGGGAGTTATAAACACTTTTTGAACTCACTGGGAAAAATGCCTCAGCACCTGAGTACAGCTCTTGCATCAGGGTTAGTTAGGTGCCGCATTTCCAGAAGACCTTGGGGTCTCCGCCACCCCTAGCAGTCCTCCTGCTCTGCCCTTTCCGGGTACAAAGTTTCCCATACTTCAGCTTTTCATGCTGTCCTTGAGTTCCCAGAGCCCATTTGGAGACTGCAGAACAATAGCAATTGCTGAAAATATGAAATGAGAGAAAAAAACCCATCTTGGTAAAACACTCACATACTGGGAGTAGGATATAAAAAATAAGATGTGACAACTCAGCTCTGGGGCCCCAGGATCTATAGGTTGTGGATAAAAACAGCTTCTATTTTTCTTCTGGAGTCTTACATCTTGTGCTTCTGAAAAATGCCAATGAGGAGATAGATCCTCTTTGTAATCTCTCCTAGGAAGAACATTCCTTCTGAGCCAATACCATCATACCTTCTATTACCATAAAACATTCTGGATCCTTCTCCCTCCTTTTACTTGGCTTCTAATCTCAGTGAATACTTTTACCATAAATTGTTTATTCAGCAAATATCACTTCTTTTTCTACTTTAGGAGTATCCCAGAGCAGATTGAGATTTCCTCGGGTTCTTTATAATCTTAGGCTATCTGGCAAGTTTTCTGCAGTTTCTTCCTCTCATCCATGGATTGACCGTGAACTTTGGCTAGTTGTGGTTTCAGGCATTTGGGCCAGCTGTAACGAGTGAGACCACATGGCCTGAGAAAAATCAAGAGCACAGTCTCATGCCAAGGTTTGATTGTAAAAAGATCATCATTATTATTTTCAGGTGCTGTTAACTTTTACACTTGTATCTTTCACTTAAGGAGGACGCTGAAGGGAGAAAAATGGAAGTGTAAGACTGCGTGCCATTGAAGGGGAGTAACTTTTTCATTATATTCAGAACAGGATATAGCATCATATATAAAATTCAGAGAGAGCAATGATGACTGAGAAATTATATTGTCAAGCTGCCAAAAGCCACCTCATTTCACTGCTATCTTGGGGCACCCTCGTGTTCTTCATGTCCCCATCCCTGCCCCTGATAATTTATTGTTTGGTTGCTGGAGGCAACTGTTAAGGCAACTGGAGCAGGTAGTGACATAGGGATAACCCCAAAATGATCTTTCTTTTAAATACTGTGTGGGTGTGGGTTGCCACAGTAAGGAAATCCCATGAAAGGGTGTCCCAGTGTTGGTGTAGTAGGAAGGAGGGCCCTTTGAAGGGAAATGCTTGTCTTGGCTGGCCTCTGCTGTGGTGTGGTGGCCACACCTTGCTCTAATGAGAGCTTTGGTGCAAAGCTCGGGCTTGCTGCTTGCTCCTGTCATCCCTGAGCTCTTCTGTTTACCTTCTGAGTGAGGGAAGGAGAGGCAGGAGGTGGAGAGGAAAAACAACATGGTTTCTTTGAACAGTCACTGTCCAAGAGACAGAGCACTTTGTGGAAAAAGAAGAAAACAAGGGAGCTCCACCCTTTTACCATAGAAACATCTCAACCACATCCCAAACTTCGGCTAGCTAGAGATTCCTTCCTCGCATTGAGAAACAGAAAGGGAGCCAGGGGAAGTGGGATGTACAGGGACCCAAAGATATTTTTAAACATGCTGGAGGTCTGATTGCATAGTTTTGGCCTGGTTTTGTTGGCACAAGGCCCTTTCTTTACTAGTTTGGATAGAGCATGCTTGCAAAGGAGGCCCTCCTCATGTGTCAAGATGAAATTTTCTGGCTGGAGAGACAGCTTTGGGAATGGGTAACCGGACCCAGCAGCTTTCTTAACCATGCTTGTTCTGCAGCCCGTTTTGTCCAGGACACCCTTGTCTCAGACCTGCTGCTCCATGTAGTAAAGCAGGAGAGCCAAAGAGGACCTGCTGTGAGCCTTGACACAATGTCATCAGAGGAGGACTTCAGGCCCAGACAGCCCTTCCTTCCCTCACAGCTCTTTGGCTGTCCCACAGCCAGAGCCTCCATTCCCCGTGTGGGAGGCAGACAGCCACCATGCCACATTGGACCAGACCCTCTGTCCTTACAAAGCTGTGCCTCAGGGCCTCTTACCAGCCTACCAGCCAACAAAGAGGACCACAGGAGGAGGGAACGAGGAGGAACCAATTAGGGACATGAGCCATGACTAAACTTCGCATGCTGAGTGTGTGTGAAAAATGGACGGGTAAGGAATAGAGGCTGTACTCATGGAGGGGGGACTTGGGTGCCTTGCGCCTTTCAGAGGCATAAGACACCACTGCAAAATGAGAAGGTCAAAGCCAGATGATGAAATCCTCCTGATTAGGCTTTGGAGGGAGGCTCTGCACCCGGTGTTCTTGATCACTCTTGATCCAGGGGGAGCTGATGAGAAGGAACTGGAGGCAGGAGAGGCCCAGATACCTCCCCACGCATGGCTGATCTCAGCCCATCATGCTGTGGTGATGAAGTATGTTGTGATGATGTGGGACATCCTGTGACACAACTTGTGACAAAGCCAAGAAAGTTTAAAAGTGCTAAAGAAGAAAAGCTTAGCTGTATTTATTTTTGGTAGAAACAGGAAGGATGCTGGTGAGGCTAAAAAGAGCCAAGCCTTGTCCTTTCAGAAGACTACACCTAGCAAACTGCATTTTCCAACACATGGTAAAGGCAAGCACTCATCCTTTGCATAACAGCATTCACAGAGAAAGCATTCAGTTAGATGGGAATTTCTTCACCTCCTGTTGATAAACAACCCTATCTGGGTGGTAAAAGAGCTGTGATTTGAACCCGAAGGTAACAAAAAGGAGCACACACCTCATGGTAGGCAGGAGTTCAAACCTGTCCAGAGTAACAGCACCATAGGCCTCTCCTGAGGAAGGAAACACAGGACTCGTAGTTAACACCCTTCATTAGGGGCTTCAGTGTGCAGTTCATCTGCAAGGGAATACCTCCATCACTTCCAGATTAAGCTACTTGAAGGAATAAGCTGCTCTTGTGGGTTTTGTTACATGCAGAGGAATCCTTGATCCAAACGCTGACCACAATTTTTGTGCTTTGTTTAAAAATGCTGCTAGAGCTGCTAAGGACTCCTCAGTTTTTCTTACTGATTTTGGTTTTAAAGCAAATAAAAATTGACAAGGAAACAAAGGGATAATAGAGCCTCACCTGCTGGTAAGTTAACTTTTCCCCTATGGACCTATATTATTTTTTTCTTTCATTAACAGTGCAAGCAGGTAGATTTAATTTTTGAACAAAATCATAGTTAGTAGCTGTTAGCAACACCTGATCCTGCCTCTCTGGGCAAAGTACCCCTTTAGAAATCCCTGTGTCTGCAGTAACTAAACCCCTTAATTCAATCACTTGTCTACCATTTTCCTCTGAAATAAAATTAAAATCTGCTCTGATACGGTTGCTGCAGCAGGGGCAGCAAGGAGGGGCGTCCATCACTTGACACGGGAGGCATTTGTGGGATTTGGGACACAGTTTGACATCTAGTGGTAACGCCTGGTATAATCCCAGAGCTCGTACAGGAAGTGCAGGGGTCACAATCCTGCATCAGGAAAGGTGAGGTATATGAGGCATGTACAGCCACACATCAGTGTCTTCTTATCCTGCACTCGCTTCTGACTAAGGCAGAAAAACAGCTAAGAGTAGATCCAGGTCACATTTCATCCAGAAAAGAAACATCTTTTAAGATTTGTGTTTTGATCTCTTTGCTTTTGATGCCTTAGTTCATTGTGCAATAGCAGGAAGGTCTTAACAGAAGTAAACCAACAGAAGATGTGCAAATAGTTAATTCTGAAGTCTGGCAGGAGGCTGAGTTTAAATAAATTTGGGGTATTTCGGCTTCAGGTTTGATTGGTGCCATTAATGATTGCAACCAGGGGAGTCTTCTTAGCTGTTCTGCTGCTAGGAACTGAATAATGATGCTCTGATAGAAGCATCTTTATTAAAAGAAAATGTAGGGAAGATCAAAATTATTCAGGTGATTTGAGCAGCAGCCCAAAGTAACACTCCTGGAGGGTTACAAAAAATTGAAATGTGCTTTATTTTTTTACTTCTCCACATTTCCTACAATCAGAATGGGAAAGTATCATAATCCCATCAGAAACATGATTTTAGCCCTATTTATACTCAAAATCTCATGGGGAAATTGCATGCTGTCAAAAGTTTGGCCAGTTTCTCAGCTTGGACTGCAAGGGTGAGCAGCTCCTTTGAGCTTGCAAGATCTGCCTCTTCCCACTGAAAGCAACCTGTGCAGATAGAGAGTGGCCAGGCAGTTTCTCTGCCTGCCTGGAAACATTAGATTAATAAATATACAGGGATTAGTAACAATTTACCAGGGATTAATTTGACCAGCTGTGTATAGCTGCTGAAACAAAAAGAATAAACATTAATTAGAAAATATATTATATTAATTGGAAAATATATTATATATATTTAAATATATCCAAATATATATCTAAATATGTAAGAGTTCTGATGCATTTTCTTTTCTCTTCTCTTAACTGCAGCAAGGAGCTCCTCAGGGCAGGAATTATCTCTATCTGCCAGGAGGGTGCCACATACATTTGTGGCACAAGACAAACAGGGTAGTGTTTCTTCTAGAAACCAGGTACAACCACAGAAAGAGGAGGAAATCTAGCAGTAACAGGAGCTTGGCTAGTGGCATATCTAGTGTTTTCTAATAGGTGGTGATTGTGAAAGAAAATCTCGTGGTCGATGAGCTTACACATGTGCAAAGTGATAGAGGTTTAAAGGAAGACTATCAAATAAGAACAGCAAAAGATTATTCATAACCAGGATACTACTATCAAAGTGAAAGTATAGAGAGTTGTTTTGAAGGGAGGGAGTGAAAAACAGAAGAAATATGGACATTACTTCATAAAAGACCTTGTGGCCTTCTTCTACATATCCCATCTTTGCCATCAGCCTGTGTAGCTGCATGCCCATCTCCAAGCCTGAGAGCAGCCACTGAAATCTCCATTGAGGACTACTGCACAGGAGTACAAACACAGAAAAACTCTAAAATTTTTAAACATTCTTTAGAAAGTGTATAAATCTATGTTAAGCCATTAGGAGTACTCTTATGAAGTTTCCATTAATATACTTTTTTAAATAACACATGAATATTTTGGAGAGTGGCAACTCAGAGGAATACAGAAAAGCCTGTCTAGGAGAAAGTTGAAAAGATAATGGCCATGTCTTTGGTGTCCCAAGATATAACATGTAAATCTTCTTATCTTGTTAGTATGACCTTGATAATGATAATGATAAAGACTGTTGCTCTTGCTTTGTATGGTATTGTTCCTTTCATCAATTGTTGATTTTTGTTGTGACTGTACATTATGTGAAAACAAAATGACTGGGAAAGTCTTTAGTGAAATTCATAAAATTCTGGTGGGGATGTATGGTGCTGTCCCTAAGGTAAGAACTGTTCTGGTCTTGGTCTTCAAAACAGGAGGAAGAAATAGGATTTTTGTCCCCGTGTATGGGAGTTCTTCCTTCCTCTTTCTCCTCCCATTATGTCTCCTCTAACAGTTCTGCAGTCCTGTTAGATGGGAAGGTGAAATTCTGAATACTCAGGTTTCTGCTGTGCAGAGAGGCGATCCTGGTCCTGGTGTTTTACACCACAAATCTCTCAGCCTTAAGGGCATGCTGTATTCCCTGCACAATATCAGCTTTCTGTTCTCTTGCTCCTCAGCACCTTGCTCCCTATGCTCCCGTTCCTGTACATTTAAACAAGCACCAGTTCATTTGCTGTGGAGAAATGGCTGCAAGAAGTCACATATCTCAGTGCATCAGCAGCTTTGATGCCCTTTTGCAGACGCAACAGAGCAAGGATTTCTGCAATCTGTTTCTGGGTACTGTAACTATTTATCAGGAATGACTCTTCAGCTTAAAGCTTCCTGGTAGTGCCTCAGTCCCTCTGAGGGCTCAGAGGTAAATTCCTGTGGTGAATTTTGGGTGTTTTGGGGTCATTTTGGAGGAGTTTTGGGGGGCAGGAAGTTCATTTGGGAGCATTTTGAGGTGATTTTGGGGTAATTTTGGAGGAGTTTTGCATGGTTTGGGGTTTATTTATGGAGCATTTGGGGTTTGAGGTCCTATGGAGGTTTTGGGTTTATTTTGGGAGAATTTTTGTTCATTTTGGGGGATTTTGGGGCTATTTTAAGGGGTCTTTTGTACATTGTGGGTGATTTGTGACTCATTTTCCAGTATTTTTGGTTTTTTTGGGGGTGTTTTGGTTCATTTTTGGGGGTTGTTTGGGGTCCCCAAGGGTCTTTGGGGGCAGTGAGTTCACTTTTGAGGGTTTTTAGGTGGTTTGTGGTTCATTTATGGAGAATTTGTGGGAGATTTGGGGCTCCTGTGGGGATTTGGGGTGAATTTTTTTGGGGGGTGAGCCCAATTTGGGGGTTTTTGCATTCATATTTGAGAGCGCTTTGGGGTCCCTGGGAGTTTTTGGGGGCGGGGAGCAGAGCTCTGTGCAAGGCAGGGTGCACAGCAGCCAGTGTCCATGACCCACTGCGCTTACAGCAGCCAGCGGGAGCCCCAGCATCGCCACAACTTCAATACAAACCGAACAGCCAGGATGGACCTGCCCGGGCATTCCCGGGCAGCAGTTTCCTTCACAGCCCGGCTGTCAGACTCTCATTTTTTGCGGCAGTGCAGCTCAGAGGCAGAGCCCACGCCGAGGCACTGGAAGAGAGGAGCTTTCCCTGCCCTCCGGCAGGTGCCCTCCTTATGCAATGCCTTTGCAGAGCAAGTGCCATCCTTGAGCTAGCTGGGCCCTGTGCCTGCCACGTGCCTGGCCAACCTTCCCCTGAGGTACCAGTCCTCTTTAAAGAACAAAACTGCAGCAGCTCCAGGGCTAGAGCTCAAAATATTTTACCTGCCAGATTTTCAAAGGAGATGTCAGGGAAGGATTCTTCTCCCCCAGCTGTGTAATGCCTACGTCAGACCTTGACATCTACAATATCTCTTTTTATAATCAGCCACAACTAACAGGCACTTGAAGGACATGGTTCATTTCTTTTTGCTGACTATAAAGGAGGTCCACAATGATGAGCCTAGATGGAAACATCTGCATTCAATCAAGGGAGGGAGATGAATTCCATCTCAGTGCCCAAAATTTTTGGAAGCTCTAAACATTTAACCCCATTGCTTAACATTCAGAAATTATTTCACATTTTTTAGGCTGGAAGCATTTCTCTCTTTTTTCTGGCAAGCTCAGTCTTTCTGTTCTTGCACGCTTTAAAAAAAAAGGAAAATCTTGGCATCATCTCAGACTAAAACGGTGGATGCTAGTTAATTGTCTAACAAAATTGATTAATTTTTTATCTATCTATTTATAAAACTCTCTTAATGCTATGAAGGGCTAGAGAAATGCCATGTTGTTGTCAATAATTAATGAAGTAACATCTGGTGGGCACAAAGATGGATCACTGTCCCACAAATAAGGGTACACTGTGTTAACTTGAACGCTATTTTTAGGTAAGTGCAGCTCATTACAAGCATTCACAGAACAGCTTTGCCTAAAGAATGGTCCTTACCTCAGAGCTTTTATTGTTCTTGCTGCAGCTCAAATAAAATAGTGTCCCAACACTTCGTTTTCATCAGGATTATTATAAATATTCTTCCCGCTTTCTCCATTCTGCTCAATTTCTGGAGCCGCCCCAGCAACTGGGATACCTGGTCTCCTGCCAATGCTCCGTTGAGCAGCTGTCCTGTGAGCCTCTCCAGTACCCTCCCCAAGAGGTAACTTCTCTGAGTGAGTGTGTGTGTGTGTATGTGTGTGTGTGATGCTAATGAGATGCATGTGGCTTCGTTTGATAAGTTCAGAGAAATGTGTTGTGCATTTGGGTTCCAACCGATCCCTCCTTTTCAAGGCTGCAGGAAGTAAATCAGTCATGTTTTAAATGATCCCACGCTCCAGCTGCTGCAGATTTGGAAATTGTTAATGAATGCTGCTCACAGCGTTATCTGCTTGTGGCCATATGGCTCTGTGGGGAGAAACTTCCATCCCAAAGTATTCTGTGCACCTTTCTGCCGTTCTGGCCGCGCCGCTGTAAGGCAACCATCACCAGGCTGGAGGGTGACAAACAGCTCTTCTTCAATAGCCAGTGCATTGCAACCAGGCCTGAGGGAGAATTTTATTTTTATGGCTTTTTCACAGGCCACTGGGGCAAATTTTGTTTTCTGTGCCAGCGTAGAGCAGATCTTAAAAGCCTTGACTCCTAATGATGTGTGGACAGCATCCTGCTTGGCATTACAATGCATGAAATTAATCCTTTTTGATGCCGTATTCTGTCTTGGAAACTCTCTGATTCTTTTATCAAGGCTCAGCAACCACTGGAACAAATGTCCATTCCTTATCCCTGCATTCCAGTGCCAGAATTCTCTCCCTCTGTGTGTGACTAGTGGGAGGCTTTATCGTGTTGAATGTAGACTAGCAAAAAAAATATGAGTTGAAAGGGACCTCAAACATTCATTTTACCTATCTTCTGCCGAGAAGAGAATTACCTATATCTGTGCCATTCCTGGTAGATATTTATCTAATGTTACCATGATGGAAACTCAGCCATCCAAGACAATCTACTTCAGTGGATCTGTAGCCTTAAATTCCTCTTGCTGCAGTTCATTACATTTCCTTCCCCCAGCAAAAATATGAAGAAGAAAAATCCCATAATTTTTGCAGTGGCCTTTTATGTGTTGAAGACTGCATCACATCCTCCTCCTCAAGCAATGTCATTTTCTCTAGCTTAGGCAATATTCTCTGTCTTTTCTCACACATCTTGTTTTTCTCGACCACTGACCTTTGCTGGCACCCTCCTCCCATACTCTGCCCAGTTGATGCACAAACATTTTGAAGTGTGATGCCAGCTGTCTAAATGAGATCATACCAATCACTGGTGCTGAAGGATTACTACCCAAGATCTTCACAGGAGTCTAGCCGTACATCTTAGTATGGTCTTACACATTTTCACAACAGTGTGACATTGATGATTCACAGTCTTATTTTGATCTGGTGGAAACCCTCCCCACCCACCCTTTTCTCAAACCCCTCTGTACAGGACTGTTACACAGATAGCAACAAACAGTTGCTTTTCAGTATCTAAGGGATTTGCTTCTCTTTGAATACTGCTGATTTTCCCCTGGGAGAGATAAAAAATCTGCTGTAACTCCCACATATACCTTAGACTACCAATCTCCAAATCATTGAAGTGATTACACCAATTTGCAAAGCCAATTAAAAATAGACTTCTCCCTATGTGAGGTCTTTTTATCCCCTACATGAAGCTTCCAGCCTATTTTGGTTGGCATCAGCTGAGCCTTGGCTCTCCCTGGCAGCAGGATGGATCTCTCCAGCAATGGGAAGGTCAGGAAGGGCTTGGCTTGAACTGCAGCCCCCCGTGAGCAGGGAAGAGAGATTTGTCACTTTTCCTGTGTAAGGAAATACTCTCATAGTTTAGAGGGAGGACACTTAGAAGAGCCCTCTGTCAGAAAACCAAGGGCATGGTTATCTTTTGTTGCTTCCTCATGCAATGGAGAGCTGCAATAGTCCCTTTGACATTTCATTGCGAGGAAATTTCAAGGAAAAGCCCCTTTAAGGGTTGTTCCAAAGGCTTCAGAGTAGGTGAATAGCAACAGACAGGGATGATTAAACTACAGACCAGCAGAGGTGAGTTTGACACAACTGCTGATGTTTGGGTCAGCCAGTACCTGTTTTCTGTCCAGAGGATTTTCCTTTTGAACAAAGGAGGGTCCAGTCACACAGCTTGCTAGTCTGAAACAGGCAGACTGAATTCAGAGAGGAACTCCTCACTGGCCCAGGGGAGGCAGATAACTTCTCAAGGGGCTGCCTCACCATTTTCATGCTGTTAGCATGCATATGTGGTGGGAGGTGAGTGCTGAGGGGAAGGTCCGTAGCAAAAGCTGGCTTGTTCCTCTGTGAGGATGACGGGACAATGCTCTGCACAAAGCAATAGGTGGGTTACTCCTCACAGTGTCATGCCACCACCAAGAGCTTCCTATCTGCCTGTGGCCCCTTTCCTCTCCTCCTGCTGTCCAGCCAAGTTCTTTGACCTCCATGTTCCCCGCCCAGCAGAGAAGGCAACAGCCCTGCAGCAAAGACAAGGACAAGGCACAATTGTCAGCCCCTGCCACCCGTGTCAGGGTCAGGCCAGCTGACAGACAAGGAACCACTTGAGCTCAAGGCTTTGGCAGGCAAAACAGCAGTGCTGGGATCAATCACACAGAGGCCTGTGGATATTCATCATGGGTTAGAGGTGCTGGCCCCAGAGGATGGTGCTTCACACAAGGGGCACCCCTATCTCAGCCTCTGTAAGAGCTGGAGTTGGGGAGAAGACCTGAACTACATGGAGAAACTTGCAGGAAAGTTAATGCCCTACTATATGTTTAAAAAAAAAAAAAAAAAAAAAAAAAAAAGCCAACTTTTTTCCTCAACAGAAAATCTCTAACTCTTTTAAAATGAAGCTAGTTGCTGATCTAATTCCAAATGCTCTCTGCTTGACTTGAAAGTGATTTCAGCAATGCTTTGATCTACACCCAAAAGCCACTGGGAATTGTACCAACTGCTCAAATAGGCCAAAACCAAGAAAGGAAAGGATCCCTATACTTTTTTTTAAAAAAATAAAAAAGAGCATCCTGGTTCTTAGGTCTCCACCAGATCTTCTCTGCACCCAGGCAAGCTCACAGGCTCTTAGGAATGCTCCTGTTCAAAAACAATAGTACCCTCTGGAAGGTCATGTGCTGTTGGGAATTATTTCCTTCTCTTTCTAGATCACTCTATCCAGCCTTCTAATTACAGCTGGCTAGATTATTTTTACAAATAAATTATCCAACTAATTCAAGCCTTTATCCAGCTCATGAATCATTAGCAAACAGACTTTGCTTTTTGTTGCTCTTGGTAATTATTTCATGAGTGGTTCATGCAAATAGACTTCATTCAGTGGGGGGTGTCTGCAGTTTGCTCCCTTCTCCCATTCAGGCTGTGTAAGTGGCTCCCTCGCTGATGTGCTCTGCTTTACAGCTCTTGAACTACATGTCAGAATGCTTTTAATTACAAGATTTCTGCTTCCTAATGCAGAAACCCCCCCGCCACAGCTGTGTCCCAAACGTACATGTCAGACAGAACCCCACTCAGACCCGTCCTCATGAATAAGAAACAAAAGACAGTGGGGGAGGAGTGGAGATGAGCAGCTGTGCAGAATCTGAATAAATATTCACTGATTCCCTTTTCTGCAGCATCTGCTGTCTAAGTCTCCTCCTCATGTGCAAATAACACATGAGCAGGGAGAGCTCAGAGACAGTGGCATGCCACATGTTTCTAGGGATTGACCCAAAGAAGTTGACAAGTCCTAACCAGGTTTCCAGACAGAGATAAAGATCCTTCTGATTATTATAATCCCCATTGCTGCCTCATCTTCACACCTTGTGCTTCAGGCTCCCACAGCCCATCTCCCGGGAGCATGCAGCTTGGTATATCCAAAGCAGCCAGAGGAATAGCAGAAGTTTTCATGCTAGAGCAGCTCTTTCATCATAGTACACTCTCCTAAAAAATGATCTGACAGATGTGTTCTAAGATGTAGTAAAACAGCTGATTACACGCCTCATGTTTTCATGTATATTTTGGAAAGAAATGCCTTCTTGACTGTGATGCATTTGGACCTTGACACACAACAATTGGCTGTGGTGGTTGTTTTCACCTACTGGGTTGTTGTGCAAATTCTGTTGTTTTGCACAGGCTAAACTATTTCTTTCCCCCTGTCCTTGATTTCTCCCTAATATCCCCTGCTGGACTGTGTTGAATACACAGCTGTTCTGCTGAGTGATATGTGTCCTTTGTGTCTGTGTAATATTGCCTGTATCCCAATGCAAAAAGAAAACATTTTACACCCTGTACCAAAAAAAAAAATCTTGGAATAATCAGTTCACACACAGCCCTAAGGCAATTGTTCACAAGATGCTCTGAGCCAGCTCTCTGTGGTTCAGTGTTCACATTTTCTGTTTAATGGTGCTCCCCTTTATTTACAATATTTTATCTGCCATACCTTGAGGCCACTAACAGACCTGAACTGTCCTGGCTGCCCATTAGCCCAGACCTGAGCTTCAATAAATCTCCTGGGTTATGTTGCCTGTGTACCTGTGCTCAGTGTTGTCCTGGTTTAATTAATTCTTTTTCTGGAGATACATTGGGTCCACCTTGTAGAAGGCCTGGTCTTGTTCCCTGGTGGGAACGTGGATTTTTGTCATGGTTTGAACGACAGGTGTCTTCTAAGGAAGGCAGGAGCCTCCCTTGGAATGGAGAATGTAAACCCCCTCCCTCCAAATTATTATAACTTTGAAATTATGGGGCCCTCAGGTGAAGATATGGGAATAGGAATAACAGTTCTTTATCAGGGGAACTGAAATAAACAATAAACCTAAACACATGCAGTATTACAAAAGAGAAAACAAACAAACAAACCAACCAACCCGCTGACAGAGTCAGGACACAGCCTGACACCCTGTGGGTCAGGGTGTTGGTGGCAGTCCCATTCAATGGTGGCTGCAGTCCCAGTGGCAGATGTGGCTCTGTTGAAGTGATGCTCCTGTAGAAAAGGGGAGGTTTTCACTGAAGGTCCAGTGGTGATAGATGGGCCTGATCTTCCTCTGAGAATCCAGTGGAAAGGCTGCCTTGGTGCTCCAACTCCCAGATTTTTATCCAGGTAGGAATACTTGGCTCCTCCCCCTGGCTGGAGCATTTCCCAGTGGGATGATGTAATTCTATCAATGACACTCAATGGCCCATTAGCAGATCTCTCCCTGGAGGGAGGCTGGGTTGTGGAAGAGATAAGAAAACTGCCCCAGGAGGTTTTTGACAGTGGCCATTGACAGACAATTACACCACCCCACCACACCCCAGTTTCATCAGATGGTAATAGAATACAGAGTTTTGGTGGCATTTTGCACTGCAAAATGACAATTTTGCTCATCACCTTGCCTTGCCAGTGGACTCTTCCTCAATCAGCACCCTGCCCGATGCTGTGGGACTGTGACTGGACAATGAGGGCACCACCTGGGCTGTGATCACCTCTGTGATAGTAATTCCTCCTGGTTCCATCATAGTCCAATGAGTTGTCGTTTATTCACAGCATTGCACCAGAAGTTCACAGAGTGGCAAAAATGCATATACATCAAAATGCATACACATAAAAATGTGACTTTGAAAGAATATGACTACTTCAAATCTTCTCCACTCAAAAGTAACCATGAGTGGCTACCAGTAGCCATTGTCCGATGGCTGCCTCCTGTGGACAATCCTCTCCTGCTGCCCTTGAGGAATGGTCAAGGTTAAAGCTGCCACTACAGGTGTCCCCCTTATACCCAAACTTGTCAGAAGGGATGAAAAGTTGCTGGAGTCTGCCATACACTTGGAGTATATTCCACTCTCCTGTGGAAGATGGGGGATTTCAGCCTGAGCAGTTGTCAGGGTGACATCTTTCAGCCAGGATAAACTTGACAAAGAGAGTGAAGGGCACTATTATAGACAATTAACCTGATTTCAGGCTATATATAGCCCCTATATGTACTGCAGACATTCACAGAGAGATTCCTGCCATGGTGTAGGGATTTCTATAGCACAGTAGCCTTAAGCTGGAGGTGGGAAAGTGTCTTGAGGAGGCAAGGTAGGAGCATGCTCTGCCAAGTTCATCAGTCCATAAAAAGCTATCACAGGCAGTTATCTGTTTTAAGAGGCTATTGGGCTCTTTCTGCTTTGGGAGCATTTCATTTATTATCCTGGTTAGAATGAACTGTTAATATATTCATCAAAGGCTTGCTCTTCTCTTTTTTTTTTCTTTTTTTTCCTGAACAAAAACTGAGTTTTCAAAGGAACAAATGCTCATGAGAAATGCTTGTTCCCTTTGAGATTTTAATTCTTCATAATAAAAGAAGCACTTGATTCTTCTCTAATGTTTTGTTTGTTTAGATTGAGGAAGGGGTATTAAAACAAACAAACATTTTTGTATTAAAAATTAAATAGGATGAAATTGCTTAATATGACTGATGAGAGATGGTCCACATGAAATGAAACATAAATTATGACTCAGTGATCATATCTAAATGAAACAAAGTTGGGGGTGGGGGAAACTTTGAAAAAATTTGAAAGCTGTGTATTTGTAAAGAGATGAGTAGAAAACAGGCACCATATTTTGCTATTCCTAATGAAACGTAAATGTGTTTGGGGAAAGTTGATGGTAGTTTATAGTTACTGTTCATTAGTTTTAGTCAGAGGTCTGGTTGTGAATTTCACAGCCACAGATTCCCTGTTAATATTCTTTTTCTAGTCCTTTGGCTTCATTGAATGCAGACTGTTTTCAAAGTGTTCATTTCAAGGAGTGAAACTAATAGCAAGACTGAAGCTAAGAAAGCATGACAGACTGAAGAAGCTCTGGCATCAGAGCACTGATTTGGGACCCTGGCAACAGGATCACAGGGTAATTGAATTCAGATTGAAAGGGAGGACTTCAGGATATCTGGTCTGATCCCCCACTCTAAGCAGGGCCAGCTATGAGATCCGACTGAGTTGCTCAGGGCTTTATCTATTCTGATTTTGGAAACATACAAGGATGGGGACTGCACTTGGCCCATCAAACTAATGGTTAGTGATCTGAACCTTATCATCCTGAACCGTTTAATCTATTTTATGCATCTGTTTATCTCCTCACGTTCCCACCACAGCAGTATCTCTGGTCATAGCAGTAGAGTGTGATGCTAAAAGAGCTGTTTAGAGAAGAGCTGTCTCTAGCCCTGCTGCCTTTCTCTCCAATTTGGGTGCATTCACTGCTAAGTACTCAGATTCTTTGGTGATAAACGAGCAAGATCAAATAACAGACTGAGAAGTTCTCCACGTTGCTTTGAAATGTGTCATGTCTAGCAAACTCTTAATCCAGAGGTATTTGCATGGAGCCCTAACTTCCTTAGACATTTTTAATATCCCTGTCTGGTAAGCACCTGTGCTGCCTGCTGATAGGTAGGCTGACGTCAAACACATGTTGGCTAAAATTCAGAGGCACAACTGTTCTTAATCCCCGAGATACACCCAGAGTTAAAGATTCGTACTTGGTACATACTAATGGCTCAGTGCTTGTTATAAGCACCCAGGAAAGACCTTTATGTACAGGAGACCTGCTAGCTAAAGTGATGTCATGATTAAATAATAGAGTTCTGCAAATTTCTTATGTTCATTTCTGTGGTCATGGTTATAATGGAAACTCAGCTTGCTCTCCAGGACTGGATTAGTTCTACACCAATAATGATAACTTCAGATGACTTTCAATGCCAAAAATAGAGTGAATTACTTGTCATTACTCACACAGCTGCCTGTTTTTATTAGGGCTAACTCCCGAACCGTTTAGTGGACCATGTGGTGTGGCTGTGCATTGAGAAAGTTCAGTATTGGATTCTGGAGAGGACAACAGACAGAAAGGTGGATGCAAAGTCATCTTACTGCCTGTTTCATTATGCATTCTGTGAGACAGGGCTCCTGGTCAGTGAGGGTGTCTAGAAGACACTTGATGATAATGACAACTGTTTTGCTTTTCATTTATTTCTCATCAATTGGCTCTAGCAGACAGCCTCAGCACGTAGCCATACACTCTTTTATCTACACTGGCATATGCCAAGATAGATAGAGTTGAAGGGCCTGTATGTCTACAATCTTCATCCTTAAGTCCTTACAGGAGCAGAAAAACCTTGGAGTCAGCAGGAAGGCTGCCAGCATTCAGTCCATAGCCGCCTGTGAGTGTGTCCACACTGCTGCTTTCGGGACACAAGGAAAATGCTCCTTCTGCTCTTAAAGTCCAACTGCACCTATTATGGATCCATGAGATGGCTGAGAAGAGCATGCCAGAGGTGGCCAGAAGGAGCCAGTGACTGTTGACTTCTTAAAAGTTCTTGATACTTATTTTCCATAGGATATGGTGTAAAAGGGGGCCTTCTCTTAAAATTATTTTTTTAGGCATGACAAGTTCTGCTAATGTGTTGCATTCCAGGGGATGGTATATTCATAGGGGAAATTTCAGAACAAAGGCCCTAAAGAAAAAGAGGTATTTATTACCTAGTCTGAGCGTGTCTGTACATATTCTGGACTTTAGGAATTCAGTTTAGCTATATATTTTTATGCTATCATATTTATAACTTATGGATGACCCATATATTTTATGTGAAAAAAAGAATACTTTGTTAAAACAGTTACAGATGCCTACTGCTAAAATCCACTTACAGAAATGGTTACTGGCAAAGAAAAGTCCTTTAGCATTCCCTTCTTTAACATATCTCAGCCCAACAAAAGATATACACATTTTCAGTTAACTGAATCCCAGTTCTCAGGTACTTTGCAAATGGACAGTAACACAATAAATACTAACTTTCTTGTAAGTCACACTGAAAGTCAAAAGTTCACCTCTCTGAAAATCCAAGATGGATATGCACTTTCTGCAACACAGAGGGTGTCAGACGTGTTACTTTTCCAGGGGAAGGAAGAGATTATACTTGAGATTTTCCATTTTAGTGCATTTGAGAGACATTTTTTATCCATTTACTCCTCCAGCATCAGTAGCAAGAAAGTGTGCATGAAAGAGATTACTGAAAGTACAAAGCCATTCAATAAATCAATAGTGTGCTTTCATGTGGAATATTGTGTTCATTCCTAGTCACCAGCCATCAAGTGGTAGCAGTAGAAATGGAAGTAGCTCAGAGATGGTGACATGAATGATTGGGACACTCCTATTAAAGAGAGATTGATGAGGATGTGATTTCTTAGTTTAAAGAAGGTACACATAAGAAGAGTAAGGTTAGGGAAATATATAACAGCAAATGGAAGACCAAAAGCAGGGTTAGCATTTCTTGGGACTCTTCCCAATAACACAAACACTGAAAATTCTGGGCCTGGATCACTTTTGCATGTGTATACTATTATAATAACTCATGTTTAATACAGCATCTTTTAAAACTGTGAGCTTTATAGAAAGACATAAAGACATAAAGCACCCACTCAGCATTCAGCCCCACCATCCAGTGGAACAGCTGTAACCACTCTCAGTCAGCACAAGCCACCACAGAATGAAAATTCTACATTTACAAACACAAGTTTCAATAAATACTTCTACCAACACATACAGGAGCACTGTACTGTTCTTCCTTTTCCTGTCTGTTTGGTTTGGATTAACATTGGAATTAAGCACAAATTTTCAATAACCTGATTGTTAGGGACAGCTGATTTGGGTTCTGTAACATTAGGGCTCAGTGAGATGATTGCTTTGAATGTATCAATGTTCAGCAGCTGAACTTTCTCTTTCACTATGGCAAGTATCTTCACTTTGTTTATATGCTTCTCTTTGTTTGCTTCAAAGTCTTTCGTAGCCCTTGATCTTATGTGGGGTCCAAGGGAGAGAAGGGTCAAGCCACATGGGGCTACTGGGGACTTGATTGGTTTGTAAGAAGCCTTGTGGTACAGTTGCTTTTGTTAGCAAGGACTGGACTGTATCACCCTGGAAAACTCTTGCATTCAGAGGTTCCCTAATCACTGCACATTGCAGCAGCAGGATAGTAGGCTGTCCATTATGAAAGCCTGCAGGATTTTTGTCCATTGCAAGCTAAACTTCTGGTCATGCACCTGGTTCTTCCCACTGCAGGCTGAATATATGACCCATAGGAGAGTTTACACACATAAGTGTTATCTGCTATTTCTTTTATTTACCATAAATATCTTATTCCTGCTGGAAGAAAGAGAGCCGCTAGTGATGGAACGAAGTAGAGCTACACGACGGGGGAATTGGTGGAATTTGTGAGATCTCGGTGAAAATGCAAATTTGTCGTATTATCTCAGAGTCTGGCAGAATAAATCCTGACATTTCACACCTGAAGGCATGGAGCACAGGAAGGCTTGGGATATAAATCATGCTTTGCTCAGAACTTAGGCAGTAGAATTATGGTGCCTTGTCTTAAGCTGACTTCCTCCAAGAGTGCTCTTTAAGGACCATCAAGGCATGTTGCAATGCAGTGCTGTGATTTTTTTTGTCTGTAGACTTGAGTGGGATGTCAGGGTACCAGGAAAGGTAACAGCCACCTGACACTCCTCATCATCCCAGGGTTACAATCCAGAACCCTCAGCCAGCACAGAGAAACCCTAAGCTGTTGTGACAAATAAGTTTCTCTTCACCCACACTACTGCTAAACCTTTTCACCCGTAGCACCACTGACAATCCAGCCACTATTAACACTGTTCAGATGGAGCTGAGCTCCTCTCCCATTTTATCATTCATAAATGAAAGCTGAGGAAACAGCTGATTTTCCTTTTCCTGTGATGTATTCTCTTTTAAACACTTGACTCAGCAGAGAGGTGACCAAGCATCTCCTGAATGATTTGCATTGCAGCAGGCACCTGGGCTTTTCCTTAGCCCAGAGTGACACAAGTGCTGGCACTTGGTCACTCGACATTGCTCGCAATGTATTGAATGTGGCAGGGGAAGAGATGAAAGCAGACAGAGAAAATGCTTGCTATCTGAGGCAAAGGAATAAGATACCCACCCTGCCCCATGTCCAATGGCAATGGAAACTATGATTTGTAGAAAGCTGGAAAACAGTAACCCACGTGTTTTTGCACAGAAGCTGTGTTGTGGACATACACCGGAAGCAGATTTCAGAGTAATTGCCATTTTGTCACTGCATTTCCCAGATAAACCTCTCACTGCCCTCATGGGTGTTTACTGTTTGTTTGTTTATACTGAACAAGAGCAAGCTGAGGCGTATGAGCAAATAACATCTCTGTCTGGTGTTGCACTTAGTGATAAAACATGGTGGCTGAGAGTCTAATGATAAGCATGGACCACAAGCAAATTTCTGATAAAGGTATGTGTTTTGCTAGGGAGAGTTGTTTTAACTTGCTTGGGTTGGTTCCCTATTAGCCATTGTTGGAGTGTAACCAAAGAGTCTTTCCCTTACAGAAGAGGTGAGGATGCTGGTGGAGTAGATGCTTATCTTACTTCAGGAAGAATCAATGCTGGCTCTCTCCCTTTGGCCTGCTCCTGGACAGCCCAACAAGCCTGCCGTGAACTGGGAAACCACTTGTCAATTGGGTCAGCTACTCTTTCCTGGTGATCCCAAGGATTTGAAACTGAGGAGTGAGATCACAACACCTGTGAGACTGGCCATGTATAGAAAACCAAGAATTTTTTCAAGGGATTATAATGAAATAAATCTCAATCCTTATTATCACTCAATCTATATGCGTATGACTATCGCTATTTCCAGATCTCCAATCTCACATTTATTATTGATGTTTGATGTCGTCTGCTGAAAAGTTTCTCCCATCTGACTGTCCCCTGCTCAGCAAAGAGGCCCTGTAACCCAGGCCCCAGGGAGGCTGCAGACAAGGCATCCCATTATGATGGACAGTTACTCATCTGCCTCGGAACCTCCTGCCTGTTCAAAACTTAAAACACTGCCCTCTGGAAACCCTTGGGAAGATGGAGAGATGCCACTGATTCCCAGTCTATTGCCAAACAACTGAAGATGTGACATAGGCAGCACCACTGGCCCCATTTCAACGAACCCTGTGATAATTAGCTAGAGGGAAAGCAATTAAACAAGAAAAGCATTTAGCTGAAAAGCAGATAGAGAAATACTCTGACTTGCCTTATGGCTACTATTTAAGGGACTTCCTCCCTCCAGAACAGTTGCATGGATCCAGCTGTCTCATGGACTCTGTCTCATCATCTTTGGACTAAAGCACAAAAAGCGCCTTTTCCACTAACTCCCCCAAAACTCTGCTGTTGTAAATATGACAAAGACATCTTTGCCTTCCTTTATTTAGTATGTCTTGGCATTAAATATCTTATCGTGAAGACAGACAGACTTGACAGCTGCCAAGTTCCAATACAGTAATTTTTATGGTTCTTTTAGGCAAAAGAGTAAGCCATCTTAAAAGTTAGCCTCTAGCACTGTTATAAAACATGGATGTTGATACAATCCTGACACTAGATCACACACTCCACACCCTGTGAGACAAGCCTCGAGTGCAGAAGTGAAAAACTGACATTGAACTCAGCTCATCACCGACAAACTGCACTGAGATGGCAGCATATAGGGGAAGAAATGTTTCAGCTGCCCATGTCACAGTGCAAAGAGACTCTGTAACGAGCAAAAGAATTAGAAATTCTCATTGATGTAATTGGCTTTGCAGAAACCTGGTGGGACAATTCACATGGCTGGAATGTTAAAATCCATTGGTTTAATTGGTCTATGAATAAGTGAGCTGAAAAAAGAAGTGGAGGTGGCAGTCCACATTAAAGATGTCATTACTTGATTTAGAGTTATTGACAATCCAGAACCAAAGGATGTTGAATGCATATGTTACCTAATAAAACTCAGGAGGCATGCAGGTACAAGGATGTTCCAGAGTGCTAAATCAAAGCAGAAAATAAGGCAAGTTATTCTTTAAGCACCTGTCTCTTCTTCTCACCTAATGCAGAAGGGGAAAAAAATGAAAGCACTGTTTTAATGAGCTTTGATTATAAGGATATATGCTGGGGCTGACAGAGTTTAAAGGTTTCTAAAATTACAGATGGTAATGACTATGAGACGATTACATTAAATGTGGGCAAACAGAGGGCAGTTGCAAAGAGCTAATTTCTCAGCAGCAGAAGAAAAATACAAGTGAAATTGATGGGGAAAAATTAAGCATGAAAGATGAATGAAAATTGGCAGATCTTACAGAAAAGTTTCCTAGAAAAAAAGTACGTCTTTTCAATCAACAAAAGGCATGCTTTGCCTTGAGAACTCATCATCCTTATTCAGCTGCAAAGTCAAAGCAGCAATCAGAAATTGGGAAGACATACGATAAATGAGTTACGCTGTATCAGAAAACAGATAACAGTCAATATAAATTAGAAGTCATGAATATAGAAAATTGATAAAGGAAACTAAACATAAGTTGAAAACAAGTATGCGGTAAGGTTAAGGACAATAAGAAGTTTAAGTGTCTAAGGAAAGAAATAAATTCCATCAAGGTTCATGACTAGTCAAGATAATATTTTATTATATATTGGAAAAAAGGGGACTGACTTAAGTACTTCTTCTGGTGTGTATTTAAAAAAAACACAGCAACATTTTAAGAGGATGAAGAAGTGCTTTCCAGTCCATTAGTGTCTTAAGCTATTAAACTTCACCTGCTAAGGTTAGATATTTTAATGTTTCCAGATCTGACTTTTACCCAAGAGCCCAAAGGAGTTCACTGTGTCATCTATTGATTAGAGTCAGTAATCTACAGTAAACAAATCTTGGCATGGAGGCAAAATCTCAGAACTCTGAGAGAACTCTAATGTTGTGTTAATGTAGCAAAAAAAATGCAAGCAGCTCGTTCCAATGGTAGGTCAGATGGCCCGATGTCTACTGATGACAAAGTAATGAGCAGAAATATAATTAATGACAATCAACATGTCAAACCTGTTGTGATTTTCTTGGACTTGCAAGATTAGCTGAAGAAGTTAATCCCACAGATTTCTCTTCACTTAGTAGTGCATGATACACTGATTAAAAAACAGACCTGTGATGATTTTACAATATCCATAAAGCACATCATAAGTGGGTTAAGAATAACCAGCTGTAAGGCCTTTAAAAAGAGTTGTCAGGAAGAGCAATTCTTCAAATGAGGATGGTGTCTCACTCAGCTCCACAATCACAAATGGGCCTGATGGCTAATGATCTGGAAGTAAATAAAAAATCACAGCCAGTAAAGTTTATAGGGAGATAAAGTTTGGCAGAGTAGTAAATATAAGGAAAAAAGCCATTATGGACCCTGAATCGCATTCAATTGCAAGTGGATGCTTAGAGACAAAATGCATTTTGACATGGTTCAATGAAATACTAAGAAAGAGCACAAGCTATTCCTATCACAGGTGTCTTGTGACGTGCTAACTCTGAAGAGGATCTAGTGGCAAAGCCAGATAAGCAATGATCATCTTGTACCACTGCTTGAGAAAGGGAGATAATAACTTTCAATGCAGAAGAAAAAAAGTTTCTTACTTCTCTGTTGTAGAAGGGTTTGCATGATTGCATGAGAGTATTACAGAAACACAGGATATACTGAGTTGGAAGAGACCCACAAGGATCACTGAGTCCAACTCCTGCACAGGACCATCCCCAAGAGTCACACCCTGTGCCCAAGAGCGTTGTCCAAATGTTTCTTGAACCCTGTCAGGCTAGGTGCTGTGACCAATTCTCTGGGGAGCCTGTTCCAGTGCCCAAACACCTTCTGGGTGAAAGAACCTTTTTCTAGTATCCAAACTAAACCTCCTCTGACACAGCTTCAGGCCGTTGCCTCAGGTTCTGGTTGGCAGCAAGATGAGATCAGTATCTGCCCCTCCACTTCCCCTCACACAGAAGCTGTATACTGCAGTGGGGTCTCCCCTCATTAAACAGACTAAATCAAGCATACTACATTTAGCTCTGGTGTCCATCCTTTAAAGGATGCTGAAAAAATCAAACAGAAAAACAAATAGCAAATAAAATCTTTAGAGATCTGGAGAAAGTCCCTTTCTATGAGAGTCTCAGGGTTGAGTTTATTTAGTTTGTCAAAACCAGGACAGAGAATTGATTTGATTGCGAATCACAAGTACCTTCATGGGGAGAAAGTGCCAGCTACTAAAGGGGTCTCTCTAATCTAGCAGAAAAGAAATAGTGCAGGAGTCACTGACTGAAAGCTGGACAGATTTGGGCTGGAGGCAAAGCATGAATTTCAACAAAGAGGATTGTCAGCCAGGAAAAAGCACTGACATAAGATGTGGACGTCACATCCCCTGCTCTCCTTGAATCAAGACTAAATACTCATCTGAAAAAAAGATGCTTTCATGAAATACAAGTTCTTCCTGCCATTATTGTGGCAATGGAATAAGAATATGAAAGACCTGCAGTGCACAGAAGGTCAGACTGTTTGATCAAATTGTGATTCCTTTTAGCCTGAAATGTGGCAGGCCCAGGAACTGCATTCAATTGGTCACATGAGCCACACTGTAAAAATCTAATCTCCAGAAAAATAAAAAGACGGTCTTTTTCTGCCACCTGCAAATGTGTTATTCCTCTTTACTGACCATCCACTGTGGAAGCAGAGAGGGGGGACCTTAAAGAATGAAACCTAACACTGCGCTGCTCCTTCATCTGTCTTCTTTATTGCTGCCTTTAGAGGTTTGGGTAGCAATCCCTGAAAATCAGCAAAACGTAAGTGCAAGACCACCTGTGGCATAGCATTGTGGAGGGTGCTGAACTCACTCCTCTCATTTGGAACTCTGCCTTTTGCTAAAACCCTCTGGCACTACTTGCCGGTATTGCGTTGTGCTGTAGTGTAGCAGGGAAAGAATTTGTACAAAGCAGGACCAACTAAAGGCAGCTGCAGAGCCAGGAAAGACCTTTAATTCATAGGACAAAACAGCACTGATATAACTCCCAAAGCAGCTGGGGGCTGGTCTAGTGGTCGAGGCAGACTGGCTGCACAGCCCAGACCATAGGAGGGTAGGAATTGCCCAGATTTATGAGGTATCCCCACCAGTGATACACCACATGCTAATGCCCACTTGCCAGAGGCCAGCACAGCACCTCTCCTCCTGTTCGAGGTATGAATGCCTGGGTATTGTTTTTCTGCTGCCAGCCCAAGGGCTGGCTCCTGAAGGCTGATCTGGTGAACTTCTCCTTGCAGTCTGAGTAAAGGCAAAAGAATGGAAAAAGCCAAAAGGAAAAAAATTCAACTCCATCTTGCAGTTAGTTATTAATCATATGCTGTTTCCCAGAATTTCCAGAGTAGTTCCTTGATCCCCTCAGGACCATGTGCTAGCCTTGTGAATCAAGCTTTTCTCATTATTTTTGCCGCATAATTGCCACATGTTTTTTTTCCATTCTTTTGCCTCTTTTCTCCTCCCCATCATCAGTAGACCTTCATTCCTTCCTTTGGTTCTTCTTTCCCCAGCTGCTGCTTTCCAGTTTCTATTCCCTGTATCTCTCTTCCATCATCTCTTTTTCTCTACACTGTTTTCTCTGATATTCCCTCTCCCATAGCTCTCCCACAGCAGTGCCCTGACACAGGAAAAGTGATATGTTTCTATAAGAACAATACAGTTGCAGCCTCAGCCTATTTAATGAAAGCCTTGAGTTTATGGCAAGAACAGCTTCTGAGTCCCTGAGGTAGAGGCAATATTTTGTATTAATATTTGATATCTTATTTAGGATGTTAAATCAGATGCATGAAATCTCCCAGGAAGAATTGAAGGCAGAGTTCTGTTTAAATGATATAGTGCTAAGCCAGGCTGATGGACCACCCCTTCTTGTCTTCCTGCCAGACCTCTCTGAGCTGCCCTGGTTTTAGATGGAGCACAACCTGCTGTCAGTCAGAGAACCAGAGGAACAGTATTTATGAAGTCCCTAAACAGCTTACTTTAAGATTCCCTGCAACTGTGTCATCTGCCAACTTTGGTTTTGAGTTACTTCTCTCTCTGGTGGACTGCCTAACCCCAAATGCTGAGTCAGATGCCTTCCCACATACCTTAGACAAAGCAAAGAAGATGACTGCATTTTTTTACTCCCTCTTTCTCATCTCACAGACACACCCACATATATGCAGAGGGACATTCCCCCACTGTCTGTATCCGCATATGTGGCTGGGGGAATTAAAAAAGACCTTACACTCATTGTTTCAAGATACATAAAGCCAAAGTGATTTGAGAACTGTTGAAGATTTCCCAGCTTTCCCCTTTAAGCTTCATTCAATTGATGCTTGTACTTGCTTTCATGTTAGCCCCAAAACATGTGCGTGCACCCTTGTCTTCTCTGCAGACGTTTTGGAGACCCTCATCTCCAGAGCAACCTCATTCTTCCAGATACGCTCCTGCAGTTCCTGGCTGAAGTCTTCTCTCTCCTTTCTGAAACTCTGCACCTCAAGGTGGCATTAGCAGTAGCCTATTTCCCCTCCCAAGCCCAAAAGGGCTTGGTAAAGGTACAATTTATCCTCATTGCATTTTTTTTTTGCTTGAAGCAGGGGGTGGAAGGAAAGGTAGATGCATTCTCTATTTATCCTCATGTTCTTTCTGAGAGAAGATGATGGGATACAAGGAAGTAAGAAAAGAGAGGCAGAGGAAGAATAGTCCTCTTTTTAGCCCTCACTGCCTTTTCTGCTCCAGGAGGCAGGCAAGACTGGGGAAGATGAGTCCTTCATGCCACAGGCATGGCTTGTATTCAGACAGGCATCAATGCTGCAGGACCTGTAGTCAGACACAAATCATGAGGCCTGATAAAAAACAATTTCTCTGGCCTGGAGTTTTGGTCTGAAGAGGTCAGAGCTATAAAAAGCTGTGATCTTTGTGTACCGCTTCTTGAAGATAACATTTCCATCTACTCTGCCCCGGGGAAGCCCTGACACAATGGCTCCTCACTGCATGTCTGCAACCCTTCACAGAGGCCCTTTTCAAAGAGCTATACCTGACTGGCTTCCTTTTTTCAGGATGCAGTATCTCAGCAAATGGGTCAGTGGGAGAAGGCAGGTTACCTGCCCCACAAACGCCCAGAAGGACAGTAACAGAAGTAGTGAGGAGAAAAAGAAAACCAGCTTTTTTCCTCCCTTCTGGGCTTGGGCGGACTGACAGGCACAATAAAATGTGTGGGTGTCATTTGGCAGGTGTGAATTGTTTAGACAAGCTACAGTACACAGCTCTAGCTGTTTTAAACTGTCTTCATGCATCAGACCTCACCGTCCCTTACACAGATTTATTGCCACAATCTTTCACTGAAAGGATTAATGTCACCAAGACCTGGCTGCTTTGGACATTTGCATCAAGGCTACCAACCTGGCAGTCAACATTTCCTCCACGGCTGTTTCTTTCCCAAGTCATTTAGGAGAAGATCAACACAGGAAAAGGGAAGTTCTGGCATCCTTCAGGTGAAGCAGTGTCCTGTCAGCAAAATGACTGACCTTCTGCAGCTCCTCTCTGTTAATGCACAGTGCATTGCCTCACTGAGCAGAGAAATCCCACCCAAGGCCTGGGAGAAGGTTTGGGGAGGAAGTACCACCAGGGGTCTGGGCAAGCATCTGGAAAGTCACACGTTCTCCGTTCTCCGGTTAAACTCTGAGGCTGTCTCACTGCCTGACCCCCAGGCAAACCACTCCCTTTACTGAGCTTGCTTTTCTGTGTGAGTTAGGGCCGATGGTAGGGACAAAGCCCTGGGAAAGATGAGGGTGGGTCTAAACTTGGCCGTGTGAGCAAAAAGTCCTTGTTGGTGTTGAGCAATTAGGTGTGCATTTGTGTGCAGTGTTTGGCGGATTCTGGTGTTAGATCTGTCTTCATGCATTTTTTTCATGAGGAATGGTGATCAGTTTTATCTCAATAATAAATCAAAATAGCTTTCCAATTTTTTTTTAATTTCCTCATGAAAGCAACACAAACATTTTCCCACCCCAGAGCTAGCACTTCCTCCTCTCTCTTGCTCACTGCTGGCTACACAGGAGCCCGTGAGCAATTAGATTTCTTTTATCAGGCTGCCTACCAGCACGATTAACCCACCAGCTCCTCAGCAGAGCCATTACACTTTTGGGGAAGCAAAAGCCCATTGCCACTACAGACAGACGGTCCTGCCTCCCTTGCTCTGTGCACTGCACACCTACAGTTGATCCCCATATGCATGGATTACATCCTCCCCAGGATTAACCTTTTTTTATAGATTTCTCAGTGCTTTTTTCAGCTCAGGACTGTGAAACCAAGCGGCACCTTGCTCTGTGTGTATCCATGTCTCTCTGTGTATTTAAGCAAGCCGGAGGATGCTGGCCTCTTGCTGCAACAAGCAAGCTTGGACCTGAAAGCTCTGCAGAACTGCCTTGGTGCCAGGCAGCCTCTCTACAGTACTGCACTGTGGCTCCCAAGGGCAAACCTTTTTCCTTATGTAAAATACACAGTTCTTCATGTCCTTCTTTTGGCTACTGCAACCAGTACTATTTTGGTCATATACATTTGTGCTATAAATGGTATCCTGAAGTCAGAGCTTATCAACATTGGCTTTGGTCTCAGGGCTTCTTTTATTCCATCAAAGGTGCATTGACATTCGTCCATCTAATTTACTTCTCTTATTTTTGGCTTCTTTTTTTTTTTTCTTTTTCAGCAAATTGGTCAGGGAACATGGTAATAAGCAAAAATTCAAAAATAGACATCTGATAATGATCTTCTACCCCTAAAATTGTCTTGCATTTTGAAGCTAGTAATTCAGCACTTCCCTTATAACTCCAACTTTGGAAAGTACTTGGTTTTGATTTTCCCAGCATCCTTAAGATACTTTAAGTATCGACTCTCTGAACCAGTCAATGTCTGTTTAGCAGGGAAGGTAGAAAAGAAAGCTGCTGATAGTTATCCTCGGTATGACTGTTTAGGTTTCAGACTACTTTCACTGAGGTTGAACATTGCTGCAGTCTGTTCTGAGGATCACATCATTTAGGCTGCCATACCCTCCACTTGGAGCTGCACAAATAAATCCCTGAGACTTTGGAAGATCACCTGTAGCCCCAAGAGTCCAGACATCATTGTAATCTTCCTGTCATGGGTTGAAGTGCAAAATGTAACCAAAACTCTGTATTCTATCACCATCTGTTGAAATTGGGGTGTGGGGGTGTGGGGGGGGTAGGGAAATCTTCTGTCAAAGGCTAACTGTCAAAAAACAGCTGGGGCAGCTTTCTTATCTCTTCCACAACCCAGCCTCCCTCCAGGGAGAGATCTTCTGCTAATGGGCCACTGAGTCTCATTGATAGAATTACATCATCCCACTGGGAAATGCTCCATCTAGGAGGAGGAGCCAAGTATTCCTACCTGGATAAAAATCTGAGATTTGGAACAACAAGCAGCCTTTTCCACTGGATTCTCAGAAGATCAGGCCCATCTATCACCACTGGACCTTCAGCGAAAACCTCCCCTTTTCTACAGGAGCATCACTTCAACAGAGCCACATCTGACACTAGGACTGCAGCCACCATTGAATGGGACTGCCACCAACACCCTGACCCACAGAGTGCCAGGCTGTATCCTGACTCTGTCAGTGAGTTTTGTTTGTTTGTTTGTTTATTTATTTTTCTCCATTGTAACACTGCATGTGTTTTGGTTTTATTGTTTATTTCAGTTCCTCTAATAAAGAACTGTTATTCCTATTCCCATATCTTTTCCTGAGAGCCCCTTAATTTCAAAGTTATAATAATTTGGAGGGAAGGGGTTTAAATTCTCCATTCCAAGAGAGGCTCCTGCCTTCCTTAGCAGACACCTGTCATGCAAACCATGACACTTGCAGAGGTGGCAAAGCAGATTTCCATTTGCATCCCAGCCCCAGGACTATCAGCCATACATGCTGGCAAGGTCTCACATGGCCACAGACCTGCTTTTGTCTGGCACATCCAGCAGACCACCTTGGTGAAGCAGAAGGTAGCTGGTGCTTCAAAGGGAAGCACCAGGGAAGCACAGAGTGCTGTGAAGAGACAGCAAGGGCAGTTATTCTGTTCATTGCAGACACCAAGAGCTGTGATGCTTCCTTCCTTCACCCCATGCTTGGGGGACTGTTCTGTGGGAAGAAGAAAGTCTTTTTGACATCATGCATTGCCCTGCATTGCTGCCTTTGCCTATATACAAACATATTGACAAACTTGCTAAAGATGTTAGCTCTTCCTGCTAGCTGTCCCTTTGGATAGATATCCCCTGTTCCCTCCACAACTGTGTGTTTCTACGTACAAAAATATTTTAAAAGAAGGGTCTTTTTTTTCCACATCTGAAGTGCAGTTCAGAGCTTCCTGGGATTTCATTCAGGCCAGAGACATAGTAAATCAACTTCAAAGATTCTCCTCAGACTGCTCCATCCCATAATTTTCACCACCTCCTTCCCTGCTCAGCCCAAACAGCTCTTGCCATTTTGCCAGCAGTTTATCTTCAGTTGCAGGTAGTAACAATAAAGCTCTTCCTCATTGCCAGCCTGATTAGTTTTATCAGCCAGCCTGCCTTGCTTTTTTTTTTTTCCTTACACTTCTCTCTCTTATCTTTAAACTGTGATGGAAGTGTTTGGGGTTTAGCTACGGATTGAAGTCCAGAAGGCTTTAGGCTGTCTGCCATTCAATACATCAAACAGAGAAGGTCCTGCTGAATCATGTGCAACCTCCCACTGGGCACACAAAATGTAGGACAAAAATCACCTGAGCTCCATTCACCTGCTTACATTTCTTCTTAGGGCCTGATTCATGCTCTTGACTAATTTTTCCATCCAGTGATGATCAAAAGACCTTCAAATGGCTTTTCTTAGGGAGAGGAAAGACTGGAAGTAGCCCTCTACTCCATCAGAATTTCTCAATGTACTCAGAAATGTTTAACCAAGATTTGCACAGCTCTTTCTGATGTAGTGCTGTGTAGTGGAGCTCCCTCTGGCCATCAGGTCATATTATCAGAGATAATCAGAGCGTATCAGTTTCACACAAAGCTCAGCCAGACAAGCAAGACAAGACAGTCTCCAGTGTGCCATGAATCTCTCACTCACATCACAAATCATTTTGCTTTTAGCGAGACCACCCTGTCACAGCATATGATGTGCAGTACTCATCTTCTTAGGGGGCAGCAGTGAAAAACAGGTTTTAGCTTTAAAACATTTTATTCTTAAGGCATATTTATTATTTCTATCTTCATTCTGAATCTGGAAATCTCAGTATCTATCTTTCTGTGTTTGCTTTAGCTTTGTTTCACTGTCATGCCACAGAAAACTCTTCCTTCTGCTCAGTAACATCAGGCAACAGAGTTTTCCAGACCACAGCAGGGGAGGAAGCAGCACTGATGACAAGGTAAGGGAATACAGCTGGGAACCAGAATGCAAGAGGTTTCTTAGCCAAAGAGAAGTCACATGAAGGGACTTTGTGTACCTTCATCCAGCTTCCTCTCCATCTTCCAGATTGCAAGGAAGGATCATGTGGGATCACAGAGACATGGTAGAATGTTACTCATAACTGGTGGTCATGGATGTTCTTCAGGAAGGACAGGCAGGGACAAAGAAAGAAACATGAGGATGGTTGCATTAGGGTTCCATCACAAACCCCTTGACCAAAAGGGGGAAGTAAATGAAGTTTCTTAAACACAGTTAACAGAAATGTCCTTAGTGCAGGCCCTTGATCCTCACAGGGAATATCAACCATACAGACATCTGCTGGGACAGCAACAGGAAACCCAGGAATGTCCTAGGAACCTCAAAACACTGCAGGGATAAAGCAATGTTCTTCCTGCTCCCAAACAGGGGTTATAGTGGTGAATGATGTCACAGAAAGTAGTTTGGACCCCAGTGACCATAATCACTGAGTTTAAGATCTAGAGGATGTTTGGGTAGGTAAACAGCAGTTTATACTCTGGGTTTTCCCAGAGCAAATTTTGGGTTTTTTAGAGACTTTCTAGGCAGAATCATATGAAAAAGATGCTGCTGTGAGGGGCTAAGATATTAAGGGGAGCTGAGTATTAAAACAAAATTATTGAGAGCTTAGGAACAAGTAATCTTGTCCAGCAGGAAGACTGGGTATTTCAGCATAGGGACCATTTGGATAAGCAAGAAACTTCTCAACAAATTAAAAAGTGAAAGGAAAATATACAGGCAGTGAGACAAGGATAGACATCAAAGGAGAACTATAGAAACCTTTCGTGGTTCCTTGGGGATGAAATAATGAAGACCAAAGCAAACCAGGAACAGAGCAAGAGAGATTGGAAACCTCAGCAAGAAACATCCAGATGGGATTCATTTTAAAATTCAAGGCTAAAATATTGCTAGCATATATTCAGCAAATAGAAGATATGTGAAATGTTTCTGGTAACAGCATAGATCCTAGGGAGAGGAAGCACCAACTACACAGACGGCTTTAATATAAAAATGTGCAGAAAATGGTCCTTGTTGCTTTGGGCACCTAAGAAAGAGGGGGTGAAATCTGACTGGCAAGAGTTTACATCAGCTGTGTACTTGTGGCACTTCTGGCAATTTCTGGAACTGGAGATCAGAGAAAAATTATGAGACCAGCCAGAGAGCTAGAAGGTCAAATTTACAGCAAGTATTACAGAAGTTAAATCTAAATTTGTGGGATAATAGATGACCAAAAGCAAACACAGCTATTCATCAATAGATAAAGGGCAAGGTTGCTAGGGAGGCAGGAGACAAGCTAGGAGCTAAGGAGGATATTTCCAGCTCAGTATCAGGCAAGTTTTATGGCCAAAGTTTCATTGGGTTGTGGAAAAGTTTCCTGATGGCAGAGATGGAAGCTCTCTCTACTTCATTTCACTTGTATGGAGGTATCTGTGCTGGGTAGCACAGAGTGATCTGTGCCAGCAGTGGGTGGGAGGTTTTGGAGTCAGAATGTGAGAGGGACAACGAGAAAATGGTGTCAAGTCCTAAGAAGGGAATGGCATTACTATGTTTGATTGCCCTGGGTTTCTGCCTGCCATATGCTCTCCCGCCTTCACCTGAATAAAAACAGCCACCAGGGATGCTGCAGAAAATCAGGGTTGGGCTCAGAATACAAACCTGATTTCTTGTAACCCTTATATTTTGTTCTCACTGCAACAGAACAGACTTATCTTCACCTAGAATGACATAGCAACAGCTTTGAGTATCTCCCATGGACCCGTTCCCTCTCTCTACACAAGTGAAGTCTCTCAGTTCCTTTGCAGTAAAATTCAATTCAGTCAGACAAAATGGACACAAACAGGATTTGGATTAAGGTGTTGGAAAGGAGTGGGTAAGAGTGCTGGATATATGGGAGAAGTTAATTCTTCCTTACTGGGGCCATTTGGGATGGGGAAATCAGAGACCTTATAGACATAGACCCCAGGAGCTGAGACCTGCACCCAGGTGAACTGTGAGCTGAGTGGGATAGGGGGAGGTTGCATTATGATTCCCCAATCCTGTCCCCTCTCCCCACCACATACACACTTACCAAGCACCTTTTGCAGCCTGTTTCCTGGCTCTCCAACACTTGCTATACGACCGCAGATTTAACTCACAACACACACTTCAGAGAGAAATGGCAGCTTTGGACAATTGCGGTCTGTTTAACTGGAAAGCTGTTCTGCCCATGCAGATGTCAAAAGGAAGGCGATTCCCCTCCCCGGACCAGCTCACACCTTGCAGTGCCGCGACCAAGTGCTGAGCTGCCAAGAGTGGAATCCCTCACTCGCCCCTGACAGCTGCTGAGCCGCTGGAGGGAAGAGCACTCGGTAATGATATGTACGCTTTCCTCTGTCAACACGAAGATTTGTCCCCCTGCAACCCTCCCCAACCTCACCCTGCAGCTGGATTCCAGCCAGTGGAAGCCCTTTAGAAAATGGAAATGGATGCGTCTTTCACAGTCATTAGTGTGGATTGTGCTAATGGGATGTCATGATAAATACTGACAGCTAGCTGAGGGCAGCAGCCTTCACTGAGACTCCAAATGAGAGGGCAGCAGATGCTACAACAAGCTCCAAGTGCGGCCGTGGAGGGGGAGGATGCGCTGGGAAGGCAAAGGCAAGCTGGTGGGCAGACAGGCTGGCGAGGAGATAACAGAGCTCGCTGCTTCAAGGTCACCAGCCCGAGGGCAGTCCTGAGCGCTGGCAGTGCTGCAAACGCAGAGCACGGGGGAAAGGGATGCAGCGGCTGGGGATTTTGCTTGTTTGGAAGGTGAGGGTCTGAGGGAGCCTCGGGGGAATCCCAGCTGTTGGCATGTGTGTAGGGAGCCCGGGGGACTGCATGGCAGGATCAGGTAAGTGCCACTGGGCGCCACTGGCAAGGGTAGTTTCAGGGAAGAGATGAGATGCCCATGTTCAGGACAGAGGATTACTCGACTTGCATTATCATTTGAGCTCACACGCACATGAAGAAATGAGCTTAGAGCTTCAGTACCTCAGGGAACTGACCAGCATAACTATAGTTAGATAATTATACCATTAAATCTATGCTAATACTACTAAGGCTGGTCATGAATTTTTTAACAAACCAGTGTTTCATTGGAAAATACCAGCTGATTTTATCAGAGATGAAACTTTTCTCAAGGACAAGGACACTTCAAATAAAATAAAAAAAAAAAAAAAAAAGAAAAAGACAATAAGAAGTGTTTTCAGGATATTTCTCTCTAAGCAGGATTTCCAAGTAAATGTCCATCCACGTCTCAGAGAGTCAAGTGGATCGTCCACCCACAGCAGATAATGATCAGTAGGTTGCTAAGGAGCTCTTCCTGATCTCACTGATTTATTTTCACAGATAAAAATCTCAAAATAATCTGATTTTTATTCTGATGCAGATCAGAAAACAATTTTTGCATCCTAAATTCTGGTAAGGCAGGAAAAACTAGTTCACACTCTGCTCTCAGTATAATTCACCCTCAGGGAAATGCTGTTCTAGAATAAAAGCATTTTCTTACTTTGGAGTAATTACTCTTATTCCAGAACAGATTATGCACATGAGGGAGTTAAAATAACATAGCTAGAGCAATAACTGTTGTTCTATTTCCACACGAGTCAACTTCTCAGAATATTCAAGTCTCAAAGGGTACAAAAGTACATATGTAGTCTTTTTCTCATTGACAGTATTAGCTCTTCTTAGGACAATGTTTCGTATAGATGCCCTCTTGTCTGACAAAATTAGACCTTCAAACACAGGTGACAGGTGACCCATGACTTACTTGAGGAGGCATCATTGACTTTATTCCTTGTGCAGCACAGGTACAAACAGACATGCATGCACACATACATGGAGTGTGTGCACATTTGTGTTCATTTCATACCCTTGACCTGATCCTTCGCTGCTTCTGAGATGGAAAGCAAAGCAATAGCAAGGAGGCCTTACATCACAAATGAGACTGAAATAAAGAGTGGGGTACAAGGTAGATGTGGTGTCAGCACATTACATTACATCCACCCATCACTTTTCTCCCAATATTTCTCACTGGAAGTAGCTCTGAAGACATCACAATAATGACTATTGACAGGATTTGTGTGGGCGAGGTGCTAGGAGCCGAGCAAGCCCAAAGTCTGAATTAACGTTTGAATCTCCCACGCGGTGTCCTCTGCAGTGCTGAGATGAGGTCAACAGATGGAGGAGGATGGAGAGGAAGGGACTTCCATATCGGTGCTCATGAGCTCATCCCATTTCTTTGCTCACAGAGTCTTTCCACCTGTTTCAGGTTGGGTGGCACTACCTCTTGTTCTTAAAGACAGCCCAACAGCAGGAGTATAATCCATTGTCCAGAGCTCTGAAAACTTTCTGAGCCTTCTTATGTCATTGTCATGTCACACTGGTCTAGCACGCTTTGCAATTCTCTGTTTCAGGACTGAAACAGAGTTTCATGTTGCAAGAATAATTAACTGGCCAAGCATTACAAGCACTCAAAACTGACAGCTTAGAGGATGAGATGCTTTTAACAAAGAGCCCAGCACAGTGGTCTTTCTATTTGCTGGTGTAGCACAATACAGCAATCACCAAGAGTCCTTAGTTCTTCTACAGACACATTTGCAGCCTCTTGTCCTGTTCATGTCCTGGTTTTGCCTATGGACACAGACTTCTTCATTGCTGATTGACACAGAAATAGTCTGTCTTGGCATTCAGCTCAGGCCTGGACTTTTTTTGCTGTTCCACTCAGCACAGCTGTAATCACCTTGGCCTGAACAGTGCTCAGGAGATTTCCAGAAAGAAAAGAATATTAACTGAACTGAATCTGTAATGTCCAAGCTATCTCCCAGGCAGAGACCTAAGCAGGATTACACTGGAGTAGCGGAGGCTGTTCTTGTTGAGGGAGGGCTTGCAGGCTAAGAGGAAAAGACATTGCAAAGAAAACTGGACACCATGTACTTCTCTTCCCTGACAAATTCTGCTTTCTCACCAACAGATTCAGCCCTCCTAAGAGGGAAGGCTCTTCCCAGACTTGGCTACCCAGCCTCAGAAGTCTGGCATCAGTAGCTGACATAGTCAGAGAGCCCCATACGCACTAGACGACTGGATGAACAAACATCTGAGTGTTCACCAGCAAAGACCAGCATGCATCTTTCTGTGATGCATAACCTACAGCAGGAGGCAGATTCTGTTCTAGCAGACGATGATCAAAAGCTTCTGTTGCATTTATGAGATGACTTTGCATACTTGTGTTGGAGGAGGCATGTGGCTGACTTGGACAATCCAGAGGGATTTGTGGCTGCCTCTCATTTAGAGACCAAAACTCACAACTAGAGTTGTTACCCAGAATATAACATCACCACATCCAGAGAAATTTCCTATCTGACCTCCACATGTAGGTCTTTCATACAGGACTTCACAGTTGTGACTACGTGGAACCACTGGTATGCTCAGACTTGCCTTGTAGCACTAACCCAGCAAGTGGGGGACACCAAGTGCAGAAAAGCCCTTCCCAGCCACTAGATGTTGCATGGATGCAGCACTGGATGTTGCAGAGGGCAGTGCTGCCCTGACATTCGCCTCCTTCCGTGGCTGGATGGATGCATGGACTCTGCCCCCCTGTGTCCAGTGCAGGAGGGAAGGCCAGCCTTGGGGGCACATACAACTGACAGCAATTGTGTGTCCCCAGGACAAGCCCATACTGTGTGAGGCAGGTCCCAGCCTGGGCAGGCGGTGCTATTTGACCCTTGCGCGGACCATTCATTCCCCTTGGACAAAAGGAAGCCTTGTTCAATTCGATGTCGATGAAAGATGTGGAGCAGAGAGAAGCTCGGAAACAGAAGCCACTTTCTCATATAGCCAAGGAGCTGGGTGACAACTGCCCTCTGTTCTCCACCCCCAGCCTCCCTCCGCCTCCCAGAAGGAGCGGACAAAGGACGTGTCAGGATCGGCTCTTGGAAAAAGGATTTGACATCACTGTCAGTAGAGTGGTTATGGAAAGCTGGGCCGTTCGCATCCTTCTGGATGCAAGATTAATACTGCCTGTTAGGAATGGCAGTGCAGAGAGATCTGTTGTGGTCAGGGTGTGCTAAGTGGCAACATCTCCTTGTCAAGGTCGGGGTCCCTGTAACAGTGCTTTCAAAACTACTCGTGCATCGATTCACTGTAATGGGATGGAGGATCCATCCATGCTTTCAAAAGATAGCTCACTTAAGATTTAGTTTCTTACAAAAGCAGTTACTTACCTATAAGGAAAAGCCTTATGGAATTTAATGGAGACGAGACTGACAGAATGGCATAGAAATAATTCTTAAAGCTGACAGTTTAACAGAGAACATCTTTGGTTTTTAAGCCATTCTATAGAGATCAACCCTCAGGATAAAGCTCTCTGCTTTACACTAGAGAATAGGTCATAAATCGATCAAAAGGTAAATCATATTTTCCCTTTGCAAAACTTTTCCAGAGGGGCAGAATGCTGAAGTGCCATCTCTGGAGTACACACAGAGCCCCTCTCCAAACAGCACAATGGTTCAGGGTGTCTTTAAACTTCTCTATCATTACAACACTCCTTCTCACTTCCCTGCTTCCATCCTGTTCTCTCCCTATCACATGGGACATTCTGTCCTGCAGGGATGAGACCAAAGCCTGAGACTTTCTTTAGTTCTACATTTCTTTAGCTGGTGGGCAGGAGGATCTGAGGAAAGGGAGTCACTCAGGCTCTCTTCAGCCTTTCTTGGACAGACCCAATCCCTAGAGTGCACGGTACATGCAGAAGCAGGCAATTGCTCCCCTCACACAGACGGTGTATGAGGGCTCTGGCCTCCATGCAGTGCAACTAGAAGCTGATTCCTGGGGCGGGTTGCAAGCTCTAAGCCCCTCTGCAGTAACACTGCCTTGCAGGTGGCCAAGGAAGGAGCAGAGAGTGCTGGAAGCACCAAGCCAAAGCCCTGTTGGAGGCTGTGAGCAGAGCCCTCACAGCAACTCCTTGCTGCACCTTTGGAGTGGTGCTGCCGAAAGAGCTGCCTCCCAGTTGCAGAATAGCAGATGTGTTTACCACACATCAATCTGTCTCTGTCTGGGTCCTTACCCGGCCCCCATCATCATCCTATTCAAGAGTCTGCAAAGTATTTAAAAATAGCATTAACACTAACAATCTCTCTTTCTTTCCTCCCAAGCTTGTAGCAGAAATAGCTTGATTAGTGTACAGCTCTGGTGCTTCAAGGGGGAGAGAAATGAAACTGCAGAGCTTTGCAGAGTGGCTTTTCAGCCTTCTTCAGGCAGCAACTGCTGGCTGCTTTGCTGAAGCACAGGTTCTTCAAAGGATGGCAGATTTTAGATCAAGAACTGCTTGTTCCGCCACACATATTCTCAGGCAGATTTACAATGAGGAGAGAGAGGCCCTGCTGCAGCTTTGGACCTTGGAAGAGATGCACCTGACACCCCTCCACTTCCTCTACCATTACTCCTTAACCACTTCCAGAAGGTTGGGAAGGAAAGGAGTTTGGAGGGGATCTGAGGTGTGGACTAGGCAGATGATAGCCCAGCAAGCTCTCCAGAAATACCATTGAGCTGTAGGTAGCCTGACCAGGGAGGGGCTTGGCAGGCAAGACCTCTGGTGCCTCATTGCATCCCTCAGATATGGATTTCAGGGGTGACTTCGAGGGAATAACTTGTTTTATTCTTCCTCTCAGCAGAAAGGGTGCCACCTTCCCAATTCACAGAGAAGATTTTACTCACTTTAGTACGTGTGTGCCATATTTTGAGATTTGTGTTTATAGAGACTGTGTGATGCCACTACCTAGCAATGCTTCACAGGCCATGTCAGGTGTGGGCATGACTCCTGACTGACCTTTTCAGTAGGTTTCCCTCTCAAATCCACATCTCCTGTGAGCCTTTCTCCAGGGCTGCTGCTAGCTCTTCCTCACCTTTTGTTTGTGAAATACACCATGCCAGTCGGGAATCAGCAATGGCTGTCTTTGCTTCTCCCCTGCCTCGAGGGCACCAAAGAGTCAAGTTCTCAGCATAGCTGCAAAGAGACGGTCCCAACAACACAGCACCATACACATTCCCACAGCAGAGGACACCAGCAAGGTCCCTGCTGCCCTGTAACCAAATCCCCTGTCAAAAGGAAGGGTGGGAAGCATGAACAACTCACTCCCCCAATCCTATAAGGTGCCTCAGATGCCCCCTGTTCCATGCATGGCTTCTAAGAGCTGCAAACAGGAGGGGTGAGTCAGGAGAGTGAGGAGCAGCTGCAGCCACTCAGCCCAGATGGAGTAAGACCTCGGGAGGCTCACAACACTGCAGCACAGTTTCCTCCTTTGCAGCACAAGTCGGTGAACATTTTCCACCGTGTTTTTCCTTTCCTGTGACTTACTGCTGCAACATACAGAGATGTGGTCTGTGGGTCTGCCTCAAGGCTGAGACAGCATCAGGCCCCTTAGGGCATGGCAGTGAAAAAGCAAAAAAAGCAAATTGCAGGAATAAATTGAACACAGATTGCTACTGTAAGTTACCCTCTCCAACAGCATCTCTCCCAGGATCTCGAAGTACTTACCACTCAGGAAAGAGCTTAGCTTAGTGGCAACCTCATGATGGAGGTTTCATGGAGTTTCACATCATGTTGTACTTTCAGTGGAGGAAGTGTGGGCAGAGAGAGGGGCAGATGGCCTAGGAAAGTATAGCATGCCAGGGAAGAGCTGCCAACCAGAGCCCTGCAGTGTGGATTGCTACATATGTCTCTGCTGGACAGAGATGGGGTGGCTCTGGTGGAACACAGACTGCCCCAGCCACTGCCTTCAGGAAGGATAAAGAAGACTGTAGCACATTGGATACTCCACCGTTGCCTCCAATAAATCTACTGAGGATGTGCTATCCATGAAAAATATCTCTGCACGGACCCACTTGCCCCAGAAGTGAGTCTCATTGCAGAAATGTTCAGCTTTTTCCAGGAGCCAGCTCTGACTGTGGCATGAGGGGAAGAATCTTCTGCACTGCCGATTCTCAGTACCCCCGATCCATCCATAAGACAGGCTGACTAAACTGTGGTTCTGTGTGTAGCAGTGAAACAGCCATGTCAAAGACTGTGGACCTAAAAAGGGAGAGCCTGGAGCATGAGTAAACAAAGCCTGAGTGGTTTGGGCTTCTAGAGTTTCTAGCAGCCTTGGTTCTGATCTCTTCCTCATGCTTTTCCACTCCAGAAAGAATCCCAGAAGTCTAAGTCCTCTAACCTCCTAGAGAGGTCCCAGGGTTAGGATATTCACCTAAGGATTGCCTGCAGCTCACTAACCACCCAAGATGCCTGTGCTTAATAATCAGTCAATTAACTCCTCCCTAAGTTCTGGCCCCAGCCACAGGAGGATAAAGTCTCTGCCTTATCCCAGGGAATTCTGAAAGATTCAATGCCTTTCAGGCATAGGCAATCAATTTCTTTGGTGCGGATTTTCCTAAAAATCAAGGTGCTGCAGAGCTGGAACAACCCAAGTAACTCATTCTTGGAGTAGAATAATGCTTCTGCCAGTAGTGCAAGAGGAATTCAGGCTTCTGCTGAGCCATCTGTGGGGAAGTATCTCCCATTTCCTGACACCCACATGCTGGCTTGCATCCAAGAGCACACAGAACCCTTCTGGGCTGACCGTGCAACCTGGGGACTTCATGCTTCCAACTGAGGATGGATGGATGGATGGATGGATGGATGGATGGATGGATGGATGGA
>CM031857.1:24446630-24716218 GCA_018697195.1 Certhia americana
TGGATGGATGGATGGATGGATGGATGGATGGATGGATGGATGGATGGCTTCCTACATTAAGGGCAGCCTAGGATGCCAGATCAGAATAAGAGCAGCCCTCAATACACTTGGTGAAAAGCAGCACTTTGTGCCCTACTCTTGCTAGGGGAGAGGTGCAGAAGGTCCAGTGGGTCTGCACAGCCATAAGCACAGCAGCAGTGAGCATGGCCACAGTCCTTCTGGGCACTGAACACAGCTGCTTGGAATGCCCCCTTGGCAAAGGGAGAAGCAGGTGAGCAAAGGCACTGGCACTGACCTGCTGCTTTGCCTGTGTTGGGTTCACCTCTCTGTTCCACTTTGTAAATGTCATTTGGGCTGTAAAATGTCACTTGATGTCTTTGTCTCTGAGGTGTTTTCAGAAATGCCTGCTCCAGAAAGAAACGTGGCCAAGACCTGCTAGCTATTCTGGGAAGACAAACTTCTCTTGTTCTCCAAGAGCACTTGCCAGCCAAGGATATCAAAATATTTTGTCCTGCTTACTGCATCCCATGGCAGGAGCTTTGTTACCTGAAGCCAAATGTGATCAAAAAGTCCCCACCTGCGTCTGGGACTGTGCTACTTTCTGTGCCTCATGGTTTGCTGAGAGCTGTTTCACTGAAACTTCTTCAGGAGAAACTCCTGGAATATGGCAGTCGCAACCCTCAGAAGGGTAAGGGGAGATAGACTGTGCTCTGCAGCCCAGTGCAAGAAGAAGTGTCCTACAGCAGGGTTGAGGTGTTTCAGGGCTCAATTCTGCCCTCCGTGCATCCAGCCCCATCTGTGAGGCTGAAGGAAGAGCTGCTTCTCACACCTCCCTTCAAGCAGCATGGTGACTTTATTCTGGCCCAGAGGCAGCTCTGAAGGGAGGCAGGCAGGGGAAAACTGAAGCAGGACGGTCTTCTACTCCCACTTAACCTGCTCCCAGGCAGAGGCCGCCAGACAAAGCATTGGCTGTGGCTGTTCATATGGCCAGAGCTAGGAATGGTTCAGCGGTTGCTGCAATGGGAAGTGGTTGCACCAACAGTACCATCATCCCACCTCAGGGAAACTGAGGCACGCAGCGGCGATGCGCGCATCAAGCAGCAACTGGGAGCAAATCTCAGAAGCATTGTGGCCGCTGGGCTCGGGCTGTGACTCCTAGATTGCCTTATAGATAGCCCACCCGCACGGGATGTAGCCTTGGCAGGTGGCTCTTTCTTGAAGCAGCCGGAGCGGGAAATCACCCCAGCACCGGTCAGCGGCAAAGAGAGACCCTCGGCACGGGCAAAAAAAAATCCCGCCCCTCGCCTTAGGCGGGAAGAGCCGCGGCCGGCCCGGGGCAGGGAACCCTCCTCCTTCGGGGGTGCCCGGCCCCGCTGCGGGCGGCGGGGGCAGCGCTGCGGCCGTGCCCGGCCCCGCTCGCCTTTCCTCCTTTTCCCGGAGGCTCGGGTCGCCTCCTCGCCGCTCCTTCCCCCCTCGCTGGCTCCGCGCTCGCCCCTTCCCCGCTTAAGGTGGCCCCGCGGGATGCTCGGCGCGCAGGAGCCGCTGCGGGCGGCCCTCGGCGCTCCCCCCACCCCCGGCACGGGGTGGCCTTAAATCGGCTCCGCGCCGCGCGTAGCCGCATCGCCGGCGCCGTCTGAAGGCGGGCGCCGCCATCCGCCGGCAGCGCCGACGGGCCGGTCCCGGTGCCAGTGCCGGTGCCGGTGCCGTTCCCAAGGCGCAGGGAGGACACGCCTCCGCCCGGCGGCGGGCGATGCTCCCCCGGCAGCCCCCGGCGCGGTGCCGCTCCGCGCCCGGCGCCCCGGCGTCTCCGCCGTGACCGGCCCATCTCGCCAGGTAAGCGGGAGACCCCGCGCTCGGGCACCGGGGCTTTGGGGGTGGGAGCGGCGCCGAGGATACAGCGGTGACCTTGCGGTCCCCCGGCGCTTGGCGCTGGAGGGGTGCCCTGCCCCGCGACCGGCAGCTGTATCCCCGAACTTCATCCCTGCTCAGCGCCCGAACCGGTTCCGCGCTTGACGGGGAGCCCCTGTCCTTGCATCCCCCACACCTTGGTCCGGACACCTTCTAGGGAAGCGACATCCCACTCCCAGGCTGGAATTTTCCAGCTGTGGGGAGATGCCCCCATTCCTGGCGTGTGTCCACCCGGGAATCTCGCCGCCGGGATCTCCGAGCAAGTACCCCCAAACGCGGGTCCCGGGCTCGTCGCTGCTCCCGGAGAGGTTTAATTGCGCCTCTGGGTGACAAATACCGGAGAAGCCAAACTACAGAAGGGCGACAAGGGGGGGTTGTGTGCAGGCACAAGTAGCCTCGCCGGGAACCGACCCCAAGTGGGGGGCTCTAAAGAGGTGGATTGGAAGAGAGCAAGAATAGGAGGTCTAGGGAAGAAGAGTTCTGCCCGTTTCTACCCCTGCCTCACACACGGTCGTCTACCGAGGGATACACTTGCTGGTTTTCTGGAGCAGTTTGGGGTGGATCTTGCTGGGTGAGTTGGAAAGTACTTTTTTTCGGCCTCCCACTCTAGCCACTCACCCATCCAGCTGCGGGCCAGGGTAGAAGAGGGGTTCAGCAGCTAATGTGTGTCAGAGAGAAACCTCTCAAGGTGCTGCAAATCTGGAGAGAAGCAGCCAGTTCATCGGTGACTCTTTAGGGAAACCTGCCAAGGGGCAATTTCTGTGCAGCTGGAGAGAAGGGGTGTTGGAATCAGCAGAGCAGCACCAAGCATCACCATAGCAGAGCAATAATGAAAAGCTATAGATACCCATCTGATAACTTGAAGTCCACACAGCTCAGCTACTGAGTGGGGGAGAGTGAGTGATGCAGCCCCTGCAGGTGCTTTCAAATCATTTTTTGGACACAGAGGAGGCTTCCTTGTGCAAAGCACATATGCAGAGAATGTAGCAAGGTACAGCAGCTTCACACATGAGTCTGATCACCCACTTCTGCTTAAATCTCATCAGGTGCAAAAAGGGAAAAATGGGGGTGTGTGTGTGTCATATCTTGTACCTCTGGATAGCCAGCAAAAGTGGAAGGCATTGATCTCACAAGCCTCAGACAGGACTAGAAACAGGGGCCATATAGCACTTCCACAAGCTGGGAGACAGTTGCACAGAGACAGCAGGATAGGAACCTCACAGAAGAGCGGCCACATAATTCCAATAGGAGATTATTGGGACCTCAGTCTCAGGCAATAGAGAGGGTTACAGGGCAGGAGGAGGCCACTGGCAGAGCTGTGTGTAACAGCCTGTGTCACATCTGTTTGCAGCCATGCATGCTGCCAATCCCCTTTTCTCCATGCCCTGGAGCAGGATGTGAGGGCTCCATCACCTTTGGTTGGTGCCTGTTCCATGGTTTCCTGGAATCTATCTGTTGGCAGGCACACCAAGAATACAGACTGAGCGTGAGCACCGGTAGCTGAGCACACACTGTGTGAGGCCAGGAGCTCTGTGTCTGTGATTCCTACCCTCTGTCCCCCTGTCCCTCCCAGAAGTGACTTTAGTGTTGCTTTCAGGGTACTTCAGTCTGCATTGAATTAAGGCTCCGCAGAGCACTTAATGTGCAGAGGGAGATGTGCTGCTAACAACACATCATATCAGGTGTTTCAGGAATCTGGTGAGACCAGCTTAAAGCTCTTCTTTGGTATTTTCAGTGTAACAGTAACAGTAGTAATAATAATAATAGTGGTAATAATAATAGCAAGATCAACTAGGCAACCTTGCAATCCCAAAGCAATTCAACCAGCTGACAGAAAGCACAGCTGAGATACAGCCACCTTTACAACAAAGGGTCTCAGCCTGGCTTGTAAGACACTTTAACAGCCACGGGATAGAAAGCAAAGCAGTTGGGCTGAGGACACTTGCTCCCACGACAAGGGTTTTAATGAGGAAAGCTCCCGCACCTTTGGGCTTTGTTACAGTGTCATCTGGGAAGACTGTTGCCTAGGGAGCTGTACAGAGCTATACAGCAGCTAAATGTACGCAAGAGAGAAAACAGTTCCACAATGTACAGTCCTTAAATTCATATTCTTTCCATGGTTTGAGAATATTTTGGTGCCTAGTGCCTGTGTTCTCTAATGACATCTTCCCTGCAGAGTGTCCGAGGTTGTACTGGACAGCTCAAGGCTGTGTCTACTGTGTACCCAGCATCCTTTCTTCTTGCCTATGAACCTCTGGTAAAGGTGCTTTTTGGCAGGGAACTTTCCTCTGCTTCAGCAGCAGGCCAGGAGATGTCCTTAGTGTCCGAGATCAAAGTCGTACCTAGCAGGCAGCTTGCTGGCAGGAGCCTGGATTGGATTGACTCCAGCTGTACCCCTGGATGGCTTTCCTCCCCTCTTTACCATGGTAATCACCTGCCAATGACAGTGCTCTACACTTCCCTGTGTTTTCTCAGTGCCTTCCTAACTCCAGCCTTTGCTGCCCCTCTCTCCCGGGGTGCTGGTCCTGCAGGAACAATCACCTCCTGCTTTCTCACAATGCCTCAGGAGGCAATGTTCCTGTTCCAATCCTAAGAAGCCCCCCACAACTTCATCCACCTCCTGGAACTACTTTCGATGATCTTCCCTGTTCACAATACTTGGGAGCAATAAAGATGTGTGCTGCAAGCGTTCATATGTATGCCTACAAGGGATGAGATATTTGATAGGCTTCAAAGATGCCCTTTACTGAGCATGCAAAATTGCTTTGAGAAAGCTCTGCAATTATTCTGCAGGATGTACACAGGAAAGATGATATCTGTCCCCTTCCTCCTTGTCTCTAATTGTTCCTAATAAAAGAAGAAGCCAAAAAAGGAGGTAATAAGCCAGACTGGAATCTGGGTCCCACATACCTCCAGGGCCCTGGAGGAATCTAAAATCACTCTGCCCTTTTTGCTCCTGGCCTTTCTGCCTAATAATAAGCATTATGCTTTTCTGCACCGCTTCCCATCCCGAGATCTCCAAGTACTCCACATGTGTGATTAAGAGCACTCCCTGCCCACATACAGAGCTGTTTGTCAGGATGACTACCCCCTCTTTACAAGGGAGGCATGGCAGCTCATCGCGTCAGAGCTGAGACAGCCCCAGATCATCTGTCTCACAGGCGAGAGGCCCCTGCGTCTCTGGGAAGCACTTGCTGGGAAGGAGCTCAGCCTAACAGGACTGCGATTTAAAACCTACCACTACCACAAAAGACTAATAGATACAGGGCATGGACGAGACCTGTGGCTGTCAGCACCCTCATCTCAGGTGCACACGACTGCCTAAGGCCAGTTTTTCAAAAGGGACACTGGTCAGACCCCACTGATTCCTCTAGGTTGGGGTGCATTTCCAAACCACACCTCAACTCATGGTCAGCACACTGAAAAAAAACTTGGTCCTTTAATCTTTCGTGCTATTTTAGGCTGTGCAGGCTCATAATTAAGAGCTTGAAGTCTCTTCTGGCTTGCTCACCTGTGACACTAGTGCTCCCAAAAGCCTTTCCTTAAAAGTCAAATTTATCTACCTTGCCAATGTTCCCAAATGTTCAGTCAACTACCCTGTTGGCTTCCTCCACCACGCAGTGTGGGGGGCTGTCTGACATCTTTCTGCCTGAGATGAAAACATTGCACTCTGCAAATTCCTGAGATTTATAAAACGTGGTCTAAGTTTCCTCATGAGACACAGCTTCCCAGGTCTGAGACACAGAACTGGGATTCACAGCTCCAGCACAAGGACCTTCAGATTTTGTTTGCTGTTCATCCCTACTCTGATCAGGTAATCCTGCTAATGCCTGGTGCACATGGAGATTCCTTAAGATGGGGTTAGTTAGCTCAGGAAGACACATGAAGAGGAACATTGGGGTAAAAAAAAAAAAAGCAATCAACAACACAGAAGAGGGAGATTGAATGCTTTTCTACGGGTCTTTTCTCAGTAGAGGAACTGGACTGCATTCAGGAAAACATGAAAGGTAGCAATTTGATGATAAAAGTAAGTATTTTTCCATGCTGTGCATTGTGACATAAGGAAGTCTGTGCTACAAGATGCTGCTGGTGCTGAGTGTAGGATTCAGGAAGAGGAGGAATTGTGATGGATCATCACTAGACAGGGCAGTCCACTTGAAACAGATCTAAATCGTCAGGGCTGGACCTCTCACATCCTCTAGCATAGGATTTTTTATACCTTCCAAAACCCACAACACTGATCAATGTAAGAAAAAGGACAAAAGGACACAGACGTGTTCAAGTGAAGATCACTGGGGCATATTTTAATTTCCAGGCAGAAGCAAAAAAAACCCCTGTGTTTTCCAGCCTGTGTGCTGACACTTAGCTCTTGTAGATTTGGGTTTTGTCAGCTGGAGTGGGTTCAGGTTAACTTCTGCTGAGACTTGTGCTGGTCCAGTGGTGCTTACGCTGCCACTTCCCCTGCCTCTGTTGTGGATTTTAGCAGACTGCCAGCGTCCTGGCAACTTTATGTGGTGCTGGTCTATGAATAATGCTGCATTGCAAAAGGAAATGGTTTTCTTTGGATGTTACCCCTTGTCAATGAGAGCAAGGGCATTTATTCTCAGTTCAGCCAACCTCTAGCCAAGCAAAGTGCTGGGATTACTTGGAGCTGAACAGGGTTAGCAGTCGGGCAATGTCAGCTCTGGCTAAAAGATTTTAGAGCAGCAGTATTGTCTCGTTCTGTAAGTTCACGGTGGGTCTGTGTGTGGGAGTACAGGGCACATGGGAACTGTGATTTGCTAAGCCAAGCAGGATTGCTCCTCAGCAATCCTTGTGTGGGAGAACTTGGAGGAAAAGCCAAGGGCCAGGCAGACAGCAGTAACTTGCAGACCCTGCCTCCCCTGAGGTGACATTCCCTTGGGGCATTGCAGGGCAGCCTGGCTTCTGAAGATATTGTTCTTAAGGGCAGGGTTTAAGCAAGGTCCTCTGCTCCCAACAAAAATCTCCCAGTGCTTCTTGACAGAAACAGCACAGCTGATCCTTGCCTGGCAGGAGTAGAGGCTGCTGGTTCCTCTCCCCCTTCATGCCCCAGTTGTTAAAGTAGGATAGCTAACATTCATCTTGCCCCGACCCTCCCTCATTGAAAGCTAAAAACAGCTGTAAAGGGGTATTTCTCCTATGACTGGCAGACGGAATTTATTTTTATGGTTATGTCCATAGCTATGGGTTAGGCAACAGTGCTAGGCTTCATGAAAGCCCTTACTGTGACCACAGCAATGGGACTGACGTTCATTGGGCTAATACTGCATGAAATGCCACTTCAGAGACCAGGGCTGGATGTGCCCTGGGTGGCAGCAAGGGGTCTTGTCCTCTCTGCTTTGCTGGGGTGCCTTCCTCACTGGTCCAGCCATTGTGTTCATTTTGTCTCCCCTCCGCTTTCTCCAGCACAAATAACAGGGTGATCTTAACTTTCTCCCTGCTGATAACTCATCCCCTGGATCCTTCTATCCTGAGGCCCTTCCCCCAGCTCAGATCCACACAAAGGTGAAAAGGAAGGAGAAGACGATGACTTTCCTGTATCTGCCAGCTTCTCTCTCCACCTCTGACGTGAATGAGGCCCTTCATGGTTTTCTCTTGAGCAAACACAGATGCTTTTGTTTTATGGGCTTGTGGGACGGGATGGAATTAATAAATCAGAGCGCCAGTGCTGTGCCGCCACATTCCTGCAATTTTAAGGCAAGATCACACACAAAAAAAGGCAGAAATAAAATAGGCAATCTCTTCAGAGAGCACTCAAATGATTTGACTGTGCCTTCTGCTTGCTGTCCCACTTGGTCTTCTGCTCCCTCACCCTTGTTCATTCCTCCTCCTTTCTCTGACTTTCGTATTCCCATTAACCTCATTTCTTCTGTTCCCTTTCCCTTCCTCAGGAATCACTTTAAGTCACACCTTAGTTTCTCACCTACACCTATTTTTCTTCCCTTTTCTTCCTTTCATTTATGTTTCCCTTATCTTTACCCCACACTAAGGTGTGACCAAGGTTTGTGCATCCAAGTATGAAGTTCAGCGTCCTGCATGTAAGCTGAAGAATCAGGAATGCCTCAGCTTTTTCACTGTGGACTGAAATGTCTGCTCTTACACCTGCTTTCTCCACCCCATTTCTGTTTTTCCTCCTAAGAATGTTGCTGCCTGAGCTTTCAGTGAATGACTCTGGGAATAAAACATGAAGTATTACTGTTCTCCTCTCAGACATGGTATTTAACAGTGTTCCTTCGAGCAAAATTAGATCCTGCCCCAGAACTGGCAGACCCTTTCCTTCCTTGAGGGATAACCAGAAATGCTTTGCCTAAAATTAATTCTTTTGAGCCAAATGACAAGTTTTAACATCTGTGCTTGGCTACCACCAGGTGGTAAAGGAGCTAGGAGGTTTGTTTTCTCCCCTGTAATTAGCTAACTGTATGTGGGGCTTCAGGAGGACAAAGTGAACTGGTTAGTACAAACTACCAGCAAGGGGCTGAGACAGTTTTATTCACTGCACTGGTTGTTTTTTCTCTAATGAGCTTAGGCACTTGAAAGTCATTTCCCCAAAGTGCTTATACATTGTTGTGTTTATCTTACCTGTGGGGGAACTGAGGCACTGAAGCAGGTGAAATGATTTGCCCACATCCACATACTGACGCATAGTTAAAGCCAGAAAAAGAACCAAGAAATCTTGTTTCACAGTTGACTGCTTTATCCTCTGGCCTCAGAGGAGGCCAGCAAAGACCTTTATCTTGTTTAGATGAGTGGATAGTCATTCCAAGAGGGCGCTGGGGCAAGGATATCTTTCTGTACTAATACATGTCTTAATGAGTCCTGTTGCTAAGCGGCTTCAATGATGGATCATGCACCTTCTTCACTAAGCATTGAAATAATTTTTTAATCATTAAAGCTAATACAGAATCCTCAGAAACATCCAAATCTCACAGCAGGGGCTGAAATTAGCAAGCAAACAGAAACCAAATCCTGATTATCCCTGTGCACCTCTACAAAGCCCACAAGCAGTGTCTGTTGAAGTCAAACACAAGCCCGGCTGAGCTGTATCTCAGGGCTGGGCTGAGCTGGGCAGTCAGAGGCAAGCTGGCAAATCCTGCTGCTCCACAGTCCACAGAAAGTGTTTTTTCCTCCCTCAGACACGTGTGCCAGCTCCTCGTCTTGGTGGAGCAATAGGAAAGGAGGTAGGAGTGTTAATCACTGACCCCAGAGAGCTAAGGCATCCCCTGGCAGATCGTTAGGAAGGAGAAATTATTTGCATTTTGTCAAGTGTTATTAAGTGGCAGATCTCAGCCTGGCCAACATTTTTCCCCCAGCCTATTTTTGTTTTCTTTTTGCCCTTGGAACCACCTCCTTCATCCTACTCCCACCATCCTCTTACATTTTCTGTTTTGTGAACAATTAGTTATTTCAGATGTTCTCTCCAGTCCAGTCCCCTGCTCTGCATTAACTCGTATGTCTGCCCTCCAGCATGGCATACCAGCACCTCTTAAACTGTAGCAGCCCACAGGCTTCTCCATAACTCCTCCACTAATCCCAGTATGTTTCCCATTCTGGTTAGCAACTCTCGCAGTGTTTCCTATTTTCCTCAAACCTACAGTGCTCAGCAGCATGTCATTCAACTGTAACAGGAGGGGTTTTTAACAGCAAAAGTGAGGTTTCTAATTTCTACGTTAGAAAAGGACTCTTGGAGCATTAAGGAAAACACAATAAATCTCTTATTACTCAATATGCATCAGCAGCTCCATTACAAGGGAAGTCACAGGGCACTAATAAGCCTTTTGCTAAGATCATCACTGCTGACCTCTGTGCTGACTTTTAGGGGTGAATTCAGTTTACCCCCAAGGATTCTTTGGGAAAGGAGAATTTAAAATTGCTTTTACCATCTCAAAGAGTCTCTCTTGTCACCCTCTTGAGAATGAACCCGACTGTTCCTGTACCATGACAGTCTTGACCGGTGCTCCTAGTCATGTCAGCCTGCTAGACAAACTCTGTACACTTCTTCCCACCTAGCAGTCTCTTCTGGAGGTGCTGCAGAGGATGCTTGTGGCTCTTTTGTCAACACCAGCTGCTGTTCAGTGGTAGATCAGCTGCCATCTCAGCAAGTTTTATTCATAGTCTATCAAGCCATACCAACCCAGGCCACACTTGGATTGCAGCACTCTTGAAGTTAAACCAAGTCCTGGAATTGTTAAACACTGGTGCAGAATAGTCAATAGGCAAGATTTCTGCTCCTGTATACTCCCTTCTGCATTGCACTTACCAGAATGATAAAATCTAATACCAAGTATTTCTTTCCTAACCCAAACATGGGTCCTAACCTGAGCACCAGAACAAACACAAATGGCCTAGAAATTAGTTACAGCAGCAGAAGCAAAAAATCGAGTTTCTTTCTTCCTAAGCAGTTATTGGATGTTTCCTTTGCCTAGAAGCTGTTGCTGGCCCTTCAGGAGTATTTTTTGTGGAGCTGATAACAGATGGAGGTACTTCAGGTGTGCATGTGTGAAGCTAGAAATACCTAACCTGGCTTGTTGACTTCTATAAATGTCCTTGGCCAGAGAGAGCTCTGCTTCCCCAAGCACAAGGAGGGAGCCAGATTAATCCCCAGAATCAGGAGAGGTTCATATCCACCTCTCAGATTTACAGCAGCAGCCTTTTTCTGGTTCTAACAAGAAACCACTCTTTGTCTGCTCTGATCTTCCAGGCCAACTTGGTCTGCCTTTGAAGCTCCAAGGGCTCTCAAACTGCAGAGAAGGGTTCCAAAAAAGCCTAGTTCATCTTCCCTCTCCAGCCAGAAGTATCTATTCATCAGCTATTCCCTCCAAGGCCAACTGGCAGCCCATGAATGTGGAAGTAAGGTAGGAAGGACAGCGCTGCCCAGCACACCCTGAGTGCAGGTGTAAGAGCTAGGGAGACACATCTCCCATATTTGTGGTAATATTTGTGCAAAGACAATACTCCAACCTCAGGAAACTGAGCAGGCAACTCTCCAGCCTGGGGGGCAGTATCAACCCCCTTTTGCAGCCAGGCCTAGGGCAGCCTGAAGCACACAATTTCACAGGTAAGCCCACGAGTACAATACAGCACAGGCTGACCTCCCTCCCAAGGGAAGGTTTATAAACACTACATGCAAAGACACTTTCAGACCAGGCTGCTTTCATGTGCAATTAAGGAGCATGGCAGAGAGCAATCCCTATACATGCAAACCCTATGGCAAGACCCGTGCACTCTCAGAGAGAGAACAGTTTGTTTCTCGTGCTGTGAGCTCATCTGCCCTCAATTCCCTCACAGCCTTCCCTGCCTTCCCAACAGACTCCTGCATTTTAACTCTGCAAGAAATGGAAAAACAGAAACCAAAACCCACATCCTTTTTTTTCTGGTAGGCTTGGATTGTTGTTAGAAAGGGACATTTGACTTTTGCTACTCCTCAGCTCCATCTGTTCACCCAAATGCATCCACTGCTTACTTTTTCTACAAAATAAAACAAACTCTGATCATGATGCAGGGATATATACTAGTAGCTGCTGCTAGTGCCCAAGTTAGATACTGCTCCCCTGGCATTCCCAGAAGGTGGGAATTGCATATGGGTCTCTTGATCTCAAACATCTTGGCACATAATTTGAATGTGGCCTGCCTGTAGTCCAGAGTCAGCAGCTTTCCAACAGTAGGACAGTCCCAGCAGGACAGTGACCATCATCTTTCTGCCCTTCTTTCTTTTGCTCTTTTTTTCCCTTTTTATTTCACCTGCAGAAAGCAGAAAAACACTGTCTGCTGACTCTAATTTTCATTCTAGTGTTTCTTTTAATCAAGCCCAAGCTATACAGATCAGCTGTGGCATTTAAGGTACAAATCAAGCAGTGGACCATAATGTATATCTATTGCAAAAGACAATTCTCCAGGTGCCCATTTATCCATTCTACGTTTGTTTCTAAAAGTGTCCGCATGACACTTGGATGCTGCACAGCAAGTGGCAAATATAATGAGTGCTGATGATTTATTTGGAGGAAGAAATCAGAATTAGCATTTTGGACCATCGCAGCCAGTTACAAAGCAAGCGTATTTCACACAGCTCAAAGAGCTGCAACAGCAAAAGTGTCCATCAAAGACACCAAAGTGGTGTTTCTCCTCTCTCTAATATCACACAACTAAGACCTGCATGATGTGGCATCAGTGCTGTCCAGTGTCCTCTCTGTCTCAATCTATATGGAGCAGCCACCCCCAAGAACATTCCACACAGTTGCTGTTTTCACGATGCTTCAATTGATGACATAATTTAGCCAGTATTCCCAAATAAAAACTCAGGGGATTCTTGCTTTTACATTGCACTCATTCTCTACCCACAGTTCTTTCTGTACAATAACAGATCAGGGCTCTGATTCTTCAGGGGGCCAGCACACACATGTAACCATTAAAATGCCAGTATTTTCACAGATTTTGGGAAGACAGTAGACAGCTACACTGGTGTTTTAAGAGGCATAACTGCTGCCCCACTCATTTGCACTGTGATTTCAGCCAGAGCAATTTCTTCTTTGCTTTTTTTTGCCCTCCCTAGGAGTAATGGGGAAGTCCAGCAGGGAAGAGCGTTTCAACATCTCCTTTGAAAGCAGGAGGAAAACAAGCTGTCTAAATCAATCAAGAGTGTACATTAGTGATAGCATGTTCCTCTGGAGGCCTGCATTTGATGTCATATTGACACATAGCTGAGATCAAAGCTTGTCTCTGTATCCTGGCTGCTACCAGAGGAACAGCATTGGCCTTTGGGTCCCATATCTCTACAAGGAGATCGTGATCAATGTGATTTTTTTCCCCCCATAACAAGCACCTGTGAAATGTAATTATCCATCAAATAATGCCTAATGCCTTTTTCTCTGAAAAAGTAATTCCTCTCCATCTTTGAAAATGTTCTGGAAGGAAATACTATGGGTTTTTCCTTTCTGCTTTTGTAAAAAAGCTGTAAAATGACAGCTCCCACTCCTGCTGAACAGGCATCAGCTGTTAACTCAGTAGGGAAAGCTCTGAATGAGATATACAGAAACTTTGGAACAATCCACTATTGTTTTTGCTTCCTTAGAATTATTTTGCCTCCTTGGAAAAAAAAAAAAAAAAAGCTTTTTTTTTTGTTGGCTAATGCAGATATTGGGCTGATTCATGCTGATACGTTTGGAATTATTATTCTGTAATAGTCATCAGCATCTAAAAAGGACCTCAGTTCTGCCAGAGCTCAGCAGCAGGGAAGAGAAGCTGACGTCTGAATAAGCCCCTGAGTTCCCTTTCAAGAGAGGATAACTCCAAGCTTAGAGGTCTTTGAGGAGAGAGCGAGCTTTCTCAGGAGACATCTGGTACCCCCTGCTTCTCTTCGGGCCTGAGCTGCTAATCTTTCTCCGGGTATTTCTGGCACCCCTGGATTATGGCTCTGCAGTGTAGGGAAATTGTGATGGGGCAGAAGGCTGTGTCCCTCTGAGTCACAGCCCACCCTCGCCTATGCTCAGGGGGCAGGAATGCGGCCACAGGTTATGTGGATCAATTGTGAAGGACATTTGGGTCTGGGCTGGTTAAAAATAGCCTGGCTTAGACCTCCTTTTTCAGGCTCTGGAAGGCTCCCTGCAAGGACGGGCTTTGCAGCCAAGTTCAAGGTCTAGTCTGTATTCAAACTGGGTTATCTCCATTCCTGCTGATAGCCCAGATCAGTGCCTGGATACCCTTGATCTACCTGGGGATAGCAGGCTGAGCCACGTGCTGTCTCGAAAGTATTGGCTCCCGTGGGATCTAGCCAGCAGATTTAATTAGCTCTCTGAAAGTTTCTTTTTTGTTTTCTGCTGTTTGGTTGAGGGTTTTTTTTTTTTTGACTTGGAAGAAATCCCTGTATAAAGCACCACCCTCCTCCAGTCCACGCTCCTCCACACACAAGCCACAAGTCTAGGACAAGGATGTTCTCCAGAGAGGTGTCGTGTCAAACTGTTTATGGACCAAGCTTTGAGGAATGTTCAACTTCTCTTCATGTGGGCAGTGGAGGGGTGGGGGTTGTGCATGGTGTATTCCTGAGGGACAAGCCTGGTTTCTGGGCTGAAGTAACTGTGCTCCCATTTGGTGAAGGGATCAGAGCTGGCAGGAGAGGATGAAGCCTTTCTTTGCATCTGAGGAAAAGGCACAGGGGCTTTGGAAGGGCAGCTGTTTCACTGGGAGTGACTCACTTCCTGGGGAAGTTGTCCCCACAGGAGCCTGCGCACCAAGGGACAGAGTATTGATGGGACTGAGCCTTTAAACTACACAGCTGCTGGTAGTTCTGCTCTTCCTGCTGTGGGGAAGGACCTGGCCATCCTTCCCTGTATTGTTTTATTATTTGTAGTTCCCTGGGTTTTGTATCTCCAGGGGACTCGGTTAATTTCCCTTTACCCACTCTCCCCATGAACAGTAAGGGAGTGCTCACCTCATTCAGACTGCAGGTGTCACTTACCTGCAGCCCTTCACCAGGTCTGCAGCAGAGGGATGATTAAAACTCCCAGCAGAAGAGCAGTCTTACACCTTGGGACAGAACCACAGTCTCCTACTATTGCCTGGGATACTGGGAGGTCAAGATCCCGGTCGTGGGATCAGAGCCTTTCTCTTCCCTGTTCCATCCACCTCTCCTATGAAGACAGGCTGAAAGGGTTGGGGCTGTTCAGCCTGGAGAAGAGAAAGCTCTGGGGAGACCTCAAAACACCTTCAAATACCTAAAAGGTGCTACAAGAGAGCTGGAGAGGGACTCTACAAAGGCATGCAGTGAAAGGATAAGGGGGAATGGGTTCAAACTGAAAGAGGGTAGCTTAGGTTAGGTTAAATTGTAGGAAAACGTTCTTCACTTTGAAGGTGAAGAGGTTCTGGCCCAGGTTGCCTAGAGTTGTGGTGGATAGCCCATCTCTGGAAATGTGCAAGGCCAGGTTGGATGGGGCTTTGAGAAACCTGGTCTAGTGGAAGGTGTCCTGCCCACAGTAGAGGGGTTGGAACAAGATGATATTTAAGGTCTCTTCCAATCCAAAACAGTCCTTGACTGTATGATTAATATTTCCCTTCCTAAAAAAAAACTGCTTCTTTTTTTTTTCCTCCCCTTTGCTTTTCAGTCACCCAGTTCCAGCAGAGTTTAGGGGAGAAATTGCTACTTTCAGAGCAGAAAACCAAATCAGCCTATTCTCTTCTCTATCCCACCTCCACAAGAAATACAGCTGGATGTGAACCCTCCAGCGCTGTCCTTCAGATCTAGCCTACCCTTACTGTCCTACAACAACACCATTCCTGAAGACCTGTCTGGGGGTTGGAGGAGTCTCACTATTGAGAAATGCCCTGTTTTGGCGGTGTTTGCACAGTAATTACCCGTGCTTATCCCAGAGCAATAACCCATTCCACCCACTTCTGTGGTTCCTTGAATCCATCCTCCCACTTTATCGTGCACATCTCTATCAGGCAGGCAGCTGCCTGGTGAGGGGAAGCGCTGCAGCATCTTGGCCTGTCTCAATTTTTAGCATTATTGTAGTTTCAGCTGAAGGCTCTGATGGGCCCAAGGGAATGGGGAGAGAAGGGACAGTGGCTTCCTGTGCATTTCAGCAAGGCAGAGACTGAGCCGGTGCTGCTCACCACAAATACCAGTGTGGCCATGAATTATGCATTCCTTGTTTAAAGAGAGGTCGCTCTCATCAATAATTGAAAGCTCCCTGCTCTGCCTTCAGCATCACATCTCCCACACCGGGAGTTAGGGAACTCATGAAATCTGCATGGACTTCCTCAAGGTGGCTAGGGGCTGGTGGAGAGAAGCAGCGAAATGCAGGCAAAACAAACCAAAATCCCTGCTGACAGCTTTGGTGTGTGAAATTAAAAGTCACCTGCAGCTACCTGCAGGTCTGCTCCAGCCCTGCTCCTCGCACTCCTGTCTCCTCCCCTCTCCACACCTGTCTCCTCCCAGCGTACACACAGAACGGTAGGCTTACAAACATGGCTCAAACCAAGATTAGAGAGGGTTTCTTAAAACGTTTGGCTCCATTACCTGAGATTAGTTTGCTTTGGGTGCTTGCCTAGAAAATCATTACACTGGACAGCAGGATGTTCCCAAGGGACAGTTGGAACTGTGAAATTTGTCCCTCTGGGAAAGTAAGGATCTTGAAAGCCTGTGTCTCCAACTAGAGCCGTACAGTCCAAGGCTGGGGTTGGTCCAGCATTCAGAGTCTTGTAAGTCTGGCTCAGACAGGCTGGATGCCCTGAACCAGATGCTGGAAAATCACCTTTCTTGCAGAACAAAATTTTTGAAAGGTGTGGTTCTCATTCTGGATCAGGCAGGCAGAGGGCAGAATCAAAACCTCAGAGGAGAACTACCAAAGCCCATGTGATCCTATCCATTTCTGCGTTATCAAAAACGATATAAAATGAGCAGCTACTTAACAGGGCTGTAGGAAAATCAGAGGCACTGGAACATATCAGCCTTATAATACCCCGTCAGTTGCGTCTCTCCCTAAGTTTCACCTTTCTCCCATTCACCCAGCATGTCCTTTCAAACACTGCAGCTCAGGGAGAAAGTCACTGCCTGGGTCATTTTGCAGCCTGGAATCCTTATCCCTCTCTCAACATCTGGGCCATCCTGCCTGTAACAAATTGTACCCTGTTAATAATTAGTCAACAACAGACGAAGGGATTGGTCACATGCGACGGTCTGAGCCTCAGCCATATCATGCTTCTCTTCAGCATCATTCTGGGGAATCCATCTCTTCCCTCTGTGTGCTTCTCTCATTGTCTTCTCCTGAATCCTTTCAGAATAATGCCCCCTGCATCAGCACAGGAGCTTAAATGGAGACTGAATGGTGCTGTATCCCAGGAGCTGAGAAGTCTGACAAAGCCGCATGAAGCCAGAGTAGTACAAGAAACATTTTGTTCCTATCATATTCAGCTTTGTGTTCTGTGTGTTTGTTTTTTTTTTAATGGTGAACAGAAGATTGATGGATGAAATTAAGAAGAGGGATGTGTAATTGGAAAACAGGCAAGAAGGCTACAAGAAGGCTACAGGCAGCATATTGAAGGCATCCATCAAACATTCAGCTAATGTTGTTAAGGGTGTGTAACACAAGGGCTGCAGGAGACACTAGGGAAAAAAAAGAAAAGAGATCGGGGAATAGGCAGGACAGGAGAAATAGCAAGGGAGGAGAAGAGCCAGCAAGAAAGTACAATCAATAATATTTGTATTGCAATCACATCCAAAGGCTCCCGTTGGGATCAGTGCTGGACTGTACAAGCACATTAAGAGATGGTCCCTGCCCTCTACAGCTTAAACCCAGGAATTACCAGATGAACACAGGAGATGAGTTTAGACGATCACAAAATTTTCTTCTGATCTTGAATCTCATTTAATAGGATCTACTCTGAGAGGGGTTAAAGGCAGAAGGAAGGTAGCTGGTTGTGCCAAGAATACACACTGTAATGTTTGCCAGCAGGCATGCAATTAATCCGAGCCACTTAGGAGATTTTGGTTTTAATTATAAAAAGTAGGTAAAAATATGTGCAGTAAACCTCTGTAAGCCCCACTGGGGCCATCAGCAGGCTACCCAGAGGCATCAATATGTGACTGGATTTTGATGCTGTGTTTTCAAAAGGATGGACTGATGCTTTAATGGACCACTTTGTGGGAAATATTCCATGAGGGGTGGACATTAAGAGAATGCAAAGGGCCTTTGTGTGGGTAAGGACAGAAGACAAAGGCTAAAATTATTAGTACGCCAGAGGATTTCTGTAGTCCTGGAAACAGGAAAGAAAAGAGACTCTGAAGGACTGAGAAAAGGCAGGTGAAAGATACAAAGCAACAGAGAAGAGTATGCATGATGGATGCAGGGGAAGACACTGGGTAACATTTTAAAGAGAAAATAAAGTATTCCAATAGAGATTTTTTGAAATGAGGTTGAAGTCAGCTCCTCTGTGAGGTTTAAAAGTTACCTGGGGTTTTATGCAGGGTTTAACTTCTTCAGCCTTGCTTGCTTTGGAAAAGCAATAGAGAGAAGGTGCATGCAGAAATAAATGAGCATGGACCACCAGGGGAGTTGCACACACAGACAGCATCTCCACTTGTTTGCAGAATTTGGGAAGCATGAACAGGGCTGGCTGGAAGAGGAAGGAGGAGAAAGAGCTAGAAAGGGAATTCATTAAAAACTCTTCAAACTCTGATCCACTCTCCTCTGTGCTCTAACACAGCTCGTAACACGGCTGCCACAGCTGCCTCCTCCTCTCTTTTCCTCCAGAAGCAACCTGAGCTGGCAGCACTTGCAGGTCTGCTGCATAGAAATATGCTGTATAATTAGGTCCTTTTATTAAAGGGAAAAAGCACTGGCTGCCTGACTCTGGTGCAGGGGCATTTGTAATTGCAAGCATTCAAGAAGAAGCAAGGAGGTGTGATGACCCTGAGCCAGGGTCATGGATGGGCCTAGGTATCTGCAGTTGTTAATAGCAATCCTTGGATTTCTTCTGTGGCTCTGTCTGTTCTCCCAGCCATGAGCAATGGGAAGCTTTACTCTGTGCTGCTACACTTGTACAAGAAAACCTTTCCTGTAGGGAAAGCAGTCCCTGGTGTGAGTCCTGCCCTGTGTCCAGCCTGGATCTGTAGCTCACCAAATACCTTTGCCTTTGGTGCTAAAAGCTTGAAGGACACTCTTGTACCTGCCCCAGACCCAGACATCAAAAAGCAGTGAAGTAAAGCAGAGCCAGCATATTTGCTGCACAAGACTCCTGCTCACATCACCAAAAATACTCCTGTGTGCCCTTGGGCACACAGCTTCCTTGGCCCGCTTCTTCATCAGTTTTTTGTAGCTTGAAAGTAGTGAAATGGGCACCATGGTGTTTCCTGAGTGAGGATGTAAGAAACATTAGATATTAACACCATTAATGGTTGGCTTGAGGAGCGGTCAGTGGCATTATATTTCCCTAAGGGACTGCTCCAGCATTGATACCATTGGTGTCTGACAAGAAATGAGCTTGTGTTGTAATAACTTCCTTAATAGGGCTTATGAATATCCAGTTGCCCACCAGAAGACTTGCTGAGACATGCTAATCTTCTGTCAGATGTGGCTGAAATAGGATTAACAGTTATTGGTGGTAGGGCACTGATGAGCCCTGCAACTGCATAATCCTTTTTTTTTTCTAAGAAAATCATGGTAAAATGTCAGAGAAACAATTAAAGACAGATTCTAAGAGATCCCAAAGGATGACTCAGAATCGCATCTTCTAATATCTTTCAGGAGTGCCCTGTGGCTGCAGAGCCCTCTTAGACCAGTTGCCATATTTCTTCTCACACAACTCTCTAAGGCTGAGGCAAGGAAATCCTTCCCCTCTGGAGAAATGAGGAGCTGCTGGTCCCAAATCCTGGGGAAGGAGTTGCTTTTGAACAAAAATGTGCCTGTGTCCCTTTGAGGACCTTGGTTTTAGCTGACTGGCCTTACACTTAAAAATCAGTACACTTAAAAATCCCTGGCAGAGCAGGAATTTAGAGCCAACCAGTTTGAACCTCCTTTCAATCTTTTGTATGAGCAGGATGCCATCACTCTCTTCTCTCAAAATGCCTTCAGCCCAGGAGTGTGGGAGGACCTGGTGGGGCCTGGTGGGTACTCCAAAGTCTGTAATTTCAACTAAATGCTGCAATGGCAAAACACTGCAAACCAGAAGTAGAAAGGGATGTGGGATAATTAAACATTCAGCAGGCATCACCAGTACTGTGTAATGACCAATGCAAGGATTTTGTGGAACACTTAGTAGGTGATAGCATGCATGCCTGATTGCCTCAATGCATCTGCCAAAGGAGGGTGAATTAACACTGCAGAAGTGTTAAGAGGTGCTGGCTATCTAGAGGATGCCTGACATCTGACTGTTTTGTCCAGTTGCATACTCATGCATATATATAAATTTATATATAGATATAGATATAGATATATAGATATATATCTTGCACACAGTTCTAAAAAGTTGTACAAAAGAAGCAAATTAGATGGTCACCACAAAACTCAGGAATAAACACGAATCTCAAAGAGGAGGCAAGTAGAAGTCCTTTCCAGCTTCAGAATAAGCAACTTGAACAACTCTAACTCAAGGACAGTGGTTTCATCATGGGATAGTGGGAAGTTCTTTAGAGCAACAAAAATAGCTAAAAGCTTCTATTCAATAGCACCAGAGCTGGCCAAGTTGGATAATGGTTTTGACCTAAAATGTTAATGGAACTCCTTGTAAACTTAGACAACACTTTGCTGGATCAAGGCCAAACATTTGTCATGCCTCCCTGAATTTTTGGTGACTGGTACTTTGGAAGCCTTACTCTTTTTTTCTTTTCTGAAAGGTAGAGAAATGCCTGGGCATTGGAAGCTCCCTGCAGCATGCTGAGGAGACGTAACCTTCTTACCACGCTCCTGATTGCCTTGCCATGGGCTCTTCTCCTAACCTTGTGGCACCAGTACCCAACCACCCACTACCTCAGCCTGCTGAGAAGTAAGTGCAAAAGTTCTGCTGTCAGTGCACTGGTGGCTGGGTTGCAAACCCTCAGCAGAGGTGCTCTCTCACGGGAAGGGTTAAACAAAGACAGACTTGCCTGAAGGTATCCTGCCCAGGGGTAGCCAACAGCAGGAACATAAATTGCTCTTAAGAGCATGCTAAACATGCACCTTAGGCTGGCTTTGGGGAGAGGATGCAGCAGTAACTCCAGATGGATGTGTGCCTCCCTGGACAGGAGGTAGCCAGTTAATTATTAGTCCTCTGACATTTTTTTTTTCCTTTTTCTTCCTTTGTTTTGTCCCAGAAGAGACAGACGAGAACGTGACCTCTAAAGCTCTCCTCAATGGTACATCTGCACTGAGAGAAGAAGGCTTCCCATCATGCACTCGGCAGCAGCAAAGCATAGGGGCAACACCTAAAATCATCCAGAATTATGTGTACTCCAGGCCTCCCCCATGGTCAGACACTCTGCCAACCATCTTTGTTATCACCCCTACCTATACCCGGCCAGTGCAAAAAGCTGAGCTGACCCGTCTGGCCAACACCTTCCTCCACGTACAGAACCTGCACTGGGTGGTGGTGGAGGACTCTCCACGAAGGACCAACCTTGTATCCAACCTGCTGGAGAAGGCTGGGCTCAATTTCACCCACCTCAACGTGGAGACACCCAAGAGCCTGAAGCTGGGTCTGTCCTGGATCCCATCCCACACTCCAAGGGGGACACTACAGAGGAACCTGGGGCTGCACTGGCTGAGGGACAGCTTCAGCAACACCGCACCACCAGAAGGCGTAGTCTATTTTGCTGACGATGATAATACCTACAGCCTGGAGCTCTTTGAGGAGGTAAGAGACATGAAATTACATGGGACAGAAAAGGAGGATAGAGCTGCAGAGCCTCTCAAGCCCAGTTGCACCTGAAAAGACCTCGCCCACTCTGCATGCAGTGACAGCTGGGTACAGGGCAGATGCAAGCTGAAAGAGCAAAGAACATATTTGCCATGCTAGAGGCTGCAGATGTGAACAGCCACTCACACACCACTGCACCAGCTTCAGTTCCTCTTGCCAGGGACCACAGGATATGCACCTCAGAATTTATACCTCTCCTCCAGGAGAGCTGACCTAATTTAAATAAGCACCAAAGACAGACTTCTGGCAAGGAATTAATCTGCACTTTTGTCAGGGTATAATGGGTAGGGGATGATAGAAAAGTTGTCTGACTTTCTATTTGCCTTTACTCCTTGGCTGCCCTTCAGTTTTCCACATTCCAGCCACCACAACAGGGCTGTGCCTCTGGGATCACCGAAGCTTGCCCAGATTTCTGCTGGCTTTTGTGAGACGACAAGCCTATTGTAAACTTGCAAAAATACAGTAAAGTCTCTTGTCACCAATTTAAGCCAAACTGTACTAAGCCACTTGAAGAGCAAAATTATGTATCAGAACATATTTCCAGTTTTCAGAGTTGTTAGGCGTCTGTTAAGCTCATCCTTTCTTACTTCCTTCCAGGTCCTTTCTGACAATTTCAATAAACCCCCACACTTCTTCACATGGCAGTAGCTATGGATGGAAAAACAAGGCAGGACGTGGGGTAGAAATCGAAATAGATGAGGATAAAGATGAATCAGTCAGGGAGATTACTTGCATGAGCGTGAAGCTGGAATGAGTGGAGTTGATAGCACAGAGCTAGAGGCCTAGTAAAAGTAGTATTTAGCATTTACAAAAATGACAGAACTCTACAATAACAAAAAGGCAAAAGTTCCAACGGGATGAGCAACCCAGAGGTTTTCATTCTTCTGAGGGACTGAATGCTGGCACAGAAAAGCAGTGAGTTTGTTGTTCAGAGAATAACGTGCTAAGAATTTGCCCTGTGGCTGTGGAAGCTGTAGCTCTTCAAACAGCAGCACAGGTGAACTAGAGCTTGTGCTGCCGAGAGCAATGTGATCACGTAGGAAGTCAACAGGGGAGGACAGGTGCCAATGAAAGCAGAGGATGGTGCACTAATGGGCTGGGACAAACGTGGTGAGGTTGAGTTCTCACAGCACTGTCTCTCTCTGGCACACAGATGCGCTACACAAGGCGGGTCTCAGTCTGGCCAGTGGCTTTCGTTGGGGGGCTGCGATATGAATCCCCAAAAGTGAGCCCAGCAGGGAAGGTGGTGGGCTGGAAAACCGTCTTTGACCCTAATCGTCCCTTTGCTATTGACATGGCTGGATTTGCAATCAGCATCAAGTTGATTTTGGAGAAGCCTCACGCCAGTTTCAAGCTGGAGGGAGTTAAAGGTGGCTACCAGGAAACCAGTCTGCTGAAGGATTTAGTGACTATGGACGGGCTGGAGCCCAAAGCAGCTAACTGCACAAAGGTGAGTAGTACAAGAAATCTCTTGCTGGGTCCTGGCTGCTTTTACAGTCTTCTGCCACACTCTTCCACCTTCTAGTGTGCCTGCCCTGCGCTGGCAAATGTCAGTGCCAAATGATGCTGGGACAGACAGATGGACAAAACCTGCTAAATTCTTCATATATGTGAAGCTCAGAGAGAGCAGAGAAGCAGTGCTAAGCATTCTGTGTTAATAAAAAATCTCAGATGTACAGTTTGTGCCCAGATTGCTTCTCCATAATCCAGCAGGATTGGTAGAAGATTGAGTCTGGAGTTCTGCTCTAGAATGATCCCTCCTCCTTGTCACTGTTTCATGTACCTGTGAAGTGTCTGAATCACATGCTTCAAACAGCTGTGAGCCTCACTTTTCTGAGGATCCCACCCAATGGGTTCAGTACACTCATAGTTCTCACGCTATTCAGAACACCTGAACTCTTTGTGCTTCCCTCTAGGTGTTGGTCTGGCACACAAGAACTGAGAGGCCCACTCTGGTTAATGAAGGCAAGCGTGGGTTTACAGACCCCAGAGTAGAGGTGTAAGCAGAGAGCCGGCTCCAGGGTGTGAGTATATTTGTCTTTGTTGTTTTTAGCAAGGCAAATAATCTGTACCTGTTTCCTTATTTCTGCTATTATTTCCTCAAGAATTGCATATATGACTGCTCTGGTAATTCACCATGCCACCCTTTGGACAAGAAGTAGATTCTCATCTTTATCCACGTATGCTCTGTACTTCTTGCTCATTCAAGACTCCTTACAGACCATATGGGTGTTTTGTCTGACAGAGAGAAAAGTGTCAGCAGAATCCCCCAGCTTCACTCAGTATTAATGGCAAGCCAAATTCCTTGCCCCTGGACTCTCATCCGGCTGCAAACTCCCTTTGGTGTGGGAGTTGTCCTAAAGCATGGAACGAGATCACACTCCTTCAGGCAACATTTTGTCCCTGCAGCTCTGCCACCTGTGCAGTGCTTCATGCATTCCCCTTCAGCTTTAATGCTGCATGAACAGCTGTGGTGTGGGTGCAGCAGGGAAAGGCTGATGGAATGCTTAGAGCACCTCAGAACAGGAACCAGCACAGCACAACCTACACAGGCTACCTCAGTGTGAGGTGCTTGGTACCAATGCTGCCAGAGCTAGGAGTACATCTGCTGCTGAGGAGAAATAGTGAATGCACTAGGAAGTGCCTTTGCAGTTCAGAGAGCCAGGTTCAGCAGCAGGATAGGGGATTATGGCTACCACCAAGGGTGAGGCAGGAATGTATCAGAGATCATTGATATGTTCTTAGAAAGAGAATGATGATGAAGTGTCCAGATGCCAGGCCCTCTGATTTCAACAGCAGTTTCCTGCCCCAAAAGTCCCAAAAGAATAAAAGTATCCCAATTTTGAAGTACCCAGCTCTTTCTGAAATGACTCATATCTGTGTCAGCACACAGGATGCTGAATTTAGTCCTACTTTGGGAGATATTCCAGGAGTGCTTTTAGTTTTGACCCCAATATACACCTCAGCTCAGCTCTACTGGTGGTAATAAAACCGACAGCGTTTATACAGGCAGTCATGAGTATTTGAACTCCTGCACTGTGTGCATCACTAGTAGCTGCACTCAGCATTGCCACAGAACCTCATCATCCCTGAGTGACAGTCACACAAATAATGCAAAGCAATCCCAGTGCCTGCACACCCAGCAGCAAACGGAAGGGGTTGGAGCCAGTTATCTGAACACAGACACCTGGTACCTGAGGTACCCTGAGGTAACCTACCTGTCCCTCTTACAGGGAACAAACCCTGTACCAATTCTGACAGCTTTTTATTAATGCTACAGATATCCTAGAAACCCATAAATGATGCAAGATACCTGCGCTTAGGTGGCAGCTCCTCTTTTCATCAGTGCTTTTGTGAGATCCACTAGCAACAACAGGCACATTTTGTACACTCACCCATGCTGAGTCTGCAGTTGCCTAAAGCTATGATTGCTCAAACTCAGCTCATAAGGACTCACAGTCCAGTTAGCTGCTCTGGAGGAATCATTTACTTTGTACAGGATGAGCAGGCCTATAAAGACTCAGATGGATTAGACCCTCCTTGCCTACTTGCCAGAGGAGGCAAGGACTGCTCCTTTGGAGATGCACAGCGCGGAAGTGATGTTTTCACAAATGTGCCATTTATGGATGGGCACTTTTGTCCTCACCTCTCTCCCCGGCCAAACACGCCATATGAATCCTCCATAAGCCATCCTCCATAAGAAATGCAAGGTACCAGCTATGGTGTCTCATGAGAATGGCTCCCCATGAGTCATTTGTTGTGGGAAAGGAAAGCAACAAGTCTAAACAATCAAGACACTGCCACTGATTCACCAGCAGGACTTGCACCTTTATCCAAGCAATCCTCTCCAATGGTTTCAAGCTGGATCAGCCCTGCAGATTTCTAAGGCACTTGCACTATTTGCATTTGCATAAGCAGTCCGTTTGACCACAATCCCTTTTACACCATTGACTGTCATGTGGGGCAGCTGCTCTGACACATCAAGTTGGCAGGTGGCATCTACTTCAGGAGACACATGCAAAGTAAATTGCTTGGCAGTCAAGGTCAATCAAGCAAAATTATTAGACTGCATCTCTTAAAATTTTAAATTGAGATCTCTGCTGAAGGCTACAGTGTATTGGAGGTTCTTACTATCAAGGCTGCTGAGCTTCAGAACCTTGATAGACATGATCTAGATAAGCAAGTGCTGAGAAAAAAAGGAGGCAAAATTGCTCCCCTGAGGATCTTCTGTTCTTAGACATAATAGGAAGAATATCTCCATCTTTCCCTCCTGCCAATTAGTCCTCCTTGAAGATCAGATCAAGCCAGTTAAGTCCAAGACCTCCCAGAGCCCTCCTTTCCTTTAAATCCTGCAGATGTGAGTCAGGCAGATATTGTTTGGTGTGGGATTTGGTACTCTCCTAATCTCTAATTGGACCACTTGCATGGCTGCTTGCCACAGAGCAGCCAAAAGCTATCACAGCACACATCCCTGCCAACTGAAACACAGGTTTTGCCTTCTGAGAACAGGAGATGGAGATTAATTTCACCTCATATTTTTCTTTGTTAAAGTCCTGGAGAAGACTGGCGGTATAAAAACTTCCTGTTCTTATTGCTAATTTTTATTTACAGGCATCCGAAAGAGAAAAGCGTGCTTAGGTTAGCATAGGACTCCTGCTATTGTGAAATTTGGAAACAGAGAAGCTTCATCTGCATTTCACAGCTTCCAGACAGACTGAATAAGATCCTCAGATCTCACCCTCCTACTCTTTCTTTAAAAAAAATATCAAAGAAGTTAAAATAATGACTTTAAGTGCAGACAAAAAAAAAAAAAATCTGTCAGAAACTTTGTCTAATTTGTAAATAAAATCTCCCAGCTAAGACTCTAGTGCAGATAGAAAAAGCAGCTCTTCAGCCATATCCCAGCCCAAAGCCATGCACAGTATGGTAGAGGAACCTGTTCACTGATGCCTGGTGATTTGCCTGAGCCAGAGGGATAGCCCTGTTACACTGGATGTTGTATTTACAACTTCTTACCTCACCTTGTGTTTGTTTTGACAGAGGCAGAGAGCTGTGATTGTTCCTGGAGTTCATCAGCAACCATAGCAACTGTGCACCCTGCCTGTCCTGCCCAGCACTCAGCTCCGCTGCTGGAAGATGATATACACCCCCAAATGTCACCACTCCAAACAGCTCCCATTGCCCAAAGAGGTGACAATAAGGAGGGAGAGAGCTGAGGTGGTGCCCTGAGATCCTCCCCACCTAGGAGACGAGTGCTTCCCTTACCCACTGGGCCCTCTACTTTTAACCATTTGTTAAAACTTACTAGATGTGATCTTCATTCTCAGCTATGCCAGCACAGAAGCTGAAATCCAGGATGGGTGCAGGTACCTCCAAAGGTCTCTCCCGGCATATTGCAAAATCTGAGCTTCAGTACAGCAACTGCATACTGGAGTAGTTCAAGGACAGGAGTTGTCACTAAAGCACAAACATGGACTTGCTGGCCTGAGGCTGGTGTGCCCTCAAAACAGCTTTAAAGCAAAGCTGGCATGAGAGTCTCTCCCTCTGAGGGATGCACTCCAATATGTTCACAGATCAGCCTTCAGTGTTGGAGAGGAAGCTGTGCTGACAAACCTCATTTGGGGTTTGGGAGTTCAAAAGGGATCTGGTGCCTATCCCTCAGCTCAGATCTTGAACTTGAACCCACTTTCAGTTGTTTTGGAAAATGCCATCTGAGATCCCCAGGCACAGACCCCTCTGGATGAAGTTCCTCTCCTGCTCCAGGGCGTGTGGCAAGTACTGTACCTCAGAGGCCATGCCTCTGAGTCTTGCTGCAGAGAGCAGAAAGCAGGGGCAAGGATGGGTGGACTTGAATGTGTTCAAGGCCTGGAAGCCTGCTGCAGCACCATCAGGTGCTTCCAGAGCCTCAAATCATGTGCATGGACTTGCTTCCTAGACCTCCAGAGAGGAAGACAACTCCCTGAGAGGCAGGTGGGTGAGAAGTGCTCCGTGAAAAGGAGCCCTCAGCCCGCGCTCATCTGCTGTGAGAAAATCAAGGAATGTGGAGACATCATCGGGAAACCTATCTTGAGCACATACATGACAACTGAAATAACAAATGTAGCAAGGTTTTCCAGCTGAACTTTGAAAGGAGTGTGTGGTGCTGTGAAGAGAGAGGAGTCAGTGTCATGTGGAAGGGTTTCCCTTTCCCTCAATAAAACAGGAAGACAACCAGGTGGGAGGCAGCCTACAAAACAGGAGGTGCAAATAAGGACCGAAGGAAGGATGCATTGGATTAAAAGCACAAGTGTTGGTACCATATGTGTGTGTGGGGAGTGGTGTCGCTGTGACTTTTCCAGGAAGATTCCTTAAATGACCCAGAAACACCTCTGAGCAGATCTTTAAAACCTTCTTCACTTAGGCCATGAGAAACAAGGCTTAAGGCATTCAAAACACATCAAGCATTTCACAGCTGGGAGAAGGTTATAAGCAATTGAGTCATCCCTTGCCCAAGAAATTCAGGGCTAGCAGGAAACTTATTTATTTGTTGATTTATTTATACTAGAATTCTTCTCTGCCTATTCTTTGTTTAGTTTTGGTTTTTAGCTTAGGTCACATGACATTTTCATGAAGAAAGAGTATGTTCCCCCTTGCCTCAGAACAGTAGAGCTTGGTGTTCACAGATGAATGTCATATGTTCTGTGCTCCCTGGGGTTTCTTTACAATGGTATCTTAAACTGGCAAAATAATCAGAAACACAGCAAGGGGGGCAGTACAGCAAAGGAAATTACAGTTCTTTTATGCAACAAGCGTGGGTGGCACTAAGTTTCTGGCTCCCAAGCAATCACAGTGAGGTAAAAACATGAGCAAAGGACTGCCTCACTCAGCAGATAGTCCCCACGGGATCTCAGGTGAAGGAGGCTCTTCGAAGGGTACCTGAGAGAGGGAGTTGGTCCATATTCCCTCAATGGAAAAGAAGCAGTCACACATCTGGCTCTAGGAGGAGGCCAAAGTATGGGAGGGGCAAAGGGAATGAGAAGCCTCCTTTTAGACAGAGAGACAGGAGAAATCAAAGAATAGGCAACAACCAGAGAAATGGAGACTGCACTTAGTGAGGCTAAGGCCAGGGTCTGTCTGGATGAACACACCAGCAGTACAAGGCCACCCTGCCAGCTGTCTCAGCATGAAGAAAATACTGGATGAGTTGAGAAAGCAATGTATTCTCTGGACTGTAGAAAAGTCCTTACAGAGATTACTGGCACCAGGTAGCATGAAGGAAGTCCAGCATCCACGGAATGCTTTTCACTCTGCATTTGTCAGAGCTTTTTGTCCTGCCCTTTGCAGAAGGTACCAGGGCTTGCACTCCAGTGCCAGCACATCCTGCCACTGGGCAGGTTGGCTCAGTGCATCTACCCAGTATTAACCCTTAAGATTAAGTCCCCTACTTTGTGGTTTCAATGAATGAGCAAGCGTGAGGGAATAAAGGAGCTGATTTACAATCCTCCATTTTCTCCTCTGAGATGGGCAAGGTTTCTGCCCGTATGAACAGGAGGAGATGTGGTGATTAACTCACTGGCCTTTAATCTCACAGAGGTCTTACACAGGGTTTAGGCACTTACAGTGAGAGTTTGTAGCAAGGATCTATTCCCATTACAACAGATACCACCACACACGTTTTTAGAGAGTTGTTCTCTCTACATCCTTACAAGAAAGTAAAATTACTCTTTCTGTATGTACTACACTGTCAGTTCAATCTTGGTCAGACTCAGCTCTCAAGACCAGCCCTATTGCACCATCTCCATTCTTGCCCCAGCCTGGCCCTGTGGAGCAGAGCTTCCATGAATCAGGAAGTTCTGTCAATGCGCAGAACCGAGACCTTGTAGGACAGCATGAATGTACACAGCTGATATTCCAGACTAGCAGACAGATGGACCTGTTCAGCACAAATACTCTTTTCCCTGTAGAGCAGCAGCCTGAGGACAGCAAGGACTGCTGCTGGCCAAGGTGTATCAGCTAAGGGTGGGTGAGTAACAGGCACCACAAGTGAAGATGGTTGTTCATCAGCAGAGCGGGGTGGGAGAGCCCAGGACAGAAGCAGATGTCATGGTTACAGGCTTCAGGGGAAGTGAGTGCAGTAAAGAGGGAAGCCGCAGATCAAGCCTGAAGTATTTAAACAAGAGAAGGCATCCCAGTGCCTGGTTTTTACTAGCATATTAGTACCTGATATTCATATTCTCTGAAATTCATCCGACTCACCAACCAGTGAATATTACTAACCTTTCCTGTTGCAGAAAATACTATTGATGAACAAAAGAGAATGTTGAGAAAGTACTTTTTAATGGTTATTTATTTATATTGAATGGTACTAGAGCATTATTAAATATGATGTGAATAGTATGATATTGCATTGTCTTGTCTGCGGCCTAAGTGCTTACTCCTTTTCCAGGAAAACACAGTGGAATCTATAATGGTAAAAGTATCTATTTTAGGTGTTCTCATCACAAGGCTACTTATTTCACTCTTCCTCTGACCTAAATGTTACAAGAGAAAGTCAAGAATAAACATTTCAGGTCCCTGAGATCGGTGCCTGGATTATGGAGAGAAAGGAAATAGGAGACAGGAGAGTACAGCCTAAGCTCTCATCTCTTGGCATCCCTAGCAGTCATTTTGGGTTTGGTGCCCATCCCTACTGAGATTGCTCTGTAAAACTGCTGACCATGACTCACAAGTGAGTGGTGATCAAAACATTAGGGCAGGCAGGCAGTTCTCCATCCCAAGGGGAAGGGTGCCACAAGAGGTATTAATGAAATGTCTGTTTGACAGGAGCCCACTGTTGGCTATTCCATAAGCCTGGGAGAAGCTTGGATATCCAGGTCCTGTTTCTAAAGTGCTCACTAATTTACTCTATCACTGGTCCAAGGTACATGATATCCGGGTTTTTTAACAGCAGGTCATCCATCTCACAGAAACATGGAAACAGTTTTGAAACTTTTCACAGGAAGCCCTGCTGAAAATTTAGCATTCTAGAGAATGAGCCAAATTCATACCTGTGTAATAATAAAACAAAAATTCACATTCACAAAGGTGTTGCTAGAAGAACCATATGAAGTTTACAAACCAAGAGCCTGCAAAAGGCTGAGAAAGAACCTCTGTGGCCAAAGTACTTGAAACATCCAACTCACTTGAAAACAGTGTCATGGTTTAAAACCATCTCACTCCCCAAAAATGAGGGACAGCTCTGCTTGGCTGAAAGCATCCACCTGTAGGACTAATGCTACCTTCCTCTTGCCTTAATGGAAACCCTAGGGACTGAGAGGGCACTGGATAATGCACATTGACCAGCACTGTACAAGCACCCAGCCTGGTATCAATCAGTGTTACACCAGCTGTTCCTTCCCTCATCAGGCCCTGCATTTTCAAGGCAAAGCTCCCCAAAGTCACTTTGCTGCACTTTCAATAGGGATCTAGTGCAGCCCCCAGGAGGCAGGGAATGGAGGAAAAAGGGAGAGAAAAAAAGCAAGCAAGAATGAATCTTACTAAACAGAGTGAGGCACTTCTCTCAGTCTCTCATCATGTTCAGGCCTGATTGGAGGTGAAACCACATTTGGAGGGAGGAAAAGGCTCCTCCCTCGGGACAATCCAGAGGCTCTCGCACAAACTTAATTTCAAGCTCTGTTGAAGATGGTGTTTGGTTTGGTTTGGGGTTTGTCGAGGGGTTTTTTGTATGCATTGAATTTAATTTCCCAGGCAGCTCTGTGAAAATGAGAAAGGCAGACCTTTGACTGTGAAGCCAGCCTGGTGCCTGGTTCTTACAGATCCAGTCTCACATTGTTTTCCTCCCATCACTGCCCTCAATAAATCTCTGCGCAAAGGTTGCTAAAATGCCTGCCACCTCCCTTCCATGCTTCAGTGGAGACAGTTACATTATTTTTTTTGCATTTAACCAATCCAATTCATTTTTAATTCAAAACACACCCTAGTTTCCACAGCTCTGTTTAAAACAGGAGTACTGTGACCTTGAAAAGGCTCAGACCTGCTGGCACCATGAAGTTCTGACCTGTACTTTGCTCTCTGGTCCCAGCTTGCTTTCTTTCTGGTGAGGAAAAGGCTCGTGGTTGGGTTTATGATCCACTCATTTCAGTGCTGATGGTTAAAGGGGAGGGAGAGGAACTGCAGTTGGTTTGGAAGGCTCCTGAGGGAGACATTCCTGGAGATTCAGCTCTCCAAGCCGGCACAGAAACACGTGCTGGCTGGCTCCTCTGCAGACAACTGATCTGCCTAGCTGTATTTAGTTTTCCAGTCTGGAGAACAAATATACACACAGGTGAAAATACAGACTGGGTAGGTGGTTTCCATCTGACCTCTTCTTCTGCCCAGGAACTGGTACAGGGTGGCAATTTTTACAACTAAGCCCTGACTGCAGGGAAGATAGCAGAGCCACTGATGTGGGGCAGCTGTAGTGTGTCCAGCTGCTCCCTTCTCCAAGACAGAGGGAGGCAGACATGCTTTGTCCAAATTCTTCCTGAGATTTCCCAACTGTGACCCAAGGAGGGATTGCAAGAGAAACATAAAACACTACTGGCCCTGAAACAATTGCTGTCTGCAGCCCCAGGTCATACCATGAAAATCTTGATTCCTTTCTTTGTTTCTCAGCTGATGCAGAGATTAATTCTTTCCTGTCCTTGGCATTGTATTTGCTGGAGCTATCAGCAGAACAGCAATGTTGCTTTGTTTTACGGAGAGGAAGGCAAGCCGGGTGGGTTTGCCGTGATTGTAGAGGGAATGGCACAAGGAGAATGTAAACAGTACAGACTCATTGTGGTGCACAAAAAAAGCAACCTTTGCGGCAGCAGCATTGCGTGGATTTCAGTAAAGCAAGACTTTGCCCAGGGAAAAGAAATGTTCTCTACATTTTTTTATTTAAAAACCCAATTAAGTTAAAATTAAATGTGAAATGATGACAATTTGCATCCAGGCCTTAAGCAATCCACTATAATTGAATAATGGCTGTTCTGTGCAGGAGAATGACTGAGATCGAGTTTCCTATAAATGCATCCCATACATCTCAGTCCAAGCAAGAGTACTGAAGCAAGAGTACTGCCAACTCCTCATAAAAGTGATATCACTCTCTTCCCGTATCTTCCTCCCATGCCATCCCATTTGGAAGGCAAACAGCAGCACATGCTTCACGAATCACAGAACAGGTAAGACTGGAAGGGACCACTGGCAGCCATCTAGTCCAATCCTCCCTCTCAAGCAGGGTCCCCTAGAGCATCTTCCTCAGGACTGTGTCAAGACAGTTTTTGAATATCTCCAGGGAAAGAGACTCGCAGTCTGTCTGGGCAACCTGTCCAGTGCTCAGTGCTGTGCCCAGTCTGGGCTTTGCCTTGGAGTGGGGTGCTGAGTTCAGGGAGCCTGCTCCCCACACAGGCACAGATTTCCTTTTAACTCTTTCCCCAGTGCAAACACAGCCAATGCCAACTCTTTTTTGAAGCCATGTAGGAATTATTATCTGTGAAATATTTTTTCCTCTCCCGCATTTAAGCAAAAGCGGGCACATGAGAGCAGGCAGGTGACTGACAGCACAATGTAAGCCTCATCTCTTTACAAAATCATCCAGAGAAGAGAAGGCCATAAAAGCTGAAATTTTGGGGGGCAGCAGGGCCATGGCAGGAGGCCTCTCACAGTGGCCGGGCTGCTGTGGTCCCTTTAGGCACTGGCTGAGGTGTAGCCATTCCACAGAATCACCTAATCAGTCAGTTTGGAAAAGACTTCTGAGATTATCGTGTCCAGCCTACGACAGAACACCACCGTGGCAATTTGCCCCATGGCACTGAGTGCAACGTCCAGTCCTTCCTTATACGCCCCCAGGGGTGGAGACTCCACCATCTCCCTGGGCAGTCCATTGCAATGTCTAAATTTCCATTCATCTCTCCCTGACCAGCTTAATACTCAATTTAAAGTGGAGACGGCAGTCGGGAGTTGACCGAAGAGACGACGCGGGGCGCCGCCCAGCAGCCACACCATCCTTCTCTCTCCTCGCCCACAGCGGCAGCCGCTGAGGGAGGCGGAGAGAGGACTACATCTCCCAGCATGCCGCGCGGCAGCACGGCCCAGCCAGAGCCCGCCCTGCCCCGCTCTGCATTCTGGGAGCTGTAGTCTCGCCGGAAGGCGGGCGGGGGAGGGCGGGTGCTGCGCCTGTGCCACAGCGAGCCCGTGCCGCTGCCCCGGGGCTCTGAGCGGGGCCGCCTCGGGCCGCTCGTCCCCTCCTGCAGCCTGCCTGGCACAGCTCCCACCGGGAAGGGGACATCTGCCTCTCAGCGTCCTGATGGAGCCCAGCTAGGGGAGCACGCTGCCGCCTCAGAAAGTTGGAGGAGAAGGAGAAGGAGGGGGAGGAGGAGAAGGTCTGCACAGCGATGTAGCCCAGAACGTGGGACGGCAGCCCGTGGAAGGCACTACAGCTCCTCACCGCCCTGATCTGGAGCATGGGCTAAAAACTATGTTCCTCTCCCGTGTGGAAAACCATTGCTTCCTGCTGTTTGTGTTTGTCTTCCAAGCAATATTCATCCTGATCCTCTACCGAGGTGGACCTTCGAATGTGTTCCGCGGGTTTTTGGAGTCGCCTCGGGTGGTGGATTACTCGAAGCCCCATGATGTGTACACAAACCTCAGCTTGTTCAGCCGCGCTCCCAGTGAGGACACGATGCCGTACTGCTCAGCGCAGTCCCCAGTCCTGGGTAGGTATGAACCTTCAAACCCCGTGGAAAGGTGGTTTGAAAGAACCTCTGTGGTATGTCGTAACCCTGAAGGTGTCATAAATAGAAGTTGTATCTCCTTCAGACTTTGAAACAGGTATGCTTGATGTACTTTGAAACTCGTGTGCTGATGTACTTCGACTGATAAAATTTTCTCGTGTTAACAACTCGTGTTGTTTTTATTGCTTAGGTGAGGAAAAGTATTTTACTGACCTACAGATTTCCAATATTGAGAGTTTGGTTATATAAATTGTATCAAGATTGTAGAGCAAGAGTGAAAACAGTGCATGGTGATAATATCAAGTTAGTAATGCTTTTTTTTGATTTGGTAGTCCTGTGTAAAATAACCCAACAATTCAGAAATTGCATAATAATGACCTCTGACCATAGCTCCTGGGTTCTTTGTCTTAGCCTTTTATCGAGCCTGTAGTTCAATATAAATTGATTAAGTTGACTTGAAATCAGCTTAAGGAGGATGTATCAGGATGTAGCTTGGCACCTTGCTCTTCGTGGTGATCTTTTTGGCTATGATTGTTACACATCCTTTAGGCTTAGAAACTTCCCTGTTGAAAAGTCTGGTCGCAGGTTAATTTGTATTCACGGCTGGACCAAACCAGAGATGATCTTTGAAGCAGCATTCATCCAGCTGTTCCACTACTAAAACAGCTGGGAAATTTTAAGTCAGTACGAATTCAAACCTATAAAGCAGGTGTGTTGCTAGTAAAGTAGTGGTGCTTCTCAGGGAATTGTGAATCCCTTTGACTCAGCCTGCCATGAATGGATTCAATTCCATCAGCATGCACTTACAGCTGGTTTGGGGCCATCACCTTCTTCGAGTTCTGTGTAGTAAGTTACTCTTGTCAGGTTTCTATACATTGTATACACCTGGCCTTGGACTGCTGTTCAGTAGTGGCCCTGCTGTTCTAGGCAAGCTGATCACTGCACATGGAGCCCCTTAGGAGCAGGTGGTTGACCTTGATTCACATGGAAGTTCTGTGGGAAGCCAAGGCTCTTGTGTCAAATTGCTTACTTAGGTTGGAGAACTCTGGTGGGACCCTTTGGATGAGCCTGCTCGGACTGCAATCTTTGTAACGATGCTTGTTCTTTTGAGATGTTTTCTTCCTTCCCCTGTTGCTTGCAATTAAATTAAACACTCCAAATATGTATGATGAAATTGTAGGATAGCTTTGGGGGTATGTTTCAGCATTTCCTTCAGAAATGCCTCTACTAAATCCTGATAGCACAGAGCCTTTTTGCACAGGTGCCAGGTGTCATGGCCTCAGGGCACTGCAGCACATTAGTTCTGGGGAGCTGCAATTCCTTGTTTTGGGCTGAATTGTTTCATTAGAAAAAGCACGGCAGAAGCATGACTGCCCCTAATTTGTCTCCACTACTGATGAAAATCCTCTGTCCTAAAGAGTCAAATGAGCCAGCTTTAGTGTCAAAAAGAAAGAACAAAACAATTCTGCAGCTTGCCTGCAAACCATCAAATAAGTAAAAGTAGTGATGTATATGGAGGAGGCAGATGCAGAGTAAAACTACAGTGCTCTTAGAGCTAGGAAGCCTTTTTAAGAACTCTTCTTCTGCCTATCACTGAGTGTGCTGAGAGCAGGGGATCATCCTGCAGGCGATACTTTGGAGCTAAAATGGAAACATAATGTTAGTCATAGATAGAAACAAACTGTAAGCTGGCTGGGAGAAAAAAAAAACTAACCATGAGGCAAAGTAATTGTGTAAGCTTTGCTGTATGAAAATACTGAGTTGAGCATTGTTAAGGTGAAACACCAGTAATTTGGAGCACTGATACAAATTCAGCTTAAGAAAAATGATGTCTCTGCTGCAACTTGACTTTTCCTCAGTGATATTTCCCTGTAAATATAGGATGTAAATTATTACTTCTATCACTGCATGCCAGCCTCTTCTGGGTGTTTTGTTTTTTTCTCAACTGAGAAACTTGCTATTTTGTGAGGGAGTTGTCCTTTGTTTTGTATGTGATGGGCACATATGAATTGAGATATAAATACTTTACAAATGCCTTGAATAGTTGTTGCCATCATCTCTCATGAGACTGATGTTTCTTGGAAGCATTATACTGGCGTGAGCAATGCCTTTTAATATTAATTTCATAAACTCTATTAAATGAGATTTCAAATCAATTCTTGAGGACTCAGCCTCCCGTTCAGAGCTGATAATAAGTCACTGTGCCCACTCTAAAGCGTGTTAAAGTGCCTGGAAGGATGCCAAATGGCTTAAATGGTTTTCTGCATCGGGGCTTTTATGAAGTGCAGCACTTTCTCCATTTATATATGTAGTAGATCATTTTGATAACTGTTTGAATGTAAATCAGCTCGCAGCTCAACTGTCTATTTCCTGGCTCCTGAATCTGCAACAACTTGGTTCTTAAAAGTATAATTGCTAATCATCTCTGCCTTAGAGGAGCTAGACTCTGCTGATTAGTGGTACTTTTTAAACACCCAGTGATGTCCACTGAACATTTTGTGACCAATAACTTGAAAAGCATTGCAGGTGTTCAGTGTCTTCACTAATATTGTGAATAAATTGCTCGAGTTCCCTCAAAGGTTAAAGTTTCTGCAGAAATAACCTGTTGCCTCTTTCTTCCTCCTCTGTTTTTAGAAAAAGTGAAGTGCTTATATGCCAGGGTTAATACTTCATTAACCATAACTACGCAGCCTTAAAATTCAAAATCCGACTTTCTCACGTTACAATCAAGATGTCTTGTTTCAGTTCATCTTTTCCTCTCACAAGGAAGAAGTTTGGTGCTAGAAGACTTGGCTTTATTTTATTATTTCTGGTTTGGTTTGAAGGGGTACCTTCTACGTGCCGAAGAAGTTGGTTTGGCCCTCGAGGACTTTAATGGTTGAAAGTTCTGTCCGTAACTCTGCTGTTTATAATTTGCTTGTGCTATGAAAGGATTTTTCCAAGCCCTCCTTATAGTAGTTACTGCTTCTCACTCCCATCTGTCATAACCTTTCATGAGCAGGCCCATCTGTTGTATTAAGTAGCTCCTGCTACATTTTCTAATGCTGCCAGAGTTTCTTCTCTTGGGTTGAAAGAGAAATAAAAAGGTGGCAGTACTAAATGCTGAGATTTATTTTCAGGTGCCATTGAGGCAGCCCTGTATTCTATCATTATAAGCTGATGCTTAAATAAAAGCTGTTGGTCTGATTTTTCATTTTTTTTTTCCCAAGCACTGGTAGAATTACACGAATATGACTCTGTTAATGTAGTATGTGGTGCTACAGTATCTGAGTGCAGCATTCACCCATGCTCCTGTTCCTGTTTGTTCATCTTGTTTAAGTTCTGATTATTCTAATTGGACTTGGTAATTACAGCTGCAAACTCTAAATGTATAGCAAGGAGTTCAGAAGTCCTGGACTTACTTCCATAAGGTGGGATAGATATGGTCAAAGTCAACAGATCCCCTGATAGGCAAATATGTTGCCTAGAAAGTGAAGCAAGCAGGGGAGTGTGCTGTCCCTGGCACCTGCTGAGCACACAGACAGGGAATTGTGAATCCTAACTCTATACACACAAGTTTCATATTCTTTAAACACCCTCTGTGTGACGGTACAGGCACAGAAACATTTCAGTAACCAAACCACAGAAAAATTGCTTGGACACTTCAGGGTGTTGATTCTGTACCTTGCCTCAACAGGGATCCTGTCTTTCCTACTATGTGTAAGATGGGTTTTTCCTCCTTTTCCAAGGCTGTGCTTTGGCTGGTTTATTTATCCCTCTTTGGTCCAGCCTGCAACTGCTCTGTTCACATTTGGGATTTAATTGGATTAGATTGCATTAGCCTTTTGTTAGTTGGATGGCAGGGAGACATGAGAGCCAGAATGGAGCTTGTAGCCAAGGAGTGTAGGGCAGCCAGAGGTTTTGGGGATATAAGTCACACTGAATTTTAATTTTTTTTTTTTTTTTTTCCTTCCCTTGGCATATTCTAGATTGAGTTTCTGAGCTGTTTGAGGTATGGAGCCAGGCAGCATGGGAGAACACAATATCTTGAAAAGCCTGGAAAACGCAAATGTTGAACTCCTGAATGGTATGCTTGGGTATGGAAGGAGAGAACAGAAGTAAAACTATTCACATTATTTTACTCATACCCTTAGGTTCAAATTAAGATTTTTTTTTTTCTGGAATTTAAGGATTATTGCTGCAGAATCTTACTCTGCAATAGAGTCCCAATTGTTTTATAGGAAAAAAAAACCCTGTCTTTGTGGGAGAATAAAAGGGATTAATTCCCTTTCTTATATTTTCCTTGTAGCAATGATCTGTAGTTGAAATCCCTGAGTATAACACTTCTTTAGCAAGCTCCAGTTGTCATCAAATCAGTGGTTAATGGTACTTAAGGCTGAAGGATCTGATAATCAGTGAGTCCATAAATCTAAACAGCAACATAAACTACAGGTTGATAGCATTGTTGGACTGAAATGTGGGAGTCTTAAAGGTGAAAAGGGAAACTGCATGCACAGAAGTAGGAAATAACATCATGAAATTTTCACTGTAAATGTGACCTAGGTTCATAGCCCACAGAATGATTGTCTGAACAACCACCCTTCTGTTTCAGGTACAAATATGTGGCAATGTACTCTGCTTTCCTGCTGCGGGTAATGCAGTGAAAATCAAATTCTCCTGTATTTTAAATAGTTGGAGAAGGACTGAAAAGTGATATTTTAGAGTCAGCTATTGCAAAATCTTGCTGACAAGCGAAAAGTCAGGCTTTCTTTTTAAAAACAAACTAACGAACAGAAACCAATGAACAAAACCCATGCAGTGAGATTCAGACCAGGCATTTTTGACAGCATAAGAAATGGGATCAGTGGCTCTTCAGACTGACCTTCAGGAAATGCCAGTTGTGTGTTCTTTGAGGAAGGAAGGGAGACACTTATCAATTATAGGTTTGTCATCAGAAATGTGAGATGTACCAACTTCCTCATAGTAGCAAAGTGTTCCCCAGTTCAGAATGGATACTTTGAATTTTATAGCAAATTTAGTCCTTAAACCTTTTTACTGCTAAAAAGACCTGCAACCATCCCAAAACCAACCAACCAAACCCCGACAAACCCAAACCTCCAAAACCAGTGGAGGGATGTTGCTTCCTTCTGCCAGTTAAACAGGATGTGGGTGTGGGCAGGCTCAATTTTTTTGTTTGTTTGGTTTGGTTTGGTTTTGTTAGAATTTTAGCAGAGACTTGAATATAGGATGGACTGGAAGAAGCATATTCTGGACTCATTGCTCATTTAGTCTTAGAACACACCTTTTCCTTCTCCTCCCAAATGAAAGCCTCTAAACACCAGGCCTAAATATTTGCTCTCTCTCAGGCTTCATTATTAGAAAGTTTTGAGAGAATCATTTATTTCAGTGGTTTGAGAGGGAGTCTGACTTACAAGATACTGAAAACCTGATTTAGGAGAGCCATAGCGTTATTTATCAGCTTGAAAAAAAAAAATCTTGTTTATAGCTATTAAAAAAAAAACACAACAACACCAACAAAACACCACCACCACCACCAAATTTGCCTTACAGACTTCTGATACAAAAAAAGCCCCAAACATTTTGCCTTTGTTAGCATGGCCTGCAAAGAATTTTTAGATAGAACTGTCATTTGAAATTGTCAGCTCTAATTATGATTTGGGTGAAAGTTTTTCCCTAGTTCATTTAAGCATTGGATGTTAATCTTGTTCTGCATCTGTGTTTTATTTTCTTACAAGTTTGCAGTGGTAGGAAACCATTATGGCACACTGATTTGTGTATAAGTACAAGTCTTCTGCTACTTTGGGAAGCTTTTCTAACTACCCAGAAGGAAAGGCATTTAGATAATTGTAGAATTTGTTTATTCATATTGTAACAGTGAGATTTGTGTTAAAATGGTTATTGACACTTCATATGGTTTCTTTTCCATTTTGACTTGTCAGTATTTTTCCATCTGAAGAATGGAAGAATTCATGTAAAAATGCAGACTTTTTTTTAATTATGTAAAAACTCTTGAACATATCCAGTATATTTTGTATTTAAAAACAAAGTTCTGAGTAGAGGAACAATCATTTATAGTTTCTTTTGCCATCCTATGCCTGTTCCTGAAAATATAAAATCTTTCTTCTTTCTGAGTTCTGTCATCTGCTTCTCCCAACATTTTGAAGTACTGCCTGCTTATCACAGTGTATAAAATGAAAAAATACAGCAAATTCAGCCATTGTGGCATGTGATTATAACATCAAGTAGAACTTAAAATGCTTTTAAAGGTAGAGCTCACATTTCCTAAAGCATTTGTATTTATCCAGGCTTTAAACTGTTTCTCCCCTGACCTGCTGAATATCCACTTGCACATCTTTGCCCTTGAATCTCTTCTGAAAGATGCTTAGAGAAATTTTCCAAATGGATAGCCAAAGCAGATCTGTCTGTTCATCTTGAATAATTTTCACTGCTGTTTCTTTCAGTGAATACATTTATTCAAGGATCTCATCTAAGCAACACAGGACTGTAGTAGGCAGCCAGTCTCAGGGAGAAGCAGCCGTGCAGCAGCCCAGTGAGACTTGCTGGCTGTGCCAGGACTCGGGATGCCTGGCAGGTCGTGTGTCCCCCTGGTGCTGAGCCAGGCACCACTCAGTGCGGAGCAGGGAGAGGTGGCCAGCAGGCAGTGGTGAAATTTATCACAGAGCCACCTCTGCATGGGTTTTGTTAAATCTTCTCTGGTGGGGCTGCTGTCTGAAGGAGCAAACGTGGGTAGCTGATCTGGTAGGTCTGAAAAAAAAGGTGGAGGAACATCACTGATCTGACTCGTTCTTTTTTCTGTCTCTCCTTACAGTTGGTCCATTAGCCATCACCTTCAGGGTGCTCCCTAGTGAAAAGATGATCATGAAAAGAAATCCTTTTGTTCAGTCTGGTGGCCACTACAAACCACCTCACTGCTTTGCCCGCTACAAATCCGCCATCCTTGTGGCCTACAGGAACCAGGAGAAGTACCTTCGCCATCTTCTCTACTATATCCATCCTTTCCTGCAGCGCCAGCAGCTCAGCTACACTATCTACCTGATTCAGCAGGTAAATCTGAGTCAAACGTGCCTGCTGGGAAGCTCAGCTACACCACTTAAGGATTGGGTTCTGAAAAGGAAATGTGAACTCTTCTGATGTGGAAATACTGTTTTATGCATGGGCTGAGAGGAGGTCAGATATGCTGTCCCATCTCCATGCTGCTAACGATTGAAATGCCATACCAGCTGTCAAGATCATCATTCTGCTATGGTTCTTTTTTGGGTTTTGATCCTGGGGCTATAAATTTGTCACTAAGTGGTTGTGCTGGTTGGAGAGTAAATCAGCAGGAGAAATGAACCCCCACACAATCACCTTGAGAAAGATTTCAGGTCGGTGTTACAACTTAATAGAAAGATTTTAATAAATGCATTAATATAGAAACACTGGCTTAAAGTGGCAACTTAAAGTGGCAACGTCAGAGTACAGCCTGTCCCCCTGTTGGTCAGGATGGTGGTCATGGTCTGATTAAGTGATGGGTGCACTGTTGAAAACGTAGATCTCCTCCTGTGGGAGGTCTGGTCCTCCTCTGGGTCCCTGAGCAGTGGTGGTGTCCCAAGTTCCCATATCAAGATTATATGAAGTCAGGTTCAGGTGGTACCTTCCCCAGGGCAGGGAGTTTCACAATGGAGTGGTGTAGCCCTGAGAGGGACAGAATATTTTTGGAGTCCTTTGCCAGCTATTGTGCTGGTGCCATTGAGTTCATGATGGCCCCTTAGCAGAGACCCTTCAGGGTGGCTGGGACTGCTGCTTCAGCACAGCTGAGTCACTGGTGTGAAGAAGAAGAAGAAACACTGTCCTGCCTGCAGGGCTGCCTCTTTTTTTCCTTATCTCATTTAACACCCAGCTGTAGCCTGAGGAGTGTCTGTGCACTGGGCAGCTGCTGCAAACCCATCATTAAGAGTTTGTCTGAAAATGATGTAGAGGAAAATTGACTACAGAGTTTGGTTACACACCACAGTAGCACTTTCCTTTTGTAACCCAGGACAGTGGTAATTTATATTTTCCTCTTTTTGAGATTTGCATGTAGTTTGTCTGTAGTTTGTCATTATGACTACTGAGCAAAACCTGGAGACTTAAATGCTGAAGTGAAGCTGGAAATTTTTAGTCTTTATCAAATACACACGTGTGGCTTAGCCCTGCTGTGGGGCAGCCTGTGCAGGTCAAACAGCCTTTTTTGTACCTGACGTGGACTGGTGTTGGAAAAGATCAGTGGCAAGGGAGCAAGTTTGGGATTCATCAATTAAAACCAATAGTTTATTGGGAGGGCAAAGAAGCTTTTTTGTTTGACCAAGATCTTTTCCTCATTTGTAAATTTTAGTAAACAGTAGTCAGGGCAAAAATGTTGCTGTGCAAATTTGCACCTGAGGATTGGCTTGTGTGTCTCTTGAAAGTCAGCCTTCCATCAGAAAGCCAACATTGCTTAGCCCCTATCACAGCAAAGCTGACAATTGTTGAAAATGTTGTGAAGAGGATGGGTGACATTTTCAAAGCTGGGAGCATGGAATTTGCAGCCAGTATTGATTCATTCAATTGAATAAGTCTTTTTGATCTAAAACAAATTGTAACTGAGTTATCATCATTGTCGTTTTGGTGAAGAAATGTAGGTTTTCTTTTCCAGGTAGGGACTGGTTCATTTAACCGAGCAAAGCTGCTTAATGTTGGTGTCCGAGAAGCCATGAAGGATGAAGAGTGGGACTGCCTTGTTCTGCATGATATTGACCTGGTGCCTGAGAATGATTATAACCTGTACATTTGTGATGAATATTATCCCAAGCACATGGCCAGTGCCATGGATAAGTTTCAGTACACGTAAGTGCCTCCATTTGCTCTCTGTGGATATATTTCAGTTGGTTCAGTTTCTGTTAGAAACTATGGGTGGGAACAGTGAAAGACACCACCTTTATGAGGTTTTCTGTGTGTTTGTTTGGCAGTAGTGACTTCCTAGAAAAGGATATTTTTCACCCAAGCAAGCAATCTTGAATGTTTCCTTGCCTGTTCCACAGTTAGCTCAGCTTGGCAAATGACTGGCGGGTTTCTGTTTGACTTTCCTCCACGAAAAAAAGTATAGGGTGGGAATATCAGATCATATAGAATATGATGTGGTAGGATACAGGTACTTAAAACTGATCCAAGATAGGAATTTTGAAACCAGCTTTACTTTGGTCAGTTCTGGGGGAAGGTGGTGGGAAACAATGAGGGGAATGGAACATGATGGGAATTACATTGGGTTTACTGTTTTGGGCTTTGGCATTGTCAGGACAGCGCCTGCAAGCATGCAATTAATGTATGTGTGACTTGGATCACACTGTTAGTTGTGGAGGACAGCATTAGCCTTCAATAGTAAACTTTGGGTTTTGTTGGTCGGGTGTTTTTGGAGGGCAGCATTTGTTTGCCTGTTTGTTTTCTCTTTTAGTCTGCCATACAAGTCCTTTTTTGGGGGCGTGTCTGCTCTGACTCCAGAACATTACATGAAGATGAATGGCTTTCCCAACACATACTGGGGCGATGGTGGTGAAAATGATGACATTGCAACAAGGTACCAATGCACAGGACAGGTTTGAAATGATCTAAGCTGGCAAGTGAAGCATAGCAGCACCCTAGGAAAGGAACCAAAGATGTTCCTTAATGTGCTTGCAGTATCCTTGTAATCCCAAATGCTGTTGGTGTTGGGAATGCTTAATGTCAGAAGATGCTCAGAACCCATGAATCCAATCACTGTGTGCTGGGAAAACAAAGCTTTCTCATTTCTGGGGAGCAGAATGTTATTTCACATCCTTGTGCCTTCAGTGCAAGGGGTTATAACCACTTGTAGTTGACAAGTGCCTCCACTGATGTTGACAGCCCTCAGGGAGGGAAGGAATCTGCAAGCTTGACGAATAAGAAGGTACTTAACTGATTCTCAGACAGCTGGGAATTTAAGCTAAGTGCATTTAGGTTGCTCCAAGTGTTACCTAATCACTGATACTTGGCATTAAGGAACACAAGGAATTCTATCTTTTGTCTGCAGTGCTGGGTGATGGAGGAGCCTGTGTACCAGTGTGAGTCAGTGACAGCAAGAGTTGATGGTTTTTCTTGTACTTTGGTTGCCATGGCAGCAGCATTCTATAGATGAGTTTAGTTCCAGGTGCTCTGCTTAATGTGAATTGTTCAAGTACAGAATCAGGGCTGCAGCTTCTCTATTCAGCTTTGGAATTGCACTGTGCACCTTTATGATCCAGCACTGAGGCAAGCTCATGCGGAGTTTATAAAACTAAACTGACCACAGAAGCCTTTGTTATTTTTCTCTTGCATAATGTGACAAGTTACACGGGGTTTTTTTTCAAAGCAGTATTCATCTGGGAATTGAAAGCCAGATTTTTAATATAGAATTCCTCCTTTGCCTTTCAGAGAAAGCCAACTAAAAGGTTTTATGGTTGTTTAGAGAGTCAGCATTTATGAAAGGAATAGAATGCCAGGAAAATAGATCTTTACATCAAGTACTACAAAGCTGGGACTATTCAGCTGTTCTTAGTATAGCTTAGGCATCTAATTTGGTTTTTGGTACCCGGGGTAGAGTCATGCCAGTTATGCATAGGAGTGCACTTCTTTGAAGGGAATCCTGGAAGGCAAGTGAATTATATAGCTCCCAAAATAGCCCTTTCTGGAAGGGAATTAGAGCCTGTGTTTTCAGAGAAAACTTCCACTAATGATTAGCAATGTTTTGGCCCAGAGATACGTGGAAGCCGTGGACAGTGTCTGTGAACGATTTATTCACATTCTGAAGTCTCAGCCTGCAGAAGTTAGGAATGAACTGGCTGTTCTTCAATGACCAGCTGGGATCTGGATTTTAGGAGATGCTCAAGCACTTCTAACCATGTAGCAAAAAAATTAATGAATCTCTTTTTTTGACATTTCAATGTCCAATTTTAAAAAATACTGTGCAAAGATGATTTTTTTTCTGGGATACTGCTTATTAAAAGCAGAGTTAATGAAAAAAGCTGCCAGCTGCTACTTATAGTTGGCAGACTGCAGTACTCTATAATACAAGTTGTAGCAAATACCAGGATCTCCTTTTATTAGAAGAAAACGCTATTCTAATTGGAGCCACTCATGTGTTAACATTGTCAACTACAGGAAAGTCTGTTGGGATCTTCTTAACAATAAATGAATGTGTTAACAGTTCAGTTTTAGTCTTATTTGCAATGCAAAAAACCGTATCAGCAAAGCTAGTGTTCTTGCTTTTCTGCCTCTTTATGATTGAATGTGCCATAAGCTTATATTCAGCAAACAAGAAACTTTGTCTAAAATTCCATCTCAAATAACAGAACTATAACACTGTCAGTGAAGTGCTATAATCATCTGATGGCTCTAGCCAAACAAATATTTTCAATTCTGTAACCCTTCAGCTTTATAACATTCCTGCTGTATCAGATCCCAATGGAACGCAGTCCAATGCTGCAAACACGCCAGTTAGATAACCTCAATTGAGCAAACATTCATTCTTACATTCACAGGAATTTTCTCTGCCTAAGGGCTATCCTTTGATAACAGAAGTTTGGTAGCCTTAGCACTATTAAAGGCACTTTTCCTTGGCAAAGTAACATAGCTGCTATCGGCAGTGGGTTGCTTGAAAGTCACCCAAAATGCTGTTTAGAAGCTCTTCAGTACCTCTTTTCTTATCTAACTGTCCTGCAGCTGAGTTTACATATGTTTGTCTGGTGCCTGTATTTATCCCTAATCTTTTATGAACCAGTCTAATCAGGCCAGCTGAAAGAATGGCACTTCTCAAAGAACAGAGAGGCTTAATCTGGTTTTGAAACTCAGGACTGGCTTCCTTTCAGAAACTGCAAGTTGGAAGGTTTTTTTGGTTTTCTTTTTCTTAAAGTTTGGGTGATGCACCTCTAGGCACCAAAAGCTCTGCTCTTAGGAGGAAGTGGAATAATGCTTATTTGTCAGATTCAGGGGAATCTGCTCTTGAAAACTCTGTATGTTGTAGTTCATTCCCTGCTTGCTCTAATCCCCTTGTGCCCTGTCAAAGTGCACTGCAGCTGGGAGTTTTCTAGCCCAAGCCTGGCCTAGAGCCTGCTAGAGAAGACCACGTGGCCCTGTGCTGCTTCTGCACTTTGTTTTTATTGCATTAGCACTGAAATTCATTTCTGATCATAAGCCTGGAAGTGGCAGCCCTATGCCTAAGCAAACACTTTCCTACGGTGTTTTAAAGGATTCAGTTAGCGGGAATGAAAATAGTCCGGACATCACCTCACCTTGGACGCTACCGAGTGATGGATTACAATGAAGAGACAGAGATCCAAGAGCCTTGGAGGAGGTACCTGGTGGGGCTGGGGGCAACTCTGGGCCTTTTGGCAGGTTGGCTGTTGCTGTCATCTTCCCCAGCACAGTCTATGCCTCATGTCACTGCTGCTTTTTCTGCTTTAGGAAGGCTATTTAAAAGCAGCCCCCAGACAATTTCAACTGAATCGTTCGGCTCCTGTCTTCACATTTGAAGGGTTTCTCCTCGTTTCCTGCCTTGTGTTCCTATTGTGAAGGACACATGCCAGCTAGGAAGCTAGCACAACAGATTTAAACATGAAATTATACAGGAAGGAAAACTTAAAGAAAAAAAACACTGCCTGTCTTGGAAATAGGGAGATTTCAGTTTGAAAAGGCACTGTGTTAAAAGTTCCCAATATTAAAAGCTTGCTGTTCACTCTGTGTGGAGTTGCAACATGCCATTAAAAGAGTGGAAAGCAATATTCTAGGTTGAAGACATGAGAAAGGTGCTATGAGAGACTTTATCAAAGACTGTTTTATATAGAAGAGCTGGAGGAGGGTGTTGGGTCAAGTGTGGTGGAGGCTTCTCATACCGACAGTGCAGATTTCTCTTTATCATCTCAAAACTCAGGTTTCCATAACAACCCTGTCAAAAACCTACCTCCAGCAGCCTATGTACACCGTGGCTGCAAACTTCTGCGTTGCACTCCCTGGTCTCTCTAAGCTGCTGACAGCTTCTTGGCTTTTGGAGACTGTAGCTGCCACCTCGCTGGTTTCCCTCTCTGATCAGGGTCCAGTCTGAATTGTCCTCCTTGTTTGGAATACTCAGTGCAAACTCACTCTAATCTGTTCAGTCGGTATCATGGGAAGAATTGTCTCAGGGCTTTTCTGCCCTCTGGAAGACTCTTTCTTTTGCAGCTTCAGCCACAAATGTTACCTTCTTTTTTCTAACTGCAGGTATTTTTCTTCCCTCAGGCCTCCTTCCCGACACAACACCAGAAAAACCTGGAAAGCTGATGGAATGAATACATTACAGTTCAGGCTCCTTTCCAGGACTAAGCATCCTCTCTATACCAAGATCACTGTGGACATTGGATATGTTCCCCCATTTTCTTAAGAGGCTGAATATAAAAGCAGAGGTTGGGTGCCACATGGGCATTCAGCCAAATCCTCCCGTTTTCATGTGGAGTCTGCCCCACCTGAGATTAACCCTTTTGCCTTTCACTTGTCTTCAAACTGTTTCAGATTTAGAAGATACTCCAAGAACAGTGAACAGCTACTAAACAGTCTGTGGCTTACTGTAAAAATTGTCCAAGTCACTGTAAAACTGATTCCTGAGCCATGTCTCTGTGACAGTAAGCTGATCCAAGCTTTTCAGAACTTTTGTTCAGTAGCTGGATACTACTTTGTACTTAAGTGTTAATTGGGATGCAAGCCATTCTGTCAGATTGGTCTCTGACGTGTTGTATTTTGAGAAGGTGTTAAAGCCAGTTACAGTTCTATAAATATCTTTTGTGAATTTGAGTAAAATAAATGGAGTTATGTATTTGGCTTAAGAGTTTTACAGAATACTGAGTAAGAGTGTAATAAAAGAGAAAGCTGCCCTGAAACTAGACAAACCAGAATTTAAATCCCTGATTTTTTTTTTTTTTTTTCTGACCCGAACCATCACTGTTTAAATGATTTTATTTTAGCTGCAACTAATGCAGACTGAATGGGACCTGAGGCTGTCACCTAGTCTAACCTCCTGCTCAGAGCAGGGAAATTAATCTACTACTACAGCTGTTGCTCAAACATTAAGTATCATTCAAGACTCAGCTGTCTTCACTAAAAATACTTAGGAGAAATTAAATACTAGTTTTTCCTCTAAGTCAAACATGTCAGCACTGAAGCTGTGACCTTGGCAGGAATGCATTTGTACTTACCTGACTGTGAGACTGACACAGTCTGCCCGACCCCTTGCCCTTGCTGTAAACTTTCTCTGCCAACTCAGTCTGTAGCATTAAAATATGTGGAGAGGAATTACTCCCCCTCCAACACAGCTGGCCACTGCCTTTCCTTCCCAATCCCTGGAGAGTAACAGGCATCCTGCTGCAGAATGAGACTGATCACTGCCATGGGACATGTTAGCAGTCTCTCAGCAGGGGACACTGTGGTGTGAACAACGAGACACTCTGGAGTTCAGTGGACTGCATTTATTGAGAAATTTGTAACATCTTCTTACCCATTACCATTACTGCCCTTCCCTCACACAAAAGCAGTTTTTCCTTAGGCTAGAAAAATTAACTTGTCTCATCAAGTTTGTAGTTCTTGAAGAATTACTGTGCTTTTAATGACACCACAAACAACTTTAAAAATAGTTGCAAAAACCAAATTTTTTTTTCAGGGATTTGGTTCAAGTCCTTCCACTGGACCAGCCCAAACAAGGACACTTTTTCCAATGTCCCAGCAAAAAGTGCATAGAAGAACATGAGGACCATCCCTTGGGTCAGTCCCTAACTCCAGTCCTCACAAAAGGAAATTCTCAACCACTCAAAGAGACGCTGCAAAGGAGCACTTTACTTTCTCCTGTGCTACTGGGGACTGTTCCAAGCAGGTGCTGGAAGTCATCTGCTCTAAGAGCAGCCACAAAGGAGATCTGTTGCCATTTCCTATAACCTGTGAGGTGCTGGCTCCTATGAGACCTTGGGCTGCACACTGAAGTCCACCGTGATGTTGATGTACAGTGGGTTGTGTTCCACAGAGAGCAGTTTATAGGAACAGGAATTCAGCCCATCTGTCTTCCATGTTCTAGAGACCTGACGAAGGAGCTTCATCCTGAAGACAAAGAGGAGAAAAATCTTCACTGACATGCACAGGAGAGGAGTTTTGAACTCTTTCCCAATGGCAGTAAATTTGGAAACAAAGTTACTGCCATTTTCTATCTACTGGGAATGCAAAGTCCTGTTTTTCCTGTTGCCAACACAATCACCTATGAGGAGAAAAATCCTCTGGCTCAATCTCTGAAATTATGCTTAAATCATACCTATGTAAGTGTAATTTTGGAAGTTTCTAGGGAATACCACCCAGTCAGTGCTAGGAAGATCTCACGTAGAGAAAACACTGAGAACAGTGTTGTCACAGGGGTGTCCCCCAGCTCCTCTGGGTACCACAAAAAGCCTGTTAGGCCTAGAGCAAAGGTCTGGTCCCCCAGTGTGCCTGGCCCAGCCAGAGACCAAGACAATGTGAGGTAGAAACTTGTTCTTGACCCACCTCTCTCGATTCTCCTCATTCCCGTGGTCACGGTTGTGGAAGATCATCGTGTACCTGGCCACATCAGCAGGCGGCCTCACCACTTTCATCTTCTGCATCTCAACCCTGCAAGAAGCAATGAGAAGTGTTGTGAGGAAGACAACACCTATAAAGCAGCTGTTAATGAAAAAAAAACCAACAAGTGGAGACTCCATCTCCTGGAGATGCTGTGGAAGCAAATATAGAAAGTTGTAAAAGCTCATCAGCATCTCTTCCACAACCCATTTTGCCAGAGAAATGAGGCTCAGAGTTGCATTCCTGGAGAACAGGTCTCGGGGGGGGTGACAGATACACCTTTCTTTTGAACAGAAGCAAGTAGCTACTACAGTAGAGATGCAGAGCTTTAAGCACAGACTACATAACAGAGTACATTTATATTAGTATTGACTGGCCTGGTCTGTATTGCCCTGTAGCAAGTCTCCACATGTTCTGCAACAAGTTCATCTCAACCCCTGCAATAAAACCCCTATACCTGACAGTTCTCCACTTAAAAAAAATTTTAAAAATAAGAGCTTGTTTTCTTTTTTAATAGCAGGCAGACAGCTGCAAAACTTTTATTTGTTCACATGAAGAAAATTTCTCTGAGAATAATTCCAGAGACACTGAGCCCTCTGCATGGATTTAAATGTCTGACATCAGGCACTTAGCTGGAGCTTTTGACCTTACATATCTGGAAGGTCATACAAATATGTATCATACATATTTGCCCTGACAGCAGAAAGAAAGAAACTTTATGACAAGGGAATTAAGGAATAGTACACCTCTTTGCTAGTCACTTGTCAGCTGAAATAAAAACAGGAATCCAAGATCTGAAAAAACTGTGCCCTTTATAGATTTCCATAGCATACATAGATAGATATTGTAGCAGTAAATTATCAAACAACTACAACAACTGATCTGAAGAATCTCTTTGTGTTACATGCCTTAGGAGGGAGCCCAAAAGAGACCATCACGTTTGTTCCAGAGCCAGAACTGTAGAATGTGGGAGTCCCCGGCCACGAATTCTGAGGGCACCGAAGGGATGCTGCCATCTGCTGACTTCCCTCGGGAAGGATCCGAGGATCTCTGCACAACAACCCACCAGACAAGACAGCAAGCTTGTCATTACCTACCCTTGCTTGTCACCAGCCCAGCCCAAGGCCCAGCCAAGAGGAAAGGCACAAGCCAAGTCCAGTTGCAGAGCACACACTGGGTCATGACTTGGTTTCCCCACCAAGACCTCAAGAGCTGCAAAGTTGCAAAGTGCCGCACAAAAACATCACTTGTTTCCAGCTCTTTGCAAGCATCCTAGAGAACCTCAGTAAATCCTGCTGTCCTGCTGCTTCTCTGCTGCCCTCGGCAACATCTGAAAGAACTGTCATCCATGGGAAGCCAGGGAATAAAATAGCACCAAGCCACCCCCTACACTATAAAAGTCAGCTCCCAGGAGGCCACAGAGAAGTTGGTGTGTCTAGGCAGGAGTAAGAAGGAAAAAATAGTTGTGGTCAAGGAACAGAAATCCATGCCTCCAGCATGGAAAAGTCTCTAGACCTTTCAGATTTCTTGAGACAGAGCTGACCAATCTGTTGAACTGTTACAAGAAACACTCTCATTTGGAAGTTCCTAACTTTTAACACGCTTAATCCCCTGTATATTTACGTAACATCACCAAGGATGTAAATTTTATGTCCCCAAAGTGTTTGTTTGCATATTTAAGCAACACAAAAGGATAAAAACTTAAAAATTATGGAGTATAAACCAAGTTACAAAGTGACAGGCTCTGCCAGCATAGCTTTTGGAGTTGTGGTTCTTATCTGCTGTTTGCTTGTGGCTTTTTCTCCATCTACTAATAGCAATGCAGGATTAGAGGTTTATTCCTAGACAAAGGGCAAAAGATCAACCAACATAAACGTTTGGTTGACTTCTTTGTCCCACTAAACCTCTCCAAGCCAACAGGTTTCTCCTACTTTGACAGGCACATCTGCTCTTTCACAAGAGCAAAGGGCATATGCATACATATGTAGCCTGTCTAAAATTCAAGTTATTTGCTATCTTCACTATAATCAACACCACACAAATACAAACTAAGCCCTACTTGCAGTAAATCCAGTAGTCAATGAATGCAAAACACCCAGGCCCACCAAAACACTTCCATGTTCTAGCAAAGCACTGGAACTCAGTACATTTGTGTGTCTCTGGCCAAACACACTCCAGACTTCAATTATAACCAATTTCCAAGCGAGAATACAAATGCTGTGCGTCTGAGACAAAACCAAACCAGACCAACCAAATAATTTAATCCCCCCCCCCCAGCCAACAGTGCTGTGAGGAAGAGGATTAGGCATTGGACATACCTAACCCTTGCAAAGAGGAAACTGTTCACAAAACTTCATCTTGCACGTCACATCTCCACTGCAATACTGTTCAATGCTGTTTTGAATGAAGGGTCGTGGGTGTTGTGCTCTTGGAGGATTAGTGGGAAGTTGGGCCAATTTTTAAAATTTTTTCTTAAAATTAATTCCTCATTGTTTACCTGATTCGAAGGTCATCATCTTCTCCACCCCAACCCCAGTAATTGTTAGAGAATCCATTCACTTTGGAAAACTGATCTCTTGTAAGAGCAGTTACACCTCCAAAATATCCCCGGTACCGTAACCTAGACAAACAAGAAGAGAGAATGAAAAATTAAAAGTCAAATTCTATCAACAATGAAAACATCACCGTGATATTTCAGATCTAGACTTGTTTTTCACAGAGTTAAAGGTGCATAAATCCTTAAAAGCTGGTCCTGTTCTCTTGCTCTCCTCACAAAAAGATGGTGATTTGCTTTAGGCCAGAAAAAATTACCTCTCCAAATGAGAGAACAAGAGTCTTATTCAGACACTTGTCTCTCTTTACACAATTCCCCTTGCCAGCCAAACAGGTGCTTCATTTCAGGGAAGTATTTCTGAGGTATAGGAAAGCAACAAAGCTATGCACTAACGTAGCTCTGCAATAACAACAGCCAGCCATTGATTTTCTTAGAGCTGAATCTGAAAAACTTGGAAAGCAGTCAACTCACAGCAAGAGGACATGTGCTACCGGATACTGCAATAACAATTCCAAGGTAAGGTACAGTGCAAGTTACTTAGTAACCCAATGTAATAGAGCTCAGCTAATTAAAGGAGATTAATTTATAACTTTTACCTTCCTAATCCTGAAAAATGCATCCGCTTTAAAAAGATGTTTACATATGATGTTTATTTATTTTCTTAAGCCATTCTGCTGATTGCTTTTTATGATGCCCTCCTCTATCTTGGACACCTTAAGGTCACATTACAACACAGCCTCTATCTACTATCTTGTCCCAGCCCATGTGTGATGAGCACATGGCTGCAGATTGCATTTGTATATGTATGTGACTCTAAACAGATGAACAAATGGCCAGGGCTAGGAAGTACTCATTATGGCATTTGACATGCCAGACAATGCTTATTATTGTTTCTGCTTTGCCATGAATATAATTTAAAAAACAACGAAGGAGAAAATAAACCAACACAAGACCGTCCCTCAAGACTATTTGTCCTTGTTGATTTTTGCTCACAGCCATCACAGAGGAATTGTGAATGTCAAAGGGACCCGGAGATTAATTACGTAATTCAACCCCTCCGCTCAGAGCAGGGTCTGCTAGAGCAACTTGCTGAGGAACATGTTCAGTCAGATTGTGAGTATCTCCAAGGATGGAGACTCCACAATCTCTCTGGGAAGCCTGTTCCAGTATTTGGCCATCCTCACAGTAAAAAAACAACCCACATTTTTCATTTGTTTAAGTGGAATTTCCTGTATTTCAGTGTGTGCCCATTTACTCTTGCCTTTCCCTGAGAAGGGTCTGGCTCCACAGTCTCGACTCCCTTCCATCAGGTTTGTATACATATTCCCAAGATTCCCCCTCTGCCTTCTCTCTGCTAAACAGCCCCAGCACTCTCAGCCCTCACGTGTCAGATGCTGCAATCCCTTAATCATCTTCTCAGGCTCTCCTCTGGACTTGCTCCAGTATGTCCCAGAAGTGGACACAGTACTCCAGGTATCATCTCCATGGTGCTGAGGAGAAGGGAACAATTGCCTCCCACAACCTCCCCTCCAAGATGCCACTGTCACAAGGGCACATTGCTGGCCCAAGATCCTTTCTGATAAAACTGCTTTCCAGACAGTTGGCTTCCTGCAGCTACTGGTGCACAGAGTTACTTCTCTCCAGGTGCAGGACACTGCATTTCCCTTTGCTGAACTCTGTTCAGATTCCAGCTGGCAACATTCTCCAGTCTGACAAAGGCCCTGCTACAGAAACCAACCCTGTGAGATTTCTGTCCTCTGAAAATCTGCTGAGGGTGCAATCTGCTGCATCTTCCAGGTTACTGATGAATGTACTCTAACTAGTACAGTTACTCTAACTAGTACCAGCCCCAGTATTAACCACTGGCCCCCAGCTGGCCTTTGCTCTGCTGATCAGAACCCTTTGAGCCCAGCAGTTCTGTCAGTTTTAGCCCATCTCACTGTCCCCTTACCAGTCCATACTTCATCACTTTGTCAGTGGGGCCATTATGGGAGACAGTGTTGAAAGCCTTCCTAAGATAACATTATCCACTACTACACCCTCATCCAAGCTAGTCAAATCAGGGAAGACTATCAGGTTGGTCAGGCCTGACTTGTGCACAGATTTGTTCTCTCTCTTTTATCTCCTCCCCTGCAGGAGACAAGCCACAAGGCAGAGGAAGTCCCATCAAGTTTTAATTACACATTACTACCCTGAGACTTCTGCTATGGCTACTCCAGAGGAATACAGTAAACAAATTGAATGGACAGCAAGGAGGTCCCATAAACAGGAACAGCAGGGCAGAGCTCTCCCTAGCTGTGCTTTCAGGACAGTCACCAACAGGATCACATCCCATTGCAGCAACCTGAGAGTTTGGGAACTGACTTCCCATGCACACACCCATATATACACCCCAATCCTTGTTTATTCACCCTGTAATTCCCCTACACCACTGAAGAGGCAGACACCAAAGGAGCCAGAGCTGGGGTGTACTGGGAAGAGTGAGATCAACAGGTCAAGGGGGGGGATTCTCCTCCCCTACTCAGCCCTAGAGAGGCTACATCTGCAGTGCTGTGTTCAGTTCTGGTCTCCACAGTTCAAGAGAGACAAGGAACTGCTGGAGAGGGTCCAGCAGAAGCCACAAAGATGATGAAGGGTCTAGAGCATCTCTCTTATGAGAAGAACCTGTGGGAGCTGGGCCTGTTCAATCTGGAGAAGACTGAGAGGGGATTTCATCAGTGCAAATAAATATCTGCAAGGTGGGTGCCAAGGGGATGTTGCCAGACCCCTGAATGGTTTCCATTGACAGGATGAAGAGCAATGGCCATAAATTAAAACACATAAAGTTTCATCTCAACACGAGGAAGAATTTCTTTCCATGGAGGGTGGCAGAGTACTGGACGAGGCTGCCTAGGGAGGTTGTGGACTGTCCCTCTCTGGAGACCCTCCAAACCCACCCGGATGAATTCCTGTGTCACCTGCTCTAGGTGACCCTGCCTTGGCAGAGGGGTTGGAGTGGATGATTCCCTTCCAACCCCATCCATTCTATGATCTTGTACCCAGGACAGTGCTGCTCACTCAACTCTCCTCAGGTAGCACAGAATTGGCAGGGCCCAGGCATAACTTGCTCCCTGCTGACATCACCTGCAAATATGCATCTCAGTAACTACCCCTGTAACCACCCCTTCCCTGAGGACAAGAGAACATCAGCTCCTTTGGAATTTTTAAAATTGGACTGAAGACTACATACAATAGGAATGGTCAGGAGGAAAAGATGTTGTGCTGGTCTCAAGGAAAAACCTTAATTAAAATAAAAGAGTTTTCCCAACTGTATTTTCAAAGCCTTAATATGTAAGTCTTCTGTCTAAAAGAATCCAAAACTGAGCTGTAGTTTATGTAGCTAAAGATAAGGCACTGGCTCTCTAAAGGCACATGGCTGCTGAGATTACTGCACACTGCATCATAATAGAATATAGCCCCCTGGAAGAAAAATAATTCTCCCCACCCCACCCCAGGAAAATAACAAAACCCCAAAACCAAAAACCAGACAAAAAAAAAAAAAAAACCAAACCAAAACCTCCCCCAAAAACACCCCAAAATTGAAACAAAACAAAAGAAACTCCCACAAAATACAAACCAACCCACATTTCTGCCCAGGACATTTTGTGTTAATACAGAACATGGATGGGTTCCGTTTTCTCTACTTCATCTGAACAGCATGAGTAGGAGTACGCTCACCTCAGCTGCAGCAAAACACTGAGGTCACCCAACTGGGATTTCAACCTGTGGTATCAGCTCAGTTCAAGTACCATTCTTGAGCTCAGAATCTGAATTCCTTCAGACATGCCTTGGAAGCAGAGCATTATTAACCCCACTTCATGGATGTGTAAACACAGGCAGCGACATAGAAAAAGGATTAATTATCAATTCAAATTGAATTATCAAATTCAGGCACCAGCATTCCAGTAGAATACTCTGCAAGGTTCTGCAAGTGCTCCAAAAGCCTGTCACAAGCCTAGTATGTATGTACTTGTTCCAGCTTTCACTAAATAACTGGAAAGTGAGTATTTTTCTGTGTCAGTATTGGCACATCCCACCTCCTTCTCATATACTTAACAAAGGAAACGCAGAAACAAAGCAGAGCTTTACTTCAAAGTACTTTGAGATCAGCTTTTGAAAAGCCCACTTCTAATCAATATTTAGAGTGATGTGACACGAACTGAATCTTGAAAGAAACAAGTTCAATGAAAACACTTTTAGTCATTAAATTCGCCAAGCTCAGGAGCCTTTTCTCTCAGAGGTGGACTGAACCTGACTTTTCACTTTGAACTATTTATATCACATGGGCACTTAGGGGACTCATTTAAAAATCTGAATGATCCTGTGTTATGCTTTTCAGTGAAATAATTAAAGGACAGCCCTATACCTTGGCAGATTCCCACACTTGAGCTCTCAATATCAGACATTACCTCTTCAACAGCAGAAGTGGCAAGTTCTGTTATAGTAAGATCACACCCTCAAATCACGGGATGAGGAAACTGCAAATGTGTATCTAGCTTTGCCTGAAGGTCTCTGCACAACCTCTGGCACATTGCTTTCCTCTTGCAACACCCCTTAATGCAACTCCAGAAACCCTAACAATGACCTTCATCATTTGTGCAGGTGACCACAGGGCTGACTGCAGAGGTGTCTGTCCACTTCTGTACTCCAGAGAGGTGAAGTGTTACCACCAGAAACCTGGTGTCAGGAGGAAGGGTAGATACCAGCACACAGCTCCATCAGAAGAGGAACAGTATCAGTAACATGGCATTTCCCTGTTGGTATTCTTTCCATATTCCTGGTTTCCTACCTGTATCCAGTATTGTTCCTGCCAACAACAAGATGCTTTGGTTCTGTGTCACACGTGTAAATGTTAAAGTCATTTTCTGGCACCAGATCCACATCATGGAAAATGAAACAGTCCCAGTTTGCTTCTTTTAGGGCCTCTAGGTATCCTACATTCAGTAGTTTGGCACGATTAAATTTGGTGTTGCCAGCCTGTGGAAAAGAATGGAAAAACACAACTCTGAAGAAGGTGCCACAGTTGTTGAACCAGAGCTGCTGGCAGGCATTTGTTGCAATTGCATGGTCTGCAGCCACACCTGTGTGGCTTTTCCAGCACCTGGAGAGCAGTGACTGCAGAGTGCCCATAACACCACATCGGTGTGCCCAACAGTGCTAAGTGTTTCTCCAGCCTCCATTCATCACAAACACACCCAGCCAGGGCCAGGAAAGCCTGTGCTTAGCTGGGAAAAGTGTGAGTGCTCCACGGCTTAACCGCCCTTCTGCCCCCACTCCTGGAGTTACCATCAGGCTCCACACAACAGAAGAGGCACCAGCACAGTCTAGAAACTGGTGTTCCATATAACTGTGTCACTAAGGCTCATGGAAGTCCTTTCTAAAAAAAGCAAAAACAAACCAAACCCCCATGTTAATCCCATGCTAATTAGTCTCCAGATGTCAGAGCCCTTTCCATGACGATTTATGCCTATCCCCTCAGCCTGGAGTGATGCCTTAAGCTTTGGCTTTTTTATTTTTTCAAATTCTGTGCAGTTTTAATGTGTAGTTCTGGGCTTCATATTAAGTGTTGGTAAGCTCTCTTCACAGAGTAGGTAGACAAAACAATTCCTTATCTAGCTTGGGACCAAGGACAACCAATAGAAATTTCAGGCCAAGAGCGTAAACAATGGTGAATTGAAGAGAAAAAAACAAGGAGGATGGAGCTTCATAACCCGAAGCTATAATTGGACAATTAACTCCAATATGCTAATGGACCAAAACTTATAAAAGTGTGGGACCTCGTGCCCAGTTGTCCATTTTTTGTAACCGTTTTGGGGTTCAACCTGGGTGTAGCCCTGCTGGGCTCTTGCACTTCCCAAGTGTGCCCATTGAGGCCTTTTAATAAACACCTACTTTATCCTTTTTGCTCTCTCTAGTCTCTGTTCCAGGTCAGCCCCTCTAGGCATCAGGAGGACAGCAATGCTGAAAGAGTTCCCTGTATTTCCTCAGCTCACACACAGATGGCAGAGTGGGAGTGAAAAGCAGGTCTCTTCATTTTTACCTCCTGCCTACAACCTGATTATGCTGTGCAGGGGGCATGCTCCTAGCACAGAGCTTCAGGTCTTTACTACTCTTCATCATTTGCTTTTGCTGTAAGTTACTTAGCATTCACTTTTCAAAAATCTAATTTTTTACCTCTGAGGTACAAGTATATCCACACACACCTAGCAGTTTTGTAAGCTTATCATGTCAACATTCATGCTGGAGCAAGACTTGGCTTATCTTGCTATTTTCATTTTTTACCTGGCTGCACACTGTACTAGTCTGCAGAAGGCTTTCCTCTCCTGAGAACAAAGTGAAGATTTTCCTCAAGTTCCCACTTGGGAACCAGAGGGCCAACACCTGCCCTCCCAGAAACAGACAGGAGAGTCATTTTCCAGAGCAAGGAACCTGTGTACTTCAAAGAATGATTAAAAATAAAATGTTTCCAAGAGAAACTGCTTGGAATTCAAACAAATTTTCTAGAAGGTGTCTGGACAGAAAGAGTGTCCATGGAAAATGAGAAAAAAGCTGGCCTCCCCAGGCTGAGAGAAGGTGAGCTGAAGGGAAAAGCTGCTGTATACAGAACATGTTTTATTCTTCCAAAAAGTAACACTTTGCTCTAAAGTGGGATTTTTTCACTGAAACAACCATCTGCTCCTGAATGAAGATTTGTGGGATTAATGACTCCATACTGCAGTCTGAAAAATACAACACAGTGCCCATTCTGAGAAATTACTAGATGGATAATCAGTTGCATCCATCCTCAGGAGAGACATCTTCCAGTAAAAAATTTAGATCCAATTCACCTAAAATCAGGATGTCAAATTTCTGAATGGGGGTTATTTTTTGTGTGTTTTGTATTTCTTAAAACATCCTGTATATAAAAAGCCCATGAGACAGTCTCCTCCTGAGGATGAAAACGTAAGTTATTGACTGAACAGAACAAATTAGATGTCTGATAAGGTACATTTGGAGAACATCACTTATATTGAATATCAAACCCAGCTTAGTTCAGGACAGTCTCCTCCATCTGCTGAAGTTCTGTTTTCCTCATCAGTGCAAGCCACCACAGCAGCCAAATGCCAGCTGACACTACTTTCCAGGAAGGGCAGTTTTCCATGTCACATACTGAACAAAAAGCAATATTTACTCATCTTGTATCAAGGACAGAATTGTCTCCCCTTGTTTCTATGGAAAAATAAAACTGACCAGAAGACAAACTTATGTTGGGAAAGAAATTATTCACCCTTTAAGGATTACAAACTCACACTGTTTTGAATGCAGCCCTCATGTATGCACACATTTAGAAAAGCATAACTTCAGAGATGTTAAAAACAGCCCATACAGAAGAAATCTGAAGTCCTTCAGTGGCTCACAGAAAAAAAATACAAAAGGCCCATTTAATATACCTCCAAAGTAGACTGTCTATTTTAACAGTTAAATTCTGTTTGTCTTTCCTCAAAAGAGACTTAGAACAACTAATGACATCACAAATTGAGAGTGAAAATGGATTTGCCCCAGAAGAGTTTTGTTAGACTCACTTTCCACCCTTTGGACATGTCTGTCTACATGGAAAAGCTACATGAAAGTTTCCAAGCACAATCTCTGATAGAACAAGTTCAGACTTGACACTGCTGAGCTCATCAGACAAAACTTCCATACTTCTGTATTAATTTTTGCTACCATGACAATAGCAGTTCTCCACTTCACATATTTCAATAAATTAAAAAGATATGCCCATTCTCCCAATAATTTATTCTTAACCACTGCTTCCTGCTAGAATGAGCCAGTAAATGTATGATCATAGTACATATTAATGCAGAAAAAAAAACCCTCATTTTTCTACTCCAGAGGCCACATGATGACTCTAAACAATAAAAGAGCAGTTCATTCCAAGTAAAAATATCATGCCATGACTTTTATTGCTGTTCTGCTGAGACATTCAGCTGAGCAGAAGTATAAGAGTGGAAGCTTTCAGCTAGAAAGCACTGCTCATACTGATTAATTGACTCTAGACTCTTTAATCAGGAGGGAAGAGAAACTGTATTAATTTATCACCTTTTTCTTCTACTGTCTCAAATGACTCTTTGGAGCCAAAGCAGAACATATAAGTAAACGACAGTAAAAGAAAGCAAACAAAAAAAAAGGAGATGGAGAAAAAGACAACATATTACAAAAGAGAAGTATATGTTTTTAGCATGTGCAATTAGAACATGAGCACCTTGATGAAAGACAATACAGTGCAAGTCTGTTTAAGTTTAAGCCACTGAAACAGCATTGCTAGAAAGAATGCAAATAAAGAAATTAATAAATCTTTCAGGAACCAAGTGCTCTTCCATGACAACTACTTCCCACTTGCACTTGCTGGGCAAATAAAGCAGCTGTCATGTTTAGTTTGAGAAAGCAAAAGTAAAACCACACGATACACATGACTTACTAAGCACAAGAGCCTGATGGGAGAGAAGGGCTAGACTCAAACTGGAGCTTTCTATCCAACTGACTCCAAATGTGAAGACAGAACAGGCCAGCCTAGTTACATTTGTGGATACTGCAAGGGGAGTTGCGTTAGCAGCGCAAAAGATGCTTACCTTGCATGCTTACTCAGAAACACCAAGTTACTTAGACTGAGAAATGAAGAGCAATTAAAGACAATGCCAATACTCCCCAGCCCTGATATCCAGGAGTGTCACCCACAGTGGCTACAGACACTGCTGAGCAATCCCTCAGCAAGCAGAATCGTTGGAAGCAGGCTTGGAGGACTGATGTCAGACAGCAGAGGCAGCAAAATCCCCTTCTCAGGCTGCAGGGCACAGCCATCACCCTCACCCAAACAGCTCTGCACAGCTGCCTCACCTGGTGAATGACATAGATGCCATAATCCAGCTGCTGCCTTTGCAGGAAGGGGTGGAGGTGCTGCAGGAGGTACAGCAGATGCTTCTCCCGGTTGCGGTGTGGGATGAGGATGGCCACGTGCTGCAGGGCTGAGCACTCCACAGGGTGGTACCGGCCCTTGGCTACCTGAGGGTTCTCCTTTTGCACTTCTTCAAGTGTAACAGATGGTTTGAAGGAGAGTTTGCTGGCACCTCCTGTAAGAGAAGCACAAGAACCTCTCCTGAGTCATTCAAGTTGTGGCTGGTCCAGTCACTTAATGAGGCACTACGTAACCAGTATAAAAAACCCAGATTCCCCAAAAGCCCCAACTGGCCTCCCTGCCCTTCCAAGGGAAAAGTAATACTACAAAGATTTTATGCAGGCAGTGGAAGGAGAAGGCATCAAGTATGGAGTTGCTTAAACTGACAATGAAGTAGTGGCAAGGTAAGATAAAAATATTTTTAAAAAACCCAAGAGAAGTTCTAAGCTACTGCAGAAGGATTGGCCAGAAATGAGTGCCAGGGCAAAGCAAAGGTGAAGAAAGTGGAAAGAGATGTAGGAGTGTGGCTGGAAGAAGTCATCGGTACCAAATGCACAAAAAAAGCACGATAGGCTTAAGGCTATAAATTAGTAAGATAAAATATACCAAGGCTTTCTGTAGCCAAATGAAACTTCCAACCCTTCTTTTGCACTGAGCTATCATCCCAGCTCCTCTGGACTCAGCAAGCCCAGGAGAAAGGACGATACAGGCAACTGTGATGGCTATAGCCATTGCTGCATTTATTTAATCCAAGATGCCTTGGGGTTGGGGTGAGGGTCAAAGTGCAGGGAGACAGAAGCTTTATGGACTACATCAGGGACGAAGGAAGAATCCAGCTTTCCAAACAAATCCCTAATCAGGTTCACAATAAGGAAGAGAAAGAAGATAATGACACGATACTGCAAAGCAGGAGCCTGGTGCTGCTAGTAGTACCAAGCCAAGAATAATATAGAGAAAGCAGAATAATATAAACGCCCAAACCAAAAAAAAAACAGTCACCCATCTGAATCTTCATAATTAGTGAAAATTCCAACAGAGTTATGAAGTCCTTCAATTGTCAATATAGACACACAAAAGCATATTTAATAATGAAAAGGAAGAAAACTGAGGAAAGATGAAAACACTTGTGGTTAAGACAAAAATAATTTAATTTTTTAAAAAAGCAAAAGATGCATGCGTTAGCAAGGGAAAAAATAATTCCTTCATTAATCCCCATTGGCAGGCAGGTGTCTGGCCACGTCCAGGGAAGTAGGGGTTCAGCACATGCTGCAGTTATTGGGAAGACAAATGCTGCCACCATGAACATCCCTCCTTCCTCCTTTCCCCGAGCTTTCACTGCTGAGCATGATGAATGTCACAGTCACACAGTATGGAATACTCCTGCAGTCAGCTGGGGTCAGCAGTCAGGGCTGTGTCCATTCCCAGCCTCCTGCCCTCCTACCCCAGTGGATTTTAGGGGGCCAGGACAGACAGAGACCATGCAAAGCCCCATCAGAGTACAAACACTGCTCAGAGTAGCCAAGTTACTGGTGTGTCACCAAAGCTGTTTCATCAACAAATGCAGAGCGCAGCACCAGCTGCTCTCCCAGCCAGACCCAGCACAGGCACTGGGTGCCACAAGACACTCCCTCACCAGGAGTGTAACTGGTTGCATTGGTTTCACAGGAAAGCTATCCAACTGGAATATGGCTAGGAAAAAACCCAAGTCAGCAGCACTACAGCAGATTAACTGTCAGAGAGGAGAGGAAAACACCATCACTTACGCAGATACGGAGACAGAGCTGGGCAGGGACCCTGAAATGACTTCACCACGGGAACATCTGCAGTGGATTCCATCTTCTCTTCCTTTTCACTGTGCTCCAGGCTAGTTACCTTCCTGAAAAACTCCACCATGCTCTTAGCTTTAGGAATTTCCTGTCTGGTGTCCACTAAGTAACTGAACGTGGTCCATAGCACCATCACAAATAAAGAGACAAGCACCAACACTTTGAACTTATAGAAGAGGTTAGAAACATTCAAGCCCAAGGCCATGGCTTTCCCTGAGCCACAAACTGCTTCCTCTGCTCTGATGCTGAGTCAGGTCACTGCATATCCAGTGGGGATGAAGCCACAGTTCCCAATAAGAGTGTCACAGTAAGGAAGTTAAGCTGGAGGTAGGGAGGGCTGCTGCACTTCCTGCCATTTTAAAATTCATGGAGCCACAGTATTGTTTGCTCTTCAAATGTTACAAAATACGACTTTAACCTGGACCACAAAAAAAGAAAAAAAGGAAGGAGAGAATTAGTTTCTACCACCTCCACTGCTACACCTTCCCAAATTTCATAGAAACAGGTTATGACAATACACAAAAGGAACAGCAAGTATGAACAACTGGTCAGAAACTAAGACACAGAGCTTTGGTCTTAGTTCAGCCACAAACAAGTTGCATGACTTTATGCAAATCACTTTCCTGTTTTTTCGTTCTCTCTCAATCTCTCTTTTTTTCAGATCAGAAAGTGCAACCACTACCCCATGTTAGGTCTGCATACAGTGCCTGGCAATACACAGGTTTTACTACTTCTGTTCCTACCAAAATTAACAACAGCTGCAAAGAAAGAGATTCTGCTGCCCATGAGTAAAACCCATACAAAATGAAAACCACATGAATCTGCAGAAATAAACTGTTTTCTTCTGAAAGACAGTATTATTGATGCTACATTGCTCTAAGCAAGGCAGTGTGAAACCCACAACACCTGACTGGTATCAGAAATCATTATTCTTTATCCGCTGCCTGTCAGTACCACCTTTTGGGTCTTTGCCCAGTATTTCCCCTCTCACACAGAGCTGAAGGAGGAAAATCTTCTTGCTTTTTAAGGGAAAGGTTCAGTTTTTCAGAAGTGTCAGGTCAGTGAGGAGCCAATCCTTTATTCCACTTCCTGCCCTCTCTCAAGGGCTCCATTTCATATAGCCTTTCACTGCCATCATACTAGAGTTACCACTCTACTTATTTTGGCTGTTATTATCATCTCATAGCAGAGAAAGAATGAAATTTTAGTCAGCAGTCAGGCAGTATTAGTCAGAAGAAGCAGCTTCTGAAATATTTTGTTGTTTTTATAAAAATATCAGGAAGAGCACACAGGTATAAAATTGCTAAGGTACTAGGATGTTAAAACTATGGACATAAACTATAAACTTACTGCACCAGCCTTATTTCTACTCTTCTCCACTCTATTCCAAATCCCACACATATGAATCTCCTTTGTCAGCTTGGCAAGATTCTGTAAGTAGCTGCCACTAAAAGTTCACATTACTTGTCTCTGACAAATATTCACACGATACTACGGTCAGTGTGAATAATTTCCCATAATAACTAAACTCACATCTCCACTGGCTTCTATGGCAGCAACAGAACATTGCTCCTGCTTAAAATACACTTGAGCCCTTCAACAGGGCAACAGAAATATGCATATACAATCACAACCATTAGTCACCTTCAGCTCATCACAACACTCATGCAGAAGGGCAATAATTCATCTTTCAGAAACCCCAAGTTTGATTTTCTGTTGTTATCGATGGAGAATACAGCATGTACTTCAAAATACAGACACACAAAGGTATTTCGGTATTTTAAATGGAGAACCACAGATGAATCAATTCACCTACCAATTTACCTTACATTATTACTTCAGAGGTTAAAAGGTTGTTTGCCTGACTTTTTTTCCCCCCTGAAACATAAGAATGGCATGTGCACAGAAAGGTAAATCTGATTCTACAAACAGAGGAGGAACTGTGGAAGAACTGTACCCTTATGAATAAAGATGACAGTGAAGAGCTGTCACTTTCATGACTCCTGCCAAAGACTGAGGACTTGGGAACTTAAGAGGACAATAACAGGGAATGAAAGGACAAGCAAGAAGTTAAGCCTCAATAAGAACCTGCCTGTCAGAGAAACAAAAAGCAACCTTGGCCATTGCCCTTCTGGAGGGTGTTGTGTTACCATTTCACACGAAGGACTTTTCAGTTTAAAAAGTCATCTTTCAGCAAGGCTAACGTACCGTGGCTGCTAAGTCAGACAGCTAACCTAGAGTCAAGAAGACCAGAGCTTAGACCTTGTTAAAGAAAAAAAAAAAAAAAAAAAAAAAAAAAGTTAGGCTCAGGGGGTCTGCTGCTAAAAAGCCATACTTGGAGAAATAGTATAATAACCAGGTATGATACATAACATAAAATCATTATTAAGGGAATAGTTTTAATCATGCAAAATCTATTCCAGCCTTAATAGTCTTGACATTAACAACTGAGGCAGGAGAGAATTTCAGTAGCTGAGTCCTTTCCACATCCTGGGCAGCCAAGCCCCAGTCCCACTGATCAATTTCCCATCTTTCCTTTGTTCGCTACAGAGTTAATTGAAGGTGTCAACAGTTAATGAAGCACATCTTTTAATCTTAGATGTCCCTGATATACTGGTTGGGGGTGGTGGTGAAAAAAGGCCACCTAGTCATACATTATACCATGTGCAAATAATAATTCAATACTGAACAAATCTTGCCATAAAGAATAGTATCTCAGAAGCTGGAAACATGGTGCTTTTTTCTCCTGCACTTCACGACTCAGAGTGACCAACCCTCACACATGGGTGGGAGAATACTTGTGGTGCAACTAAACTCTTCTCAGAGCTCTGAAACCTGACTCTAGTTGTGTGTGACCTTCATAAAATAGACCAAAGAAACTTTACTAGGAAACAAAGTGCAACTTTTTTGTGAAAAAAATTCCCAGTGAAGCATAACCAAACCTAGTTTAGAAAGTTACAGCTGGCTAGAAGGGTACAGCCCTTCAGACCACAAGGTCAAAACCACCACAGTACCCATTTCAAAATGCATAATTAAAAAAAAATTATGCAGAACAAAGCCACAGTTATGCAAATATGGAATCAGTCAGAATTCTAAAACTGATGGAAAAGGTGAAAGGTCACCATCTACATGTAGATATACTCATATCTAGACAGATGTTGTAACAATTCTGAATAGCTCCCTGATCATGTTGAGGCACATATAGTGCATGTTCTACCTTCCCCAGTATCACGTCTGTACCAACAACTATCCCTGTGCTCTGCAACTTGTCTGACAACCCAAGATCTATAGCCTGCTATGTGCTCTGAATCACATGCCAAACCCTGCTTCCTTGTTGGAAGGTTCCTGGCACTGCTCATAAAGAGATTTATCTGCAGGAACCCATCCAGGACACAGAGCGATACGACTGTTCCAGGAACAGGGGAGTTCAGTTCTCATCCTGGAGCCTGATGGCACAAACATGAAGCCCTAACTTTCCCTTTTCCATACCAGCATGGACAAGACTTCTTCTGAAGAAACTAGGAAGATCAGAACCCTGTCCATACTCATTCAGGGTTTTCCCAGCAGAATCACATACACACTGGAATGTGACACACTGCAAGCACAGAATGAGCAAGCAGCACACATACGAGCTGGTTCCCCATGTAAAGGCTGTGTTGGCATCCTGATTGAAGCCAGTAACACTGCCAAGCTCAGAAGCTCAGAAATGCCCAGGAATTCTGGACTAAAGGCTGTTCTTTTTCATCAAAGCAGAATTCCTAGGTAGACAAAGTCAGTATCAGCCAGAAGACTGAGAACTGGTAGCCCTGATCTAGATATTAGTGAAGGAAAATAACCTTATGAACAAAATTTGGTAAGTAACTGGAGATAAGAACTCATTATGTTCCAAACAGTGATTTTTCCCTGATACATTTTTGGATAAAAACTGTCATTATGATAATTATGCTAAAGCCTAGATTCACATAATTACTTATCCAAAAAAAAGTTATGCTTAACAGTAAAAATAAATAATCACTGAGAACATGGTGACTAATTTTTATTTTTCATATGTTCCCATTTAAAACAATTCATCCTGTAGGGAACATCTGCAGGATAACTCCAGAAAGATATTTTCATCTGATGAAAGGAAAATTAGTTTTTAATTTACACAAACCAGCTTTCTGACTGCCTGTGGTCGAGTAAGGAGAGATTCCCCACACAGGATTTTCTAGAAGCCCCTGCAAGCTCCTCAATCTGGCAGAAATTCCAAAGGCAGCAGAACAGGTTCAGCAGCAACAAGCATTCATTTCAACCTAACTCTAAAAACTGTAATAAGTTCAAGCAGGAAATGAAGCATGAAATAGTTCCCTGGGACTGCATTTAATCAGCTCTGTACTAAACAGACAATTATTTATTATTTCATCTAGACCAAAATCAAACCCAGCAGTGGGTTAGCTCCGGGTACATCAGGAAGTGTAGCAGTCTTCTTCATGAAGTCCACCAGGAAGAAATTAAAATTCCTGACAACTGGCAAGGTAGAAAGATCACTGTACAGCATCAGCTTTTCTATGCAGGACAGTTCAAGTCTTCAAGGTTTACAAGCGTCTGTACCTGCTCCTTTCACAGGCACTTCCTTCTTTTTAACAGATTAGTTTCTTAGTAGGGCGTTAAGCCAATAGCTTTTAACACCTCTTTTACGCAACACTTTCATAATCCTATTACCTCTTCCTATTTAAAACCCACCAGCTGCACTGAGAAATGGTGCTATTTCAAAAGAAAAACAAACAACAAAAAAACCAAATCCAATCCGCAAACAAACTCCCTTTCTACTTCTCAGAATTTCAAGCCAAATGAAGAAGGCACATTAAACCACTCACTGCTGCTGCCACATCCCTCTTTCCTGTCGAACACTCACTCCAAGAACTACAGAGAGCACTTCACAAGCAGCAGACACTTTCCATTCAGGAAACCCCACACCTTAAAGAGACCTCTGTTACCTCTCACAGGCTGCAGGAAAAAATCAGGTCAGTATCATGGGATGGGAAAAAAATTTGAAAGGAGAAAGAAAAAAAAAAAAAAAAAAAAAAGCCAACCCATCCCACTTCTCCTCAGGTCAAAGAGGCTCTGTGGTGCTGTCCCACATGCCCCTCCCTCAGCTCACGAACCAGCATGGGATGGCAGCCAGCCTCCCTCTTTTCCTCCTAGCACAGCAGAACGAGCACGCAGGCACTCAGGCATACCGGGACAGAAGCAATACTGCTCAGAAAAAAATTCCCACAACATATCCTTCCATTAGAAACAACGGCTCAAGCCTTTCCTCCTAAAAGCAAACCTTAACAATCTATCTGCAGCCTTTTGGCATCTTCTCAATTTGGAGATTTTAAAAAGTAGAGATGCCAGTCTTACACACATCAAGCTGAGGGTGACTCTTGTCTATGGAGAAGTCCCAGTGCTCACACTACGCTCCTCTGTTATCACCTAGATATGCCCTTTATCACCACAGACCAAAGTATCTACTTTATGCAAACAGCCTGGTTCACTGACCATTTTCATGAAAGGCAACTTCCTATTACTAGGTTGTCCCTCATTGGTGCTTTTTCTACCACTCTGGCCAGTAAAACTCCTCTAAGCAACCCCACAGGATCAGCTGGATAAAAACACAGGTGCGTCACTTTGTGGGACATCTCACAGAGGCATCATCCATCTGGGGCTCCCTCAGACAACCAGGGATGCAGCACTGCAAGACCTGAGTAGACCCAGGGTGTATGGAAAAGGTGGATTGCAGTAAAGGATGGGAGAAAAAGTACAGGTACATCCTCATGACAAGTGTTAAATCTCTTGTAACTCAGACCTGTTTGAGCTACACATGCATTCCAAGCAGGTAGGTATTTCAAGGCTTCCCCAGTCGGTGGCACCTCCTCTGTGTCACAAAGGTCCTCTTTCAGGACTGCACAAGAATTTTGGGGAAAAGCTTCCTCATTTCAGACACTCAGTAGTGCAAACAGAACCTTTAGCATTACCGCATGTTCCAACTGGTCAGCCACAAAGCCAGACCAGTCTGGGTCTCACCATCTCATCTTTCCTCTTTGGTCCACTCCCCAAACTGTAATGTCTCTGCACCAGCAAAAGCTCTCATGAAAACATGGAGCTAGCTGGAATAGGAAGCAAGCTGAATTTCTAGCAACCTTCTATAATCCTTTGTCTACGCTTCCCACTGAAAAATGTCAGAAAACCTGATATGACAAGCAGCAGAAAAACAGTAGTTCAGCTTTCAGTTGACTGGGAATGGTTATTTTAGGAGAATGATAACAGATATTTCCAGGCAACGACTGGTAACATTCTACAAACTGCCTGAAACTAGGCAATTTTAAAGAGGAAAAAGAATGAGTTAAAAAGAAACAGAACAAGGTGCACTTGTGGGGCCTGATTACAGTAACAGCCACTGCCAGCTAAAATATTCCAGTTATGTCAAGAATACAAAGAGATACACAGATGTGCTGGCTCCACACTTTCTATTACTTGATAACTGCTTGATACTCAATATAAAGGAACAAAAGTACTGGCAGCTCCAACTCCCTGAATTACAAACTAAAAAAAAAGATAAAAGAATACGTAACACACCAGGAAATAAATTCTGTGGTTTAACCCCAGCTGGCAACTCAACACCACACAGCCACTCCCTCAACTCACCCCCAACAGTGGGATGGGGGAGAGAATCAGAAAAGTAGAAGTGAGAAAACTCATAGGCAGAGATAAAAACCGTTCAATAGGACAGAAAAGGAAGAAAATAATAATTAAAGTAACTGTGGCAATAATGATAACTAGGATATACAACAGACATGATGCAATTGCTCCCCAATGCCCAGCCAGACTCTGAGCAGCTGCCCTTGGCCAGCCTTCCCCTCAGCTGATACACTGAGCATGATGCCCTTTGGTATGGAATATTCCTTCAGCCATTTTGGGTCAGCTGTTCTGGCAATGCCCCCTCACTTGTGCCACTCCAGCATTTTCACTGGCAAAACATGGGAAACTGAGAGGACTGACTTGGGGTAAACACTACTCAGCAACAACTAAAACAACCCTGTGTAATTGTCGGAGTCTGGAATTATGAGAAATATTTCTTTGCATGTTTAAGAGATTTTAAGATCTCTGACAAACAGTGTTTTTAACCTTTGTTCATGGGAAAAGGGCTTTTAGGCTCTGGAATGAAGCAGAGTTTTCAACAGTGTGAATTAAATAGTAGAATAGTGTGTAGTTTTATCACAGGGTGAGAATTTTAGATATATGGGGGTTTTAGGGTGGTAAGCAGGTGATGGCAAGATGGAGGAAGCACATGGGTTTCTTCGTCTTCATCTGTCTCCATCTTCTGCAGTGAGGTGGCACATTATATAGTTGGCTTAGAGTTTAACCTTCTAACATAGGCACTAGTTATTGGAGTAGAATTATAAATACTGATTACGTGGATTGTAGTATAAATACCCACGCCACCCTGAGGGTGGGAGCATTAAGCATTAGGTAGTTAGTAGTTGGGGCATTTTGCATTTCGTATTTGGTAATGGGGCTTTGGAGGTTTGTGCCTTGAACCGACCTGCAAGAGCTCTGCAGGTCAGGAACAGAATGTAATGATAAGAAACAATAAATAATGAAGAAAACAGGAGAAAAGCCTCGCGACCTGTTCTTTCAAGATCTCTGGCTGGGGTAACCAAAACTGTACATTCTCGGGATCGAGAAAAACAGCCGGCCGGCAGAGAAACAAAAAAAATATTTTTTATAATTCTGAGATGTTATCAACATTATTCTCATGCCAAATAAAAACCACACCACTGTACCAGCTACTAGGAAGAAAATTAACCCTATCCCAGCTGAAACCAGGGCAACAGCCTGAATATTTTACCTCAGACAACTTACTGTCTCCAGGAATGTGGGCATCACAAAAGAAGCGATTGCAATGGTGTAAATGAGAAAAGGCTGGCAGATAAATACAATAAATCCATTTCATAAAAAGAGAACATCACAGCAGAAGAGCACTGAGAGAGAACTTTACATACATTTTTAACTCTGACAGGTAAAGAAAACAGGAGTATCTCATTATCTTGCATATCCCTAACAGGGAACACTGTTCTTCCACTCAAGGTTGCCCTGAACAAAGGAGTGCTATTCCCATGTTGCAGCCTGGTTTATGATCCATAAGCTTAACAACTGTCTCCACAAGGAATGCATCAGACAATTGCAGCAGTCCCTGAGCACTGGTATGAGTGAAGTCCATTTGAATGTGTGTTCCTGATTTTCTGTCTGCTAGACACTCACTTATCCACTCCTGAACAGAAGAGAGGAAGGTGAAAACTCAGAGGTCACGTACCAACAGACAAGGCAGATTCAACTTGGGGAAAATTAATTTGTTGTCAATTAAAAACTGAGTAGGATGGTGAAAGACAAAAAGTACGCTTCCCCTCCACTTCCTTCTTCCCAGGCTCAGTTTCACTCATTCATTCCCACTTTATCCACTTCCCAACCAACAACAGTGCAGGGGGACAAGGAATACAGGTCACAGAATTATAGAATCATCTGGATTGGAAGAAACCTCTATGATCATCGAGTCCAACTGTTAACCCAGTGTTGCCCAGCCCACCACTAAACCACATCCCTAAGCATCACATCAACAAGTCTTGGGAATACTTCCAGGAACAGTGATTCAATCACTTCAAAGAGCAGCTTGCTTCAGGGTTTGACAATCCTTTCCATAAAGAAATGTTTCCCAATATCCAATCTAAACCTTCCCTGGTGCAACTTGAGGCTATTTCCTCTTGTCCTGTTGATTGTTACTTGGAAGAAGACACCGACCCTTTCAGGTAGTTCTAAAGAGAGGCCAGGTCTCTCCTGAGTCTTCTTTACTCCAGGCTGAGTAAAAAACCCCATCTCCCTCAGCTGCTCCTCACAGGACTTTTGCTCCAGACCCTTCACCAGCTCTGCTGCCCTTGTCTAGACTTGTTCCAGCACCTCAATGTCTTTCTTGTAGTGAGGGGCCCAGAAATGGACACAGGATTCAAGATGTGGCCTCACCAGTGCCGAGTACAGGGGGAGGGACAATCCCTGCCCTGATCCTGCTGGGCACACTGTTGCTGATCCAGGCCAGGATGCCACAGGCTGCAGCTTCCTTCAAGGTATCTCCTCCTGCTCCAACATGAGACTGACTACTGTACACTCAGGTGAGAGGGTTCTCCCCAGCCCTAGCAAACGAGCGGGTGCTACTGCAATCCTGCAGCAGAGCTGTCACTTCCTTGAGGCACAGTGAACTCTGCTGCTGTGCTAGGAAATGCAGTCTAGCGTCTCTAGGCCAAGAGACACATTTATGAATGGTCCCTCTTGTTACACAACTACAGCTGAGCCACTGACCTCACTGTAAGACACGACACTGTCAGCCAGAGCCCAGCCAAAGCTCCCTAACGCTCACCACAGAAATACTTTTCAAAGAAATACAGCACTTTTTAAAAACGCCTTCCCATCCGAGTTGAGTGGAATGTCCTGAAAACCCACATGATAAAACAGATTTCTGTGAACACAGGAACCTCATGTGTAATGGAATGGTCAGGTCATGACTCAACTCAGCAATACCCTATCTTTTTCTGGCAGCTGCTGCCTTGCTGGAGTGGCATCAGTCAGTATAGATGACAGATGTCAGAGGCCATGGCACTTTACAAAAACACCTCAACACATTCCTGGTCAAATTACTCACTTAACTCTCTCCTGCACAATAAAATAACAGCTGAAAAACCACTATATTACAGTATTGTATATTCCTATTTCAGCTTCACAATACAGTTAAATGAAACTGTCAACCACAGATAGCTAAAGCAATACAGAAATTGTATAGACCTGTGGCTACTTAATACATTTATATTTTTCAGTTTACAAGTATCTATGAACAAAGTTGTAAGAAAAAAAAAAAAAGAAAATTAACAGAACTGAACATGCATTATGAAATCATAACTGAGACCAGAATCCCATTATTTGTTTCTCATGAAGGTGCTTCAGCATGAGAAGTGCACCAAAGACATTCCAGCTAAAGCTTCCTTAGACATGAACAGATTTACTTTTTTATTATTTTTGCAGTCTTATCCGAGTAAGGATTACAAATTCTCTGGGCCTACTGCAAAGACATCCGTCAAAAAGCCATACAGATGGCATGACTTTGTTACGCAATTAAATGTACAGGACTTTTTCCATGTTTTACACCTTTTTTTTTACAAGTTACCTGTATGAGTTTGGTGAACTTATTGTTTTACACAAATTACACCTACGCCAGTTTCCAACCAATCTGCAGATGGATTTTTATGCAGTAGAAAAATTTCAAATGTACAATTTAAGAGCTCTAACTGAAACCTCTCAAAAGTGATATGGCCTAGAACAACATTTTGGAGCTCAAAACTAGTACAATGCTGCAACAAGAAATTTAAATCAAATGCTTGCAGAAGTAATTTGAAAAATATACTCTTGAGAGTCAGGATATTATTAAACCTTTTGGACAAGCAGCTCAGTAAAACTTCAGGCAGAGGGAGACAGCTTACCACTCTTACAATCAGTTACTAATTTCCTCCCCCCACCTAACCAGATCCTGCTCGGGAGCCCAGAGAATTAAGGAAGATGTGATTGGGCTCCTCCTCTCCTACCCTCTCAGGACTAGAGAGCTCCTGTCTCTCTAAGCCTCCTCACCCAAGCAGCAGAAAGGCTCTCTCTTTCTCCAGGAAGAAGAGAGAAGGTCAAGAGGGATGATACTTAACTCAGAAGCAGAGCAGGTGGAAGTGGCTCCTTTCCAACCCTTCACAGTTCTCATTACTGTGCAGGTCTTACCCCTTCCCATGTCACTGATGAACAAAAATTAGATGCAAGAGTTCAGAAGTCAGCTACAGGACTGAAGACTGAGGGGAAGCACAAGATGAGTGCTGACGATGCCCCACCAACATCAGATGCAAACACATTGCTATTACTTGTAAATGCATGCATTTACAATCTGTCCTGGGTTGATCCTGAATTGTATCCCCATTGTATAACCATTGCCTCAGTTTAAAAGGATTATCTAAATTATAATGCATGATAACTTTAGCCCACAATTCATTGCCTGACAAATAAATATTACCCAGCTGTTGCTCTCAGGACACCAAGATGACCCAATTATAGCTGTAATTGTAGGCATGCCAAAGCACTTCAAGCAGAAGACAAAATACTTATAAAGCATCCTAAATATGTTGAAAATCATAAAGAAACAAAAAGAAGGAAGCTCCCACCATTTTACAGTATTTTCAAGGTCCTGTTTGTATGCAGGGCAAAATCTCCAGTCTCTGAAGCAAAAAAAAAAAAAACCCCAAAAAAAAACTAAAAAAAACAAACAAACAAAAAAACCCCCAAACAGCTATCCCAGCTGCAGACCTGCTGGGTGACTTTTGAACTACGTATTTGTGTAGTTCAAAAATAGGTTTTTAACCAAATTCTTGCGTCATTCGACCAGGCTACAGAATCTCCAGGCACACCTCCTTCCAACTAACAAAAGCCAAGTTCACCAAACTCATACAGGTAACTTGGACTTAAGATCATATAATAGAAAGCCAGCAATCAAGCATCCCTCAATTTCTATTTTTCTCCAACATATTATTTAAAAGAGAAGGACATGCCAACTCAAACCAAAGAGAAAAACAAAAACCCAAGCTTACCAAAGTTGAAGTAACGAACGTCTCGCTTCTAACTGAAATGTATTTGTGAAAATGAAGCACAGCTTATACAAAAATGATAAGGAAATACCCACATAAATCAAAAACAAGATCAATCATACCTCAAGGAAGTGTTTGTCAAGAAAACTCAGTCACAGTAACACTATCTTGCATGAAAGGTGATACTTCACACTGTTAAAGGAAGGCTCATGAAACATTATCCAAGTTGAACAGTGAGAGAGGAGAATACAAAACTCCAAAGTTGTCCTTTCAAGTATTCTAAATTTAATCAGTGTTTGTAATTAACAACAGAAGACCTACAGAATTATCACTGAGTTGGCAAAGTAAAAAAATATTTAGAGAAAGAGCATCTCACATACCAACTTTACTGACAAAAAGTATAACTGATCACAAAGTTTATTTCTTCAGGTTCTTTTAATAGTAGCTATCTCAAAGACACGAAACTTTCACCTTCTTTTTCTCTAAAACTCTCTAAACTGTCTTGCAAACTGCCTCAGCTGTCCCTTGGGAAGTTCCATAGCTGTTAAATGAAGGGGTAGAAAAAGTGTTAAGTCCACAAGAGAAATTCATTTTTAACTCTTTGAGACAAGCAGGTGTGCTAGTAAGAAACTGAATATACATATTCTCCTTTTTGGTTATTATTACCAAAATGCTGTGAAAATTTTAAAGTCTGCAAGGTTTCAAATCTTATCAGAGCTCTACTTTAAAAGCATTTATACTATGATTCAGAAATAAAACCTTCTTGAATACTTGTGCTAGTAGCCCTACCTCTGCTTCCCCTCAACACCTGTAAACACATTTCACAGAATCACAGAATTAGCTAGGCTGGAAAAAAACCTTTGAGGTGATCAAGTCCAGCATATGACCTAACACCACCTTATCAACTAAACCACGGCACTAAGAGCCACATCCAGTCTGTTTTTAAACACCTCCAGGGACAGCGATTCCACCACCTCCCTGACAGCCCATTCCAATGCCCAATCACTCCTTCTGTGAAGGATTTTTTCATAATGTCTAGCCCAAACTTCCCCTGGCACAGTTTAAGACTGTGTCCTCTTGTCCTGTCACAGGTTTCCTAGGAGAAGAAACCGACCCCCACCTGGCTACTACCTCCTTTCAGGCAGTTGTTTCCATCATCACCTGGAGTGTTTTTGTCCACTGACAGTCTCCGTGAACCTGTGCAAGTCTCCTTTCAAGCCCACTGATCGCTATTCCGGCTCTTCCAAATTAACATCTGGAGAAGCAAATGAAATCATTTATGTCCTGTCAGTGAGAAAATGTTTAGGGAAGAGCATCACTTGCCTGTGCTCCAGTTTCCACGTGTGAAATGGAGAAAATAACACCCGGTACTGCATTTATTTCAACACAAAACCATCCAACGCTGTACTTAAAATACAAAAACCAGTGCATTGCAGACGTCCTCCTGACTTACAATCCCCGAGCCCGAGTACAGTAAGTACTTCCACCGAGCACGCAATTTTTAAATATGGAACTATTGCAAATTATTTCAGTAAAGCTGTGCTGATGAACATTATGACGAACATCTTGTCCCGGCAGACTTACTTGCACGACCACAGCCTCACAGTGATGTCCGTGAGGGGCTCCCCACACGCACAGGGAAGTCTTGAGCCGCACAAAACGACCCAGTTTCGGCCACGGACCAGATGCTCCAAACCGGAGGAGATACAATTAAACCAACCCCCTTGGTCCTTTCGCTAACGATCCCAAACCGAACCACCGGCCGGGCACTCCTTTACCCCCAGCGCTCCTGCCCACACCCGCCCCCGCAATCCCACCGCTCGCCCTCAGGACGGGCAGCTCCTGACGGAGCTCTGCAGACGAAGCTCGTACTTACGGGGCCCGCGCCTCCCACTGCCCCCGGCGCCGCAGAGGCACGGGCAGGCTCCCGGTGCCACAGGGACACGCTCCCGGTGCCACAGCCACCCTCTCCCGGTGCCACAGGGACACGCTCCCGGTGCCGCCGCCGCCCCCGGCCCGCCGCCCACCCGCTCAGCGCAGGCGCCCTGGCTCCGCGCCGCCCCTCCCCGCTCTCCCCTCAGCGCCCCTCCCGCCAGGCCGCTCCCGGGCCATCCCAGGAATAGCGGGCCCGCCGGCCTCAGCCGCTTGTTTGCTTTGGGCTTCCCGAGCAAACACGGCTCTGTCAGCGCCGCTCGGACGGTGCCAGCGGCTCGGCACGCCCGGGGTGCTGCTGGCGGTGACACAACTCTGCCAGCTCTTGCCGTTTAGGGGAATGCTGAGTTACGCCTGGTTTGGGGTTTATTTTGGAGCTGTGAGGGAGCTCCGAGAGTTTGGGCATGACAGCGTTTGCATGGCTGGCGCCCGTCAGAAGCTGAATCTCACTTCCTCTCCAAACGTATCTGCTGGAAGATGTCCCTGCCCGTGGCAGGGGGTGGAGCCAGGGAATCCTTAAGGTCCTTTCCTACCCGAACCGTTCTGTGGTTCCGCGTCTCTGTGACATTTAGCACTTCCCTTACAGTGAAAATGAAGTGGGGCTCCGCAGGAGTTCTTGGTGATAAGAACTTAAAATGCCTGCTTCCAAAACCTACTTGCGCAGGAACGAGAATGGTGTTCCCCTTCCTTAAGTGAAATCATAACTGTGCTTTTGGTGTCGGACTCTTTAAGAGTGCAAAAAACCCCCTCAAGATTGTGTGCCCAAGTGCAGATGGCTGAAGGTGTTTATCACTAGGAAGTTAATATTGGGGGAAAAAGCCTCAAAATCAAAGGTAGTTTTACCTGCAGTATGCATTGGATCACCGTATGGACTAACTAAAATTCATATTGCTGTAACTTAGCATCGACTGTTTAATCATGTAAACCTTCTCAGCCTACCTGCCAAAAAGGCCAATTATTTTACATTATGGGATCAAATAACAAAGCAGTTTCACTGACCATAGCAAGGAAAGGAAAATGGGAGCAGTGAGGATGACCATGCTCGGGAGTGAGCCTGCATATGTGCCTGTCAGGAGCTGGAACATACCACCCAGACCTCATACTGCTGCACCCACGGGGGAATCTGCTGTGAAGCACTACAAAAGGCTTTCAAGAAAAGAGCAAAATTCATTTTCTTCTGTGGAGAAAAAAAATTAATTACTTCTGTTGAAAGAACCAGAAAGGAGAAAGTTTATGTTTCGAAGTGTAGGAAAACAAATAAAGGTAAAACTATAAAATTGTCAAAAATTAGATCTGAGGGAGAATGAAGGATAGTATTACATTCCTTCTGTTTGTAAATAGTAAAGAATATTGATAATCCAAAATTGAAAGAGATGTGAATAGATGTCCAGTAATAGCTGTATGAGTGACCCCTTTTCTAGTGTCATCAGTCACACCTATTGATAGCTTTAAAACTAATTTAATTTAAAGTCCACTTTAATGATATTATGTAATTGTCAGATCCGGACGCTACTTCCTGATTGTAAATAAATCTGCCAGAAGGCATCAGCGTCAAATATAGTATGTTTCTCTTAGTTCTGTGTGAATCAGAACTGTAGATACAGAAGACACTCTGCTGAGAGACTGACCCACAGTGTTAGTCATTATTTGACCCATCAAGAGTGCATTGGCATTATCAGCTTGTCAGTCCATCCTCATACCACGCATTTAACCAGCGTGCATCTTAAATCCAGTGCACGCAGCAAATCACTCGTCCTACAGACCAACAAAGAGAAGGAAGCAAACAAACAAACAAAAAAAAAAAACTGAAGCCAAAAAAAAGACCTGAAATTACTGTGGAGGTGGTCTCATAGGATAGGGAAGGGAAAGATGAAATGGCCAAAGGTATGTGTGAAGATGCTAGAAACAAATTGCATATTGCAGAGGATCTGGAAGTGTTGTATGGACTTGCAGTCATCAGGAATACTGTGCTGCAGTCATCTAAAGGATGTATGGGAAACTTGGGCTGTGGCAGTGATCACAGGAAATATGGGAAACATTCTGAGAACAGCAATTAACTCTGTTTATGGCCCATGGAACACTGCATTTCTATAAAAGTCTCTCTGTGTGTTTTCTTCCACAAACATTCTTATCTTGCAAATTTAACATTTGTCTAACTTTGTTTAACCAGGTTTCTTTTCTCTGGACTAAATGTTATGCTTGTTCCAAAACATAAAACCTTGTGGATCTCATGGGAACAGTCTTGAGAAAGGCCCTGAGTTTGGGGTCTCCTTCAGTGCTATATCTTTATTCTTTTATTCAGCAAACTTTACATTTTCCCCTACCTCAAATATTCAGGTTGTCCCAGGTGTGCTCTTTAGCTGCTGATTTTAATCTCACTTGTAGAATATTACAAGGACTGAACTTAACTTTCCAGAATATCAACCATTGTTGAGCTCCACATCAAATGCAAATGTATTTGTACCACATGCAAACGTAGTACAAGATGGGTTTTCCCCAAATGTCCCAGTTACTCAAGGCTTTCATGGTGTAAAATTATATTTCTTTAATTTTTGAAAAGGAGCAAAGATCATTAGTTGTGGAAATAATGCCATCCAATAAATAAATATCTGTAAATTTAGCAGTAGGTATTTCAGTGGAATGCTGCATCTCCAGTTTGTAGAAGGACACACAGTACACGGCATGCTGAGCAACGTTATTACATTGAGGTGATTAAAAGAATTTTGTTTCCAGTCTGGAAGCAGCAATGATATTAACAGCAAACCTGATACCTCATCAATTTGCCTAGCACAACATAAAAGGTTTCCCTTAGAAATCAAATCCTTCTCAGCAGGTTGTTAATGCTACTAGTTTACCTCAATACTGTGCCATAGAAATGGTAGAATTCCTGAGCAAAAGAATTGGATCATGGGTTACTTGGGTCTGATTGTGTTACTGTTGTTATTTGTTCAGCTGCAGTAGATTTTGAAGCCCTGGAGGTTAGTTTCCTACTCACATAGTCACCAATGACTTGAAATAAATTTATGACACATACTTTTAGAAGATGATTAGAAGCCCTTTTGTCTTGGACACAAAGTCCATATTGGGCTCTCTTCCCTGCAGCATTTGAAAGCAGCATTTCTTTTCAACTCTGTTCTTCAGTCTGACTGTTTAAACACAGGTTTTTTTACCTGATAAATTGTTTGGATGAAAGCTGGTGCCGTGTGGCCTTGAAAAGTGGGTGACAAAGGTGACCCTTTTATGCATGCAGATATGGTACAGAGAGATCTTCAAAAGTCATCCCAGCAATTGTTGGATGTTACAGTAATTAGTTCATGCTGAATTTCATGTCGCTGCAATTACACTGTTACTGGTACCCAACCCCTTCTGAATTTGTGTACACAAAACTGAAGTTATATCTTTGGTTTATATCAAGGTGAGGCTTTGAGATGAGAAACAGCTGCATCCCAGGATAAATTTAAAGGACTGTTCCTGTTCAGGATCATACCTGTTTATGTCCCAGAGTTTGTGGAACAATAGCCCTGGAGTGAAAAGATAGAGGGGTGTTTGATAAAATGAAAAATTGAGGAGTCAGTAAGATGGGAAAAGGATTTGGAACAGGAGGGAGAGGGAGTGGTAAAAGGGGTCTATGTTTTCTCAGAGACAGAAGGAAACAGACACAAAGCATAGTAGAAGCCAGAAGCAGATGAGAAGATCATTAACCTAAATAACAGAAAGTAAATTAGAGTTGGAAGGAACAGATAAGAAAATCAAATATGCTTAGAGCGTGTAAAGTTTTATACTTTTAGTCTTTGCTGGGGGCAAACTGGTGTTACATGACTCGGTAGGAGAGTTTTATCTCCTATCTAAGACCCTGCAGCAGTTACCCATTTAATCAAAGAAGGGTCTTTATGAGCCTGGCCTCTGTACTTTGATGGTCTTCTCACATAATCCAATGATTTATAATAAAGTCCCAAGCAAGGATAAGTTAGGAGACTGGTAAATAAGGGGGATTTCACAAAAGCTAGCAAGGAGGATCTCATCTTTCCCATTCTGCCTGACCTGATCGTTGTTCCTCAGTACTAGTTGGCTCAATCTAGATTACAGTTTCATTGCAAATATGAGGAAAGCAAAGACCCAAAATTCATGCAGCTCTCTGATGAATTCAGTGATAAAAATACAACATGCCATGCATTGCATACAAAGACCCTGGCAGACAAATGGAAGTAATTTCTGAAATGTCATTATCAAGGGTAGATGATTTATGTAGACATAAATTGTCACTCCGTGATTGCTCTGGGCATATTAACGTTTCCATGTGAAAATGAGAAAGGAAAAGATGAGACACCCAAGTCTGCATACCATTTTATTGAATTCTGTAGGCATAACAATTAGTACATAATATGCTAGGGAGGAGGGTGTGTAAACCTTTAAAGCATCCAGCCAAAGCTGCACTCAAGTCATTAGCCTACCTTTTATAAATAGCACAAAGTTACTTCTTTGAGCCAAAATGCACAGCAGCTGTAAGGTTCCTCTGCTTGTATCCAGACTTGAACTGCTGTTCGGATTTGTGATTCAGAAGGAATTTCACCCTGGTTGAATTAGCACAGATCTGTCTCCTACCTTACTGTGCCTTGTTGCACTGTTCCATCAGCTAAGATCTCCTGGGCATATCTCACACAAAGAGCAGGTTTCTCTTGGAGCAGGTATCTCAGGCCTTAAAGATACCTGGACTGAGGATAAGAACAATTTTTCTTCTTATATATTTCACTGGTTTGTTTGGGTATTTTTGCAGCTGATCTGAATCTCAGATCAGCTGAACAGAATAGAATGCTTTGGCAGTTTTCCTAGTACAAGGTATGAATTACAGAGGTTCAGACACAGAAATACAGCCACAGTCTGCTGGCACAGCTGGGCTGTCACTGGTCATTTCTGTGGCTAAAGGGGGAGGATCAGCAAAGCTGAGGTGTGAGGGCAGTGAAGTGGACACAATCAGTCTGTTCACTGAGCAGCAGCTGTGATCCAGTTTGTAGACATGGGAATTATGTGAGGATGCTGATGAGGCAGAAGGAAGGAAAGTGAATACGTGAGTCACAGACCCTGATCTGCTGGCAGAATTAAGAGGGAATTCTCCACCAGAAACAAACCCAATCAAACTGATAAGCCAGTAAGACTTTACCAGAGCCCCTTCCAGACATTTGTTTTAAAAGTAAAACTGAACAGCTGTCCTGGTTATGGCTGGGATAGAGTTAATTTTCTTCCTAGTACCTGGTATGGTCTGTGTTTTAAATTCAGTAAGAGAATCATGTTGATTGTACAATGATGTTGTCATTGTTGCTAAGTACTGCGTACCCTAAGTGAAGAATTTTTCAGCTTCCCATGCTCTGCCAGGGAGCAGGTGCACAAGAAACTTAGAGGGAGCATAGCCAGGACAGCTGTCCCAGGCTGGCCAAAAGGGTATTCCGTACTGTAGAATGCCATGCTCAGTATACAAACTGGAAGAAGCTGGCCAGGAGTCACTGCTGACTTCTAGGGGATAGGCTGGGTATCAGTCAGTGGGTGGTGAGCAACTGCATTGTGCATGGCTGTTGGCTTGTTCACTTTTCTTATACTGACTTTTATTTCTGCTCTCTTTCTCTTTCTACTATCTCTGTTTTCATTACAATTACTACTAATTGCATTAATATTTTACTTTATGCCATTTATTCAATTGTTCTTATCTCAACATACAGATATGACTTTTTTTCTGGTTCTCCTCCCCACCCTCTGCGGGGTGGGTGGGGCAGTGAGTCCGGGTGGTACTTAGTTGTCAGCTGGTATTACGCTGTATCAATATCCTTTTTGGCACCCAACATGTAGCACTGAGGGCTGAGATAAGGACAGATCTGACCAGAGCATGTTAAAACAAATTTGTTATAAGCATTTGCTGCTTTGGTTTACCAATCACGGGTCACAACATAGATTTATTTGCTCCAGGAGTCATTGCACTTGTTCTTGGGGCTGTATTATGCAGCACTTTACTTGCTGCACATGTTCCCTGTCTTGGCTGTATCACCTTTGAGGTCTGGGCTGAGGTTATCGTTTTATTGTACTTTATTATGCTGGCTTGTGATATGATAGAATTACTGGTTGCAAGACTAATCTGGTGTGTGTACATTGCATTGCTCACCTCTGTTCTACGAGAGCCATCTGTTGGGAACTACCAATAATCACACCTTTTGTCTTTCCTCCTCCGACAGACAACCTATGGAGGAGACATCCTTCCACACCTTCCCCTTTCCTGCCAGGCTAATTTCAGTAGTGTTTGAAGATTTTGAAAATTGTGAACGTCCTTGGGATGTTGAAACCAGCATGGTCCTATTTCCAGGAATATTGAATGTGTTCCAGGTCTTGTTTATGGTTAAACAACTATTTAAGAATAAGACCAAGAGAATTCCCTGAGTTTGGATAGTTACAAGTAGCAGGATGTGTGGGATAGCATGTGGCAAGTACCTAGGACAGTGGGCACCTCCACAGTTTTGGAACCTCCTCCCTGAACAAGTGCAGAATAAATATTTGGGAAAAGTATGCTGTTACCCTGACAATTCCAGACAGGCATAAGTCACTGAGATGTGCTGGGGCCTGGCTCATGCCTACTAGTCCCTGTTCAACACTCTTCAGTACCTCAAGGGGATGAGAGGGTCTGGATCTGATGGCAAGGTGTTAGGTACTGCAGCTACTCCACCCTTGGTGACAGGGACTGCAGCTGAACCAGAGAGCCAACCCATGCCAGTGTCAGTCACCCTACAGACACCCTATAGACAAGAAGAAATGGACACAAAAGTCTGCTCATTTAGTAAAGGGGGACAAAGCGGGGCCATCACAAGAAAAGGAGGAAGAAGCAGAACAAAAACCACTCGATCCCTATCACTGTGAGTTCTGGATGATGGAAAAAGATTTCATCTGTTGTCAGGGTGAATGCATTATCACTCGGCTGCTAAAATGCTGGGATAATGGGACTAGCAGCCTGGTATTAGAAAGTAGGGAAGCCAAGCATTTGGGGTCACTCTCTAGGGAAAGGGGCATTGATAAGCTTATTGGAAAAGGGATACAAGTCCTTAGCCTTTGGAGCTGACACCTGTCAAGCATGAAGGAAAAGTATCCCTTCAAGGAAGATGTTAGATGTCACCCAGGCAAGATGGACATCATTAGATCCCAGTAGGTGTAATCAGCAAAACAACAGCCACATGTCCAGCATCTAGCAAGAAAGAAGCGTATGATTTCTTAGGTGTTACAGGTTTTTGGAGAATGCACATTCCAAATTACAGTCCTCTCCATTGAGTGACCCAGTAGAAGAGTGGGACCCAGAGCAGCAACAAATCTTTGAACAAATTAAACAGAAGATAGTTCATGCAATAACCCTTGGGCCAGCCTGGGCAGGACAAGATCTTAGAAATGCTCTCTATGCTGCAGCCAGGGAGATTGATCCAACATGGAACCTCTGGCAGAAAGCGCTGTGGGAGGCTTGAGGTCAACCCCATGGCTTTTGGAGCCGGGGATACAGAGGCTTGCTACATTCCAGCTGAAAAAGAAGTAATTGCACGTCACGAAGAGGTTTGAGGTGCTTCAGAAGTGAATAGTACTGAAGCACAACTTTTCATGGCACCCCAGTTAGGTCTGCTGGACTGGATGCTCAAAGGGAGGGTCTCCTCTGCACTTCAGACTATTGAGGCTACATGGAATAAGTGGCATACCACTGATCACACACTGAGCTCGAATAGGAAAGCCCAGGCATCCATGACTCTTGAAACTGGCCAGAAAGTAAAGATTTAAGAATATGGTCAGAGGAGGAGGTGACATGTGCCAAAGAGGCTACACTGTATGACAAATTATAAAGTGAGAAGCAATATGCCATTTTTTGATGGGTCCTCATGTATTGTAGGAAAGCACTGAGGAGGAAGACAGCTATATGGGGTCCTCTATGACAAGTTGCAGAAACTGCTGAAGGAGGAAGTGAGTCTAGTTTACAGAGGTGAAAGCTATCCAGCTGGCTTTAGACGTTGTTGAATGGGGAAAATGGCAAATACTTCACCTCTCTACTGACTCAGGGATGATGGTAAATGCCCTGTGGAGGTGGTTGCAGTGATGGAAGCAGAGTAACTGGCAATGCAGAGTAAACCCTCCCGGGCTGCTGCAGGATATTGCTGCCTGAGTGGAGAACCTGACTGAGAAGGAGCATCACATAAATGCTAATGTGCCTGAGTTGAGCCACTGCAGAACATCGAAACAACCAATAGGTGGCTCAGGTGGGCATGTATTGGCAACATTACGGTGAATTATTTTTAGTTCATGATGCCTTAGACCATCAAGAAAGTGGTGCAACTATAGATGGGATCGTGACTGAGGGGTAGATTTGACCATGGACACTGTGACACAGGTTATCCATGGATGGGAAACATGCTGCAATTAAGCAAGTCAAGTTGTTAAAGACTCTAGTATGAAGGACAGTGGCTGAGTTATGGGAGGGTGAATGTATCACACTCTGTCGTGGTTTGAATGACAGGTGTCTGCTAAGGAAGGCAGGAGCCTCTCCAAATGGAGAATGTAACCCCACTCCCTCCAAATTATTATAACTTTGAAATTAAGGGGCTCTCAGGTGAAGACATGGGAATAGGAATAACTGTTCTTTATCAGGGGAAAACTAAAATAAGCAATAAACCAAAACACATGCAGTATAACAAAAAAAGAAAGAAAGAAAGAAAGAAAGAAAGAAAGAAAGAAAGAAAGAAAGAAAGAAAGAAACAAACAAACAAACAAACAAACAAACAAACAAACAAACAAACAAACAAACAAACAAACAAACCCACTGACAGAGTCAGGTTACAATCTGACACCCTGTGGGTCAGGGTGTTGGTGGCAGTCCCATTAAACGGTGGCTGCAGTCCTAGTGGCAGATGTGGCTCTGTTGAAATGATGCTCCTGTAGAAAAGGGGAGTTTTTCACTGAAGGTCCAGTGGTGATAGATGGGCCTGATCTTCTTCTGAGAATCCAGTGGAAAGGCTGCTTGTTGTTCCAAATCTCAGATTTTTATCCAGGTAGGAATGTTTGGCTCCTTGCACAGGTTGGACCATTTCCCAGTGGGATGATGTAATTCTACAATGACACTCAATGGCCCATTAGCAGATCTCTCCCTGGAGGGAGGCTGGGTTGTGGAAGAGATAAGAAAACTGCCCCAGTGGGTTTCTTGACAGTTGGCCATTGACAGACAATTACACCACCCCACACACACCCTAGTTTCAATAGATGGTGATAGAATACAGAGTTTTGGTGGCATTTTGCACTGCAACCCATGACACACTCCCACAAATCCACCATGGGCTTACTGGAGGGCTGGAAACATATTCTGGGCCCCATACTACCACCCAGATAATTATCCTGGGCCTTGAAAAGCAACTCTTGTGGGGACCTGGTGGGCCAGAAACAACAGTCACACAATGGGACTCTTTTCCATAAAAATCTTGTAGACAACTGGGCCAAAAACATAGTAATGAGTGGATATAACACACTCTATTGCTCACCAGCCTCCAGGAAAAATTCAGCAGTGCAATGGACTATTAAAGACTGCACTGAGAGCAAGGGGTGGTGGAATCTTCAAGTATTTAGCAAAAGCCACCTGGTTATTCAGCAGCAGGGAATCTGTTGGTCAGGCTGGCACTGCTCAATCAAAACTTTTACATACTGGAGAATGGGGTAAATTTCCAGTATTGCACACAAAAAATATGCTGGGGAAAAAAGTCTGGGTTATTCCTGCCTCAGGCAAAGGCAAAACCAATCCATGGGATTGTTTTTGTTTAAGAACTTGGGTGCACTTCGTGGGTAATGTGGAAGTATGGGGAAGTCTGGTGTGTACCTCAAGAGGAAATTGATTATGGGTGGGAATTACATTATGTTTGATGTAATTGCTATACAAGACTGTGTGTTATCACTTATATGGTGGTGATACGCTTGTCAGTGCATTGGGCACTTTGCAGCACCCGTCTCCACCAACTCCAGATGTGGGGATCTGAACCCAACTCCCTTTTGGTTACCACATTAATAGAGAATGAACTTTGATAAATATGGGGAAGTGCAATGGTGATGAAATCAGAGCTGGCTTCACCATACAACAGTCCAGCAACACACACCGTCTTCTCTGCCCTGAAAAACCTTAATGGCAAAAGAAACTCAAGGTCACAGACAAAATGAACTCAACAGATATTTTACAGAGACAGACTCAGGGTATGATATTTTGTGTATACAAAGGACAGGAAGGGTGATGGGATATCTGAAAGTGTGGGAGTTGGCATGATGTAAACAATGTAAAATAAGGGGTAGATACTATGCTGTTTTCGAATGGGAACATGGGCCCTCTCCACCTCTGCTGAGGATGGCAATGGCAGCAGGGCTTTTTAGCTGCTAGCCACGGGATAAATAGAAGTGCTGGCTGTAATGAAGCAGTTAATTATGATTGTTTTAAATGGCATCTCATGATGCAAAAACATGGCTACACCTTGAGTCCTGCATCCAGTTCTGAGGCCCTAGAAACAAGAAAGGCTTTGAGATGCTGGAGGGAGTCCAGAGAAGGGAATGGAGCTGGTGAAGGGTCTGAAGCACAAGTGCTGTGAGGAGCAGCTGAGGGAGCCGGGCTTTAGCCTGGAGAAGAGAAAGTTCAGGGAGACCTGATATCACATTCTCGGTCTCTTCTCCCAGGCCACAAGCGGCAGGACAGGAGGACCCAGTATTAAGTAGTGCCAGAGGAGGTTTGGATTGGAGTGGGCTGTTCAGGGAGATGGTGGAGTCACGGTCCCTGGAGGTGCTTAAGGAAAAGACTGGACGTTGCTCTCTTGGTTGACAAGGCGGCGATAACCAGGCGGCGATCAGTCACAGGTTGGTCTCCATGAACTCAGAGGTCTTTCCCAACCTGATTGATTGTGTGATTCGGGGTGCACCTTTCTGTATTTTAACCCGTGATTCCGGAGCACACAAGCAGACGGAGCACCCGCCTGAGGAGCCCCAGTAGCGCGGCCGGGCCGGCGGCAGCCCCTCAGCCCTGGCTGCCACCCCCAAGATGGCGGCACGGCGCGGCCGCCGCCCCGCCCCGCGGCTCCTGCCCTCCCTGGGCCGGCCGCGGCCGCCGGGGGCCGCCGCCGCTGTCGCCGTGTGATGAGAGCATCAGCCCACACTGCCACGTCTCCCGGGCAGCCGGCGCTGTGCAGGGCCGCGCCGGGGCGCCGAGGCCGGACCCGCCCGCTCCTCTTCCTCTCCTTTGCCTTCCCCTGCTCCTGCCCCGCCGCGGGGCAGCGGCGAGGTGGGTCTGCCCGGCAGGAGGAGGGACGCTCCGCGGGGCTCCCACCGCCGCAGCCTCGTTTTCCCCGGGCGGTCCGGGGGTTGCGGGGGCCGGGGCTCGCCGCCGGGCCGCTGCCGCCGGAGGGGATCCCGCTGCCGGCTGATGTCCGAGCCGCGCCGCCGCCCGCGCTTGGATGTGTGAGTACCGGCCCCGCCGATGCCGCGGGAAGCGCCGCGTCGGGAAAGCTATGGCGAGCCAGGCGGGCTGCGACCGCCGGAGCTCCCCTCCGTAACTTGGTGTGTGTCTGTGTGGGAGTGAGTGGTGGGGAGGCTTCTGCCGGGCTTGTTCCGTCCTGCTGGTAAGTTACGGCGTTTGGTCCCGGGCTTCTCCTTTGAGACATTTCCTGCTGTGTTTGGGTTAAAGCAGGAGGTCCGCGCACGCTGCTGGGAGCCGGGTGCTCTGTGGTAGGAGGGTTGGGGATTAAAAGCGAGGAAGTTGGGCCGGGGTCACGGGAATGTGTGCTGTGGGCTTTTAAAGCGCTGTCCCTACGTAACCAGTCCTGCAAGGGCACTGTCCTGTGGAAGATGAAGAGCTGAGGCAATCTTCTCTAAGTCCAGGCAAATCCAACCCGCCATAAGGTACGGTTTCCAGAATGGATGTGGGTGCACATTTCTGTCGCTGTTCTTTTTTGTACCGCAGAGAAAACACTGTATCAATCATCCTCCCTTATATAGGGTAGCAGTTGGGCACATGATTTTCCCTATTACATGAGGCTGCTCCTTCGCTACTCCAGCATCATTTTAACATGTGAATGTACAGCAGAAACAGAGGCAGCTTTGTTTGCAATCTCTGATTGCTCTCATGCATGCTTTCCATTATGAGTAAGGGGCCCCTCGTGTCCCTGTCATCTGTTACTGTAAGCAAAGAAATGAGACGTCTGTGTTACAAAGGGGCGAGTTACAGAATTTTTGGAGACAGGCATCCCTTCTGTAAGCATCCTTTCTGTCTGCTAACTCACTGTAACCAGAAGAGATTTTCTGAGAGAGGCATACAGTTGTACAGGGATGGGACTGGAATGGCTCAGCTCCAGTTTCACAGGATGCTGAAGGCAGAGGACATCGGCCCTTTGTAACCCAGTCTGCTCCATGGCTCATCTCCTGGCGCTCCTGCTGTTGGACTGTTTCTGACGCTCATTTCTCCTTCCAGCTGCACCTCTTGGAATGCAGGCTCCTTCAGCCAAGGTGCTTGGATGATACTCTGCTGGTAAAATCTGGGCTCGCTGGTGGGTAGCCAGGCAATGCAACCTTTTGGGGGCTGGGCTGAAACTCCACCTGCTCCATGTCCCTTATCTGACTGGAAGTTCTTCAGGTGTAGATGCAGCTACTCCTTGTTTCTGTTCTTGAGCGTCTTTGCCTCAGGTTTGACTGTACAAACCAACACACTGGGTGGTAATATTTTCTAGGTTTGATTTATTTGGGACAACAGAGAAACTCAGGTGATATCACTGACACAGTGACCTGTGCTCAGTGTGTACTCCTTATCTCAAGACCATAGGACACTGCATGCCTCCTGTACAGCTCATTTCTTGGCTGTTTCTTGGCAGACTTGCAGGCATTTGAGACCTGACTTTCAGAAGCTCTGGGTGTCCATCTTCCTACTAATAGAGGTGTCTATACTGCCTCAGCCAGAGCATTCAAAATCATTAATAATTTTGAAAATGCTGGCCTTTTATTTCTTACTTCTTTATTTAGTCTTTCTGATTGTAAAATGGGGATAAAACATTTTACTTCCTACTTTGCAGAGCATGTTTCTATTCTGCTTATAAGATGATAAATTCTTACAAAAACTTTTTGCGTTATACAGGTTAGCACCTTGCTGAATTATTTGCCTTTCAGATATGCTAATGACATTTACCACAGTGAATTCTGTGGCAGTTAAGGAAATAAAGCAATTCTCATCCTACTGGGCTGCCTGTATTAGCAACATTTATGCTGATGTAACATTGCCAATATAGTTGTACTGTTATGTAGTACTTAAAAGCAGACAGGCCTAATCACATTTTGTCTATGCATTCTTCAGACATTCCTCTTTGTTCTGAAATTTTTAGATTAAAAAATTAACTTTTGTGTGTAGTGTTTGAAGGGGAGGCCCCACACCTTTCTGCTTGTTTTGAAACTGAGTAGCACTGAACACAAATCTTTCTCTGAAAGGATATGTAATGCAGACTGACTCAAACCTGGTTGTCCTAAAACTGAACACTTTCTTTCTGTAGGCACCAAATCTGGATGTTTGAGAATACAGCCAAGAACAAATGTTCTAGAACTGTTTGTTAAGGTGGCTTCCAGTTTCCATGAGCATTCAGTTCAGAAACCAGTTGGGCCAGTCAGTACTCCTCAGCAGAGTTACAATTCCTAAAGATGGATGTGGTGGAGAACAACAAGGTAGTAGTGATTCTAAGACTATCCTGCTCCTTAGTCTCCGTCCTTTCCCTGGGCCTCAGAATCATGAAATCCTGGAAGAAGTTTTCTTCTGGCAGTTAAAAGTGGAATTTAGTCTATTTATTTCTAACCCTACCACAGTTAGGTAAGTGGTGTAGCTGTTATCGAGTAGATTTTTAAAATCAGATGTAAATATGGTAGCAGCTGTGTGACTTGGGCAAATAGCTCATTAGCTTTCTTAAACTGTCCTGGAGGATTTCATGCCATTCTTTGGGGGCTGTTGTCATTGGTGAGTTATTTCCAACATTTTCTTGACTTTTTTGGGTATTGCAATTGAAAATGAGACTTCTGCTGAGAACTGTTTTGCATCCTGGTCAGAAAAGCTGTCCTGGGAGACAGAGTGCAGTGACATCCATGTGTACTGGGGGGTTTGGAATTGTTGGTTTAAAGCAAAATTATTAGTAGACATCTGTGGCCCAGCAATACATATAAGGAAGCATGGATGCAGATTCAAACAGCTGGATTAGTCTCATTATAATTAATTATATGAGGGATTAATGCATCCTATTGCATTTTCTCAGTCTGCTGGATTAGTTGCTCTGTGAACAGTCATACAAAGTTCTGAGTACTACCTACCAAAATCATGGGGGTTGAAGACTTACTGTTTTGTGGGTTGATTTTTATATCACCTTAACCTGTTGTTTCAGAGGCAAATAGAGGAGAATCGATGCATTCTCATATGTTGTTTATATTTCAATGCAAATTTATGATTTATGCAAATTACTCTTTGTCTAGAATTCCCTGCAATATTGTTGCTTTTCTGCAGTGTCAGGGATGTGCAAAGCATTGTCTCACTGATGCTTTCTGCTGTGAATTCCAGTGTGATGACTTGGTATAAGGCTCAAGGAAGTGGTTTTTAACTTGTGTTCTTCTTCATGCCTTCAAGCTCATTGCTACAGATGGCAGATGCCTGCCTTATTTTTAGCTATTTGAGGACAAAATAGAAAAATCCTAGTGACTCCCCATGATTTGTCATCATGGCTGATCTCCATTAAATTAAACATAGGGATTGGCAGAGGAACAAAACCAGCAGGAAAGCTGCTTCTGTTTGTTTTAGAAAAAGCTTGTCTAAAGCACTAAAATAATACTCTGCAAAATATCCACTACTACATACAGAGACCCTTGGGAGGAGAAGTACTTGCTGAACTGTTTATCCTGTTTTGGATAAGGAAACTGAGGTCTGTATTGGTAAAACAAGTTCCCTGGAAGTCAGTTGAAGAGGAAAGATTAAAAAGCAAAAGATGTCCTGGCCTGTGTTCAGGCCATTAGACTATGGGTTTGTATTCAAGGCTGGGAGGAGAATATATATTTTGGTGGCTTGCTTGATGGAAAATTTCAAGATGGGCTCTTAAAGCATGAGCATCTTCTATTTTTTTCCCCCCCTTCTTTTTCCCCCTCAGTAGTGATCCATTTTGTTGCACATTTGCCTTGATATCTTGCAAAAAAAATCTTTCAGTGGCCATACCTAAAATTCCCTGCCTTTCCCAGTTACTGCATGTGGCATGGTATAATGAAGAGTGATCTGTAGCTGTGTTTTAGCAGAGCTGTGGCTGTGTGTAATGTTTACTGAAGAGCTCTGGTGCAAGATGTACTTAGGAGTGAGTGCGTGTTGATAAATTGTATTAACGGCCAGCCTTGATAGCTTTGCCTGTGTCATGTCTGCTGAAACACTGCCCTTGTGATTCACTTCCCAGCCAGTTGTCCCCTTTGAAACAGATCTTCAGTTTCTGTCAGTAACATGGAGTTGGAGTTAAAACTTCTGTGTTGTTACATAGGCAGAGAACTAACTGGCTTAGTAATTCCCTCCAGCTCTTTACTTTGGGCCTCTCACTCTGGATGAGGCTGGGCTTGCTGTCCCTTTCCCCACACAATTCAGAAGCATGGGAACTCTAGGACCAAAATAGACTGTGACCCAACTGGTCAGGCCTGCATTTCCCTCTGCTGCTGCTGGAAAAGCTCAGCTTTGCAAATCTGTCTTGTTCTCACATGAGAACAAGCCAATGCTTTCTTTATTTCCAGATCCAGTATTTGGCTGTGAGTGTTGCTGTATACATCAGAAGAAGCCAAAGAAAATGTTAACTTCTTACTAGCTGTGTAATGCTTCTTGGCTTGGTGAGGAGTATTATTGGCCACTTGGAGCTGCTGAGCCTTGAGGGTCTTGCCTTGTGGCTTTGTTTTGGGTTTTTTTCACTTCCTTTTGGAATATAAATTCTCTTGTCTTCATTCATAAAATTATTACAGTCATTCATTAAAGTCTTCCTAAGCTGTTTGTTTTGACCTGCTGCAGCAGTTAGTTGCACAAGGTAATTATATGGTAATACAAAGTAATACTATTTTATTACACCAGGAATTGTCGCTTTGTTCATGTACTTGCAGAGGTTTGTTTAGAGCAGTTAGTGTGTGTCTCAACTTTCCTCCAATTCACAAAAATCTGAACTCACCTGTATTCTGAAGAGGACGCTATTTCCTGCATACCTCTGGAAATTTCTTCCTTGAACCCCCTAAGGTGAGGTCTTTGAGGGATTTTTTAGGGAATGTACAGGATTTCTCTGGTTTTAAAATTGGCTTTTTCAGTATCTTGGATAATTTTGTTTATCTGAAGTATTAAGAACTTAAATCTATGTCCTATCCTTAAGCATGTCTGCAAAATGAGCTGACTGAGCTTGCTGCACTTTAGCTTTGAGAGGCTTTTCCTGAAAAACTTTTCTTTCCTGTTCCCATTTTTGTATATGGGTATTTGAAGTACTATGGCAGCTTCAAATGGCAGGTGCTGCCTTTCCCTTGTCTTTAGCTAAAACTTTTATTTTTCTCACTTACCTTTCTGCTTAGCTCTAGTCTTCCTTGCTGAAAACACTTGAAGTTAGTCATATAGTGTATATGCCGTTTGTTAATTCTTGCCTTAATCTTGCTACTTTGTCCCTTTGGTTTTGGCATCAGTGCAGAGGACTGATAAATGGAGCCTCCTCAGCCAGAATTGTGCTGTATCAGAAAAGCCTACACTGTCATGGTCTTGATGGGTTAGTTTTGTTTTTACAGAGAAGGTTATTAGTCACTGAGCAAAAGTTAGTCTTGCTGGTGCACCACCTGACAGTGGTGATTCCCCACCCGGCTCTCCTGTTTGATAGTGTTTGGGTGACACTTCAGGGGGGGTTCTGTTTCTCAGTGCTACATCCTTCTCTAAATCCATGGCTCTGTATGGCATGTGGACTTGGAAAATGTGCTGACTTGGAGACCTCCCTTCTAACCGGTTTTGCCTCCCAGCTCTGGGCCAGGTGGCGGGTGTGTGCCTTTGGATTCAGCCAGAGTTGAAAGGTTGTGTTGACTTAGCACTGGGACAACTTTGTGTGAGCCAAATATTTAGCTTTCCATCTGATAACCTGTCGGTTGTTTCCTCCCTTGCAGCAACCAAATGCTTATTTTATTCCCAGACCAGTTGGGGCTTTCACAGAAGCTTTGTGTCTTTTTGGCTCCCAGTGTGGCAGATGTGAGGGTGCAGACAAGGTGGCCTTGTGACCAAGGCTTGGGTGCAGCCATCGCTGTTCCTTGGCTCTCTGGTGATTTTTTTTTTTTTTTCCTTTTTGGTGTTATGTTGGTGAGTCGATTACTAGCTTTGTGTCTGTTTTTCCAGCTGACAAAATGGGGTTTTGGTTTTGTTTTGGTTGCTTTTTTATTTTAATTTAAATTTAAATAAATAAGAGGTTTACACTAAAAGGAAGTAAAAATAACCTACGGTAACTAGGACTTTCAAAGTTCAAAGGAAAACTTGTGTGATAATTGGCAAAGATATTAAGGTTGCTGGACAACTGCAAGTGTAGGGTTAGGCTGACCAGCTGCAGTGAGTTGAATTGAGGACATTAGCAACCAAGAGAGCATTTTCAGTTTCAGAAACACGTTGTGCTTTGTGTCAGTGCTCTGCACCCGTGTCTTGTGGGTGGCTGGCTGTGCTTCCTTGCAAGGGAGCACCACACATGTGGCAGGTGTGTTTCCATAAGGCACGGACACCCTGAATGGAAAGTGTTGCTGGGAGTGTCTGTGTTGCCCTGGAGGAGGCAGAGTCCCTCACCACAGAGGCCAAGTGTTGCTTCACCCCGGGCTGTCACATGCTTCCTCAGCAGGAAGGAGGTTGCTTTAATTGAGATGGTGAGTTGCAGTGGGAGACCTGTGGTCTTCTTGAGCCACACTGTACCAAGTGAGAATGGTCAGGTTTCCTTTTCTGCTCTTGCAAGTAAGTGGTTGTAGGACTTGTGGAGCCAAGGAGAGCCACTTGAATGTTTTCCAGCCTCTGAGAGTTCTCATGTGCAATGAGCTTCCCAAGAGAACTGGAGAGGCTCGGAGTTTTCTCCAATTAAAAAAAATATTAACGCCACCAAAAGAACTGACTGAGCTTTGTAGCATTTCCAGCAAAGAGATGGGGAACCAGGCACACTTTCCATTTTGATGAGTCACTGACTCTCTCCTGATTTGCCTCTTGAAAGAGCTGTTTGGGCGGCTGCTGATGCAGGAACATGATTCTCAGTGACAGGCCTTGGGGAGCAGGACAGGGCTGCACACTGCTTCACATCTGAATTGGTGAATAATTTATCTGCCTAGCTTGTTATCACTAAAGTCTTGCACACAGCTGTGGTTCTCTCCTGTCTTGATCCTCCCTTGTCAGGATAGCTGGGGAGCTGATGGGCAGGAGGGATATCGTGGCACAGAAAAAAAAAAATTACTAAGTGCTTTCTTTTGTAGTCCTAAAAGCAGGAACTGGAACTCAGAGCATCTGATGCCTTCTGTTTCTGGATCTTCTTGTAACTGTGTCACAAATGAAGGTTTTGTCTCTGTCCTGAAGCATGGGCTTTCCTAGGACCCAAGAGCTGTCCATACCCACATCCATTCCCTGTGCATGGGCAAGACTACTGCCTGCTGTTCTGTAGCTGCTCTCCAGATCCTGCCTGTGTGTTTTTATGATGCCCACGTCTGCCTCAGAGAGGAGAACTTGGAGGCTAGGTAGTATTGGTTCTGAGGATTTGAAGATGAAGGGACTACAAGCATGTTGACTTATTTTTTGAGGGAAATTGTAGGTGAACTGGAAAGAACAGTGTGGAATCACATTAATGGACTGAAGAGTCTTGTCAGGAAAAGCTTTTATCTTTCATTACTCGCTTTTTCTGCATGACTCTATAAAATAAGATCACTGATGGGGTGAGGAATGCAAACAGAGAAAGGAGCAGAGTGGATTCTTCATTAATACTTAATATGACTTGAAATATTATCTGTTGGAGTAAGGGGTTTATGGACACCTTTTTTCCTTGTTCACATATTTTTCAAAGTAGAATCATGACTTTGTTTATTAATTGAAAGCTATAAAAAGGCTTTTCCCCATGTCTTTCTCCTCAAAAAGGAGGGCTGTTGATTGGTTCAAGGCCAAAAAAAGCAGACTTAGAGTCAATCTGGTCTATAATCTCACTGCTTGTTTAGCTTCATCTGTGGAGCTTCAGTTTTGTGTGGCTGGTTTTACAAAATAAAAGCAAACAAAAAAGGAATGGTTCTTAGGCAGATTTTGCTTCAACAAACACCTAATTTGATCTAACTCCTGAATAAAGTAAAGGTATTTAAAGCTTGGCTGAAGGAACTGCCCAGTCTATATGTTCATGAATCACTTTGAAAGAGCTTATTCAAGTGCATTTAAAATATGTGCACTGACGTTAAGGATGGCTTCTTTCCATGGGCAGTTGTTTTTATTGGTATAAACCTGCATTTTACTGGTTTGCAAATCCAGGGGCTGGAATTGCAATTACTTCGTGTCCAAGTGACTGTATTGGCGAGTGTGTGAGGCATACTAATGGGGTGATACTAATGTAGGACCTGTTAAATTATTTACATGAATTATTGAATGTGGGATAAAATACCTTCCACAGTTAATAGCACTAATTAGACCACCAACATATTGCATCCATTATCATAAATATCCTGTAGGTCGAATCAGACCAATTGTTTCAGCTACCACAGGCCCTGTGGTAGTTAAATTTGGCTTAAAATGGCTTTCAAGTTTGTTCTTTTTTGGGAGTTTTTCCTAGTTTTTTTCCTTTGCTTTAGCTGCTTATCAGAAGTGTCTGAATGCTCTAAGTGAGTTCTGCATTGTTTTTTGCTGCCCCTGCTCATCTTACACATGCAGAAGAATTTTCTTATTTATATTTAATTCCTGAAATAGAAATATCCCCAAATAAAACTCTAGGACATCCTAGGGAAAATTGTCTGAAAGCTTTAAAGTTTTGATTGACTAGAAAGGTAAGGAAGGCTTCAATCTCTGTTGTGTTGTTATTGGAGATATAGGAGTTTTAAAGTCTGCCAAAACACACTATTTGCCTCAAAACCAAAATTCTCCAACATTTGCTCAGCTTTCATGCATTTTCACATCTCCCTTTTTGTTTTTTTTTTTTTTTTTTTTTTTCCCCTCTCTCCTGGATCTCTGTTTTTTGGTGCGTTATTTTTGGGTTTGAGTTGGTTTGATTTTTCCAAGTGACTTTTATGTGGGTATGCAGAAAGCATTGATCCTTTGAAACATCTTGATTTGTACTGAAAATTTGAGAGTTAGTATCCTGGTTTCAATCATGACAATTATTTATCAGAGTAGAGCTGAAGGATGGGAAGTTTTAATACAAAGGGCAATTCTTTGAGGGAATTTTTTAGAGAAGTACTCCTGCACACTGTATTCATGGTGACAGTCCTGTGACTCACTGAGAAAACTTCTGGCATTTCTGCCAGCTGTGATTTCTCAGGATTTTAAAGGAGGTGATGACTGAATTATAAATAGACCATAGGTACCATCTGTACATTTCAGAGCTACATCTAGAGTTTCCCAGAAGGTGGGTGTGTTTTTTTGGCCCCTGGGTTGGTTCTGGCAATGATATTTTTCCAAAAGGGCAGCTGATTTAGTCTCCAGGCACACAGACACACCAAAGTCCCTGCAGAGAGATGCTCACTCGGTGTCTTGTTCCTGTACAGCACACGTGCACTTCAGTTCAATCCTTCACTCCCTTATGTCTGCAATGTGTTTCCATTGGAAACTTTCCTGACTGCCAAAATCCTTGCAGTATCACGTGGGAGACCAGTGAAATAGAAGAAAAATTGTATGGGAAGTGGTAAAGTCTGTGCCAGAAACTACACTATTGTTTCTGATATTCTGAGTTTCCCAGCCTCTCTCATACTAGTTCATTTTAAGGAATCAATAGATTTAACTATGTCATAAAAAATAAATAGATAAATAAGTAAGTACAAGTTTACTTCTGAATTATTTTTCTTTTCAGGGCTGGGTTATGTGATTGCCCATATGTGCATTTGAAGTACATGCATACAACGTGTGTTTTGCTGCACTTCTCTGCTAACTAAACCCACTTTTAAATGGGCTTATTGCCTTGGTGTCATTTGGGCATTCTTAGCACAGAAGGGAGCTAAACCATGTAGTTTCCTTCAAGGACACCAATCTGTCTGTCCAGAGCTCTGCCAGAGGGTGTCCAATTTACCTACCAGCATCGGAGCCTGGCAAGTAATGTGCTGGGTGCCTAAAAAGAGCTGTGAAGCTCTAGTGGCTCAACCACAACATGAGAGGACTCTTCCCAGGCTTGGTTTTGAGATAAAGCACACATTTGTGTCGTCTTTAGCTTTGGAGATGCTCAGTAGTGTTTCCAGCCAGCAGTAAGTGCTGTCAGTTGTTGATGGCTAATGTAAGCAGCCCGTTTTTAGAGACATGGTGTCAGTGGTGTTCATTCTGGGTGTGCAAGCAGACACTGACCCTGATGCCATTGATGGCACAGCGTTTTAGAGTGGTGATGGCTGTCCCACAGGGCTCTGAGTATATGAGAGTAACTTGCTTCTGCATGAATTAGCTTGGCTGGAGTGTGAACTGGGTGAGTGTGACCAGCAGTTTAAAGCTTTAAGTGATGTTTCTGCCTCCCTTGCAGATTTGGGAAGGCTTTTGGATCGTTGTCTGGGAGTTGGGGCACAGCCTGCTGGAGGCACTGGAAGTGGACTGGTTCCTGGTCATGCCCGGTGGAAGGAGGGGACCCAGCCGGCAGCAGCTAAGCCGTTCAGCTTTGCCTTCTCTCCAGACTCTGGTTGGCGGGAGCTGTGGAAACGGTACTGGTTTGAGAAACAGGTGAGGACAAAAGCGGGGCTGCTGTGACATCTGTGGCTGGGATAGCACTGAAAACAAGGAGTCTTGATGCACCCTGGACCCTGCATGGGAGCATAGCTTTGTGGTGAAAGTGAGGGACTGGGAGAGAAGAACCTTGAGCCCTCCACTGTGGCATTATGAGATGGCTTATCCAAGGGGGAACAAGTCCTGCGTGACAAATCACTTCCAGTTTCTCTTCTCGTGCTTCCCTCTGAAGCCCGTCTTTTGACTTCATGCATTAAAACCAGCCCCATGGAGGGGATTGTGGAAGTGATCTCAGCCCCCCCTTCACCGCTCACTGTGGTCACAACAGCCAGGGGTGGAAATCACACAATGCTCCATTTGTCTTTCCTGCAGCAGTTTCCAGAGCGGTGAGTCCTAGCAAATGATGAGTCCTTGTCTTGCTCACTTGCCTTCACTGCCCTGGGGAATTAGTGTGACAAGTCAGAGCACAGCTGTGACTCCTCCTACATAATAGAAAGTCAGGGCAGGAGAATGCCCATATTCTGTTTTAGACCTGCTGGTTGCAGATGAAACTAATTCTCATAGTTGGTAAAGATGACCTGCATTTTCTGGGGAAGTTGGGGGCTGAAACAGGAACACACACAGAGTGACATTGAGATTACCACATTTGGTTTAAAACCAGAAAGGACCCAGCATTACTTCTTTCCATAGAAAAGTTGGCAGACTAGAGAAGCTATTTGTTGCATGCTAGGCCCCTGCTATAGGTTCATTCTTACAGAGTAGAGCAATCCAAGCCATTTAGCTTTTGCCTTTACAGACTTCTTTGTCTGGGGCAGAGGGACAGATAGCACAGCTTGAGGTTCTTGAGAAGCAAGTCACTATCAAGACTGTGGATTCAGGGCCCCAAGGTCCTGGGTTATCTGGTTTCTGTCAGACACAGCATAGTTCCTCCACCAGTTCAGTATGCCAGAGCTTTTAGTTGTTCTAGCCTCCTCTGAAAGCTAGAAAAGAAGGAAGTGTGAGAATACTTGAGAGGTTAGCCTCTAGGAAGTGGCTGAACTACTCCATTCCATTTTTAGTTACTCCTCTTTTAAAAAGAGGAGCTATGAACACAAAGACAATGGGCACTTTGCTGTGCTGGAGAAGGAGAATGGATGCTACTGTAATGTCCTGGTGATGGGTGGAAAGAGCCAATATTAAGTGTTGGGTGTAGCACAGAGTCCTTAATGATTTTGCTCTGTATCTCTGCTCCTCAATCTGCAAGTTTACTGAAATATTGCTAGGCATGTCACAGTACTTCTGACAAATCAAGCTGTCATCCAGAGAGAATTCTGGATAAGGGTTTTGTCTGAGCTAAGATGAAGGAGCTCACCACCAGCCTCGTGTCAGAAATAAGAATGCAAGACTGCTGTCACCTCTACCCTTGTAATGCCCAGTCTCAGATTCACAACCTTAAGCACTCTTCCATATCTGGGAAGATGTCAGAGATGATGTGAAATGTTTACCAAGTAAGTGATGTCCATCTGTTTCAGGAATGGTAGTGCCATCAGCCTCTCGGCGCCTCCGATCACAGCACTGATTACTCCAGAGCCTGTGCGGCACTGCCGGATCCCTGAGCTGCCGTTGGATGGGAGCCTTCTCTTTGAATTCCTGTTCTTCATCTACCTTCTGGTAGCCCTCTTCATTCAGTACATCAACATCTACAAGACTGTCTGGTGGTACCCATACAATCACCCTGCTTCCTGTACCTCACTGGTGAGTTCCTCAGCAAGTGCCATCACTTGGGCTTTTTCATTACACAGCTTTTCATGCTCTTTCAGTCCAGGAATCACCAAGCACTTGACACTAAGGGAGTGAATGAGAGTTCACATGCACCCCCATCAGTCAGGGCCGTGTCATCTCCCGTTTAACAAGGGAGAAAATACCTGGAGAGGTGAGACAGAGAGGAGTGAGCAGGATTGCTTCAGAGGAAATTTCTTGCAGATGTTTGCATGGTCTAGTTAGCTCCTGCAGTTTGACAGAGTTGAGACTCCAGGAGCTGTCCCCTGCTGTGAGTGCCCCTTGCCAGTCGAAACAGCAGAGCCTGAGAGAAGGAAGATGTGCAGATTTTTGTTAGTTTCCCACAGCAGGTCAGCAGCACAGCTGGAGAGGGTGTCAGATCCTCAGCTCAGGTTGAAGCTCTCAACCTCCTTGGTTTCAGTGTTCTTGCTGTCCCAATAAAGCTGCCTGTGAGCCAGCAAGCCTCACATGAGTGAAGGCAGCCTGTGCAGCTGGAACCTTATCCTAAAGCCTGCTCGGAAGCACGAGGTGGTCCCTCAGTTACCTGTACCGACAGATGGTGCTGGTGTTCCAGCCAGCAGGAGTCACCAGCCTCCTGCTCAGCTCTGGGCACAGCTGGCTTAGAAGTAGAAGCATTCTATTTGGGGCTCCCTACCCGGCAGGATTTAACTGTCCTTTGTTTATTCCTATCACAACTCAAGCATTCTTTTTTACCCAAAATGTCCTAGAAGTACCAAACAGCAGTATTCAGAGTCCACTAACTCATCTGGCTGGAATGTATTGGCTGGCTTCACTGAAAAGCTGTAAGAGCTGTATATAATTTGATGCAGCTAGAGAACTTCTTCATGGCCAATGAAGATGAGGTTTCTCAGATCACCTTGGTTTCATCAGGAAGCACTGGTTGCTAGACCATTTTTGAGACCAAGCGGGAAAGTGCTGCTCTAGACTCTGGTTTGTCTGCCCTTTGTCTGGTTGCTCAGGGGATTTTCTATGGAGAACCTGCAACCTGTTCTCCATGGTAGGATTCTGGTTTTAGATGTCCCATTTACCCAAAAATACCTGCCTGAAGGGTGGGTTTGTTTTGTTTTCTATGGAAACCTCCCCATGGGAAGGAGTCTCCCTGTGGAGATCTTGCTTTTGGAGACATTGGTGTGTTACTGTTTATTGCTTTTCCCTTATAGAGAGATTATGGAGAGATTTGGGGAACGCTTACGTGAGGTCCTAACAGTTCTAATGTACTCTCCAGCAGCCAGCTTTCTAGTCCCACCCCACCTGGGTGGTTTCAGAGTCCCTTTTCCTGGTGAAGACCTTTCTTCTTTCCTCCTTCAGAATTTTCACCTCATTGACTACCACCTGGCGGCGTTCATCACAGTGATGCTGGCGCGGAGGCTGGTGTGGGCCATTATCTCTGAGGTAACTTTCCCACTGTTCCTGCCTGTAGAACTTCCTGCAGAACATGGATGAGCATCCATGGCCTAAGAAAATTCTGCAGGTTGGAGGGTTTCTTCCCTTGGAAAAGTCTGGGTGTGAAGGACTAAGATTTTGAGGATGCCCTTCTGCCGTGGAGTTTTTTCCATGAGACCAGTCATGTCCTGTAGTTATTGGGTAGCTCTGTTGGCTCTGCATTTAGGAGATTAAATGGTCCCACTTTCTTACTTATCTCTGCAGGTACAGTACTGTACCCCACTATCTTGTGCTAGAGAAGTGGCTGAGAGAATTGTACATCAGGTAGCAAAAAGGCAGATAGGGAGGTTGGCCAAGAAAAGAAGAATGAACAGGAGATCAGAGGGGGAAAGGTCAGGAGGAGGATGTCTGATGACACTGAAGTGAAATAGGAGTACTGGTAGAACTGCTTTTCCAGTCCTGGTTACTCAGTAACTCAGACTCTGGTCATGTCACCACAGATTTTGAGACCTTCTCTGTGTTTGTGGGGGCAGAACCAGGCCAAATTAGGTCTCCATAAAAGGTTATTTTCAGGAAAATAGAGGTTTTGTCCACTGAAATGGTTAATGCAAGTCTAGGCTAAGCAACAAACCAGTGTTTTAAAACTAAGAAGATTAAATAAAGGAACAGTTATGTCCTGTTGAATAGATGAATGGAGAAGGTGGGAACTCTGAAGGTCTTTTTTCATCTGATTCCTTCCATTTTCATTTATGCTCACATCCTCTGTAAAACTTCCCATAGACTGAAATTTCTTCATTGAAATCTTCCATGCATGTTCTTGTCCATCCCATGTATTGGCTCTAACCCTTAAGCATCTTTTCATAATTTTTTACAGTTTCCTTCTCTCCTCTGGAGATAGGATCAGGCTTTCTTGCTGTGGTGTCTCCTCACTACACTGCAGCCAGAACATCCAGTAGAGCTAAATTATGGAAATCTGTATTTGGGATTGATAAGGTGCACATCTTCTCTTCCCTCAGCTGTGAACCTTTCACAATGCTGGAACCTGATCCTTCTAAATGAAAGAGAGAGAAGAAATGGGTTTCAGGCCATCCTGGACTATTATCAGAGCAATAAAGGACTTGAGCAAAAATATTTTTCTACTTTGCAGCTCTGAATTTTTCTTCAAAGGCCCTATTTTAGTCAAGCACCCCAACAACTTGTGATTATTTGAATCTTTTGGATCCTGTCAATCATTAATAAAATCAAAGGCATTTACATTTGTAAGAGAATCAGTTTTCTGCATCTGAGAGGAAGGAGGCAGCTATCCCTCTTCTAGTACCTCCTAGCACCCCTCTACCTGGCATCCCTTGTGCTCATCTTCTGGCACTGGTTCTTGCAGGGCTGCTAAGTGTTTCCTCTCTGTTTGCAGGCCTCTCAGGTGGGTGCAACATCACTGATTCGCTACATGGTGCGCCTGGTGCTGCTCACCCTCTGTGGATGGGTGCTCTGCTGGACTCTGGTCAACCTCTTCCGCAGCCATTCAGTTCTCAACCTTCTCTTCCTGGGCTACCCGTGAGTGACACCACTTTGAACCTTCTGGGCAGGGGAGGCACAGCTGCTTGGAGGTGCCATGGGCCACTATGGGAAGCAGAGCTGTTGGCTGTAATGTCTCCTCAATTTAGGATTAAAAAGGAAGGAGGAGTGGCTGGGGGATGGTGCTAGGATGTGGCACTGAGCTGATGAAGTGAATTGCCTCAGCTGCTGTTTGTGTGAGAGGCCTTTACTGCCACTTGAAAACTGAGCCTTTGGGATTGTTGGTTTTACTAAGGGGATTTAAAAAGGCTTCTCTGCACAAGCTGTAGCCTCTGGCCTTTTAGTGTGGAGAAGAGTTGGCTGTTACTGGAGTGAGAGTCCCTATCTGCTGTCACTCTCATCAGGGCTAGTATCTGTTAAGGAAGTGCCCCCTGCTCCCTGTCGGGATGGCTGCAGTCTCAGCCATTGTTTTCTTTCTTTCCTGGCAGGTTTGGTGTCTACGTCCCTCTATGCTGCTTCCACCAGGACAGCAGAGCACAGCCTCTACCTGCAGACTGTGGTTACTTGGTACAGGACCAGGTGGCGGATGATGGGGCTTCAGCTGTCAGCAGCCTGGTCAAAGACTTCTTCTCGCTTCTGTGGGAATCCCTGAGAGAACAGTTCAATAATCCTACGTCTATCCCCACCCACAGCTGCCCCCTTTCCCCAGATCTCATCCGCAATGAGGTGGAGTGCCTAAAAGCGGACTTCAACCGCAGGATCAAGGAAGTTCTCTTCAACTCTCTCTTCAGTGCCTACTACGTGGCATTCCTGCCACTGTGCTTTGTGAAGGTAGCTGTTGTCCAGCTCTCTCTGTGCCCCTGCCCGCCGTCTCCTTCTGAATGTTGTGTGAACTGCTGCCAGGCCAGATTCCTGGTTAATTCCCCTTTTCTCTGTCTCCCCTTTGGCAGCCCGGATAGCGGAGCATGGCTGCATCCGGAGTGCACTAGTACTGCTCCTGTTTGGCAGATAGGTATTGCCATAAATGTGATGCACCCCTAGTCCCATCACCCCACTTACTAACTCCCCTTCTCCCACCACCTGTCCTAGGCAGATGGATAGCTGTGTTCTTCCTAGGAACGAGAACCTGTTGTTACCCGTCTCAGATCCAACATTGTGGCTTTTGAGTGCTTGGATCAGAGGCTTTGCTGGTCAGCCTGTTAGAGCCAACTAGGATGCTTGGCAAACTAAATCCAAGTACCTCTTGTCAGTGCGGGAGTTTTGTTTTTTCATCTGTCATTTCTCTAACTTGAACAAGCTCCAGTTGGTGCAGAGAAATGGGCAGGGCTCCACAATTCATGCAGTAGCCTTCGTGCAATTGGTGCTCCTGGGGCAGTTCTGTGGCAAGCAAACTGCCTTGTTACCTGCTGATGGAGGAGGAGATGCACCAGCTGCAGCATCATCCCCTGCCCTTTCTCCTTCAGCTCAAGGAGAAGGGAGCCTTGAGTGTCTCCTAAGCTGTCCAAAAGCGCATGCCTGTAACGTGTGGTGTGGGTCTGCTGGATGCACATGCAGTATGTCCCTTGTCATTCCTCCTTCTGTTTTGTGGCAGTGGTGCCAAGTTCTTGTCTGGTCTCTTTGCAGAGCACCCAGTACTATGACATGCGCTGGTCCTGTGAGCACCTCATCATGGTGTGGATCAATGCCTTTGTCATGCTCACCACGCAGCTGCTGCCTCCCAAGTACTGTGACCTGCTCCACAGGTCCGCCGCCCACCTCGGCAAGTGGCAGAAACTAGAACATGGCTCCTACAGCAATGCTCCACAGCACATGTGAGTGTGGGGATGGGCAGGGCTTGGCATGCCTAGCAAGGGGCTGAGATGTTCTAGTGGATGAGCAAATACTAGCAGTGTTTATCTACTGAGCTCGTGTCTCCACTCCACATGCAACTCTACTGGCCCCGTTCACTGAAAACAGAAATGGCTGCTCTAGAGAGCTGTCTGAGCTCCTCCAGTCATTGCTGCTTTCTTCCCAGAAAAAAATGCTGAGATTCTTCCTGGCCACTGGAGAGTGTCTTGAGCAGAAGCAGGGGGTTGCCCACTCCACTGCAGTGGACAAGGTTTTTATACTGGAAGCCATTTGTTTATATTACTCAAGAGTCCAGTGAATGGGATTGTGATCACCCCTCTGTGCTTTTCCAGTGGGAGCTAGGACACATCCTTGTGGCAGAGGCTTTGGTACTTTTCAAGATGCAGTCCATTCCTGTGAACCCTCATTCGGGCGATTGGGAGCACAGATGGTAACACTCTGGCATTGTTTCCCCACAGCTGGTCAGAAAACACAATATGGCCACAGGGAGTTCTGGTGCGACGGAGCCGGTGCCTGTATAAAGCAGTTGGGCCTTACAACGTAGCAGTGCCTTCAGACGTGTCCCATGCCCGCTTTTATGCAAGTATCTCTTCTCTCTCTTGGTGCCTTACAATTGTGGGAGGGAGGAGAGGCTCAAACCCAGCTGCAGCAGAGCAGACCATGCAGGACATTCAGTGTTCCATGACAGGCTGGTGCTGCTGAGCAAAATACATGTTGGCAGCAGTGGGGCTTTCCCATTCTGTCTTACAGTGGCCTCTGGGCAAGATGAGAACCATGGCTGCCTAGTCAGTGCTCTGATTGAGGTGCCACAGCTCTCCCATCAGGCAGTGGTATTTCCCTGAGAGGGGTCTAGATAACACCTTTCAGGGAAACAGGAAAGCATGTCAGCAGGCCAGTAGGTTTATTTCACCTGCTTCCCCTTTTCGAACAAAGTGCCACTGCTACATGCCTTGTTTCTTACTGTTTTCCCTAAGCAGTAACTAGTGGTGACTGGAGCACAAGCATTGCTTCTGCCCAGCAGCGATCCCTGACAGCATTAGGTCCATATTCCTCCTTGCTTCAACCCAGCAACAATGACAGGAATCTTTCCTTCTTAACTCTTTCCCTGCAGTTCCTCTTTCACCGTCCCTTACGGCTGCTCAACCTGCTGATTCTCATCGAAGGCAGTGTGGTCTGCTACCAGCTCTACTCCCTGCTGCGCTCAGAGAAGTGGAACCACACCCTCTCCATGGCCCTCATCCTTTTCTGCAATTATTATGTCTTATTTAAGCTCCTCCGGGACCGGATAGTATTAGGCAGGGCATACTCCTACCCACTTAACAACTATGGACTCAAGGCACACTAGGCCGGCCAGACGTGTACCCCTTCTCTTCCTCTTCCCACAGGACACGAAGGGAACCTCAGAAAAAAAAAAAAATATTTTCGTACAGTTCTATTTTTTTCTTGCGACGTTTATAAATATTTAAAATATTTTATATTTTGTATACTATTGTTTGTGTGGGGTGGGAAGGGAACCAGTGGCAATTAAATGTCGCTTTATAAACAAGGTGTTATTTCATATATATATATATATATATAAAAAAATCCATGTGTATATACCGTATATCTATACCCATACATATATCTATGTGAAGCAACAGGATTGTGTGTGTGGTCACTGTGTCTGCTTTGCTCACAGAACTGCTGGTAATTAGGAACTGGTCTGGCGCAGAATTTGGATAAACTAACAGCCAGGGGGAAAAAGGAAACACAAGGGCCTTTCACCAGGATGAGTAAAGTTTATTTTAGTGACCTCAGTACTAGGAAAGTCTTGCACTGGAAATGTGCATTGATGAGATATGTTTAGGCAAAGGGAGGAAGCAGTGTGTGAAAAGAGAAGCTGAGTTTCTGTCAGTCAGTAAAAACTCAATTCTTTCTTCTTCCCACAGTTAGGAGGATGCAGGTATTTTTAAAAAATAACTGTTTACTGTAGCCTCTCTCCTCAAAGCAACCTGAGCTCCCTCACCATGCCCACTAAATGAACTAAATATTGAAATTAGAATTTTAGGGTAATGTAGCATTTAGGAAGGGATTTGAAATAAATAGCTTTATCTAGCAGAATTGTAATTGAATATTTTAGACACTCATCTCTTCATTTCTTGAGTAATACCATTCAATTAAGAAATATTCAGCTATTTCTTTCAAGCAGTAATGTTCATAGCTGAAATTTATTCTTGTGAAACACTTACCAACTCCCTGAATTGCTAAGCAGTACATTTCAGCAGTTTCATTGTACTTTATGTTGGTAGTGTTAATAACTTATCATTAATAATAGAGGAAATACTTTGCTTTGAGACTGTTCTTCCTAAAGCTGAACTATACTAGACTCCAGTGAAAAAGCAGTTGTGGCAGTATCCCATAGAGGAATTCAAGATAAAAAGCATTATCAACTGTACAAATAACTGTGCATACTGGTGACAGCTGATGGTAGGAGTTGATGTTTTAACTCAGGTAATTAATCAGGGGACAACAGTGCAATGTTCTTGCATTCAAATGCCATCTGACAACTTCAGCCATTAGTAAAGTGCTAGCTCTGGTTAAGGAGTATGTAGGTATGGGGGGAAAAAAATCCCCAAACTGTACTGAGTTTGGGAGAAACTGCAACTACTTTCTGTTTCTTCTTTCCAAGCTATGTAAGAATACTGTGATCTCTGCCGTCTGTAGAACAGCTGCTCCAGCAGCCTGATCACAAGTCCAGAATGCCCAATAAAGTAGGCAACAGGAGATGCCTCTAAGCATTCCCCCCAAAATGAACACAAATGCTTAGGTTTAGTTACTCCTAAGCCTTTCCTTTCACGTGGCCCTGATGCTGGTGGCAGGATAAAGGTACTAGGTAATTTACAGTCTGGAGCCTTTCAATAAAACAACACAGTGGCTTACAGCCATGTCATCCTTTATGTAGTAATCCATGTCCACCTTGATTGCTTTAGGAAGTAATTTAAAGATAGGGTTGGTTTCTTATCTAGAGCAGGCTCTTTGCTGCAAGTGGCTTTGTGCAATACCTTTCTTGCATCCAGCTTCAATTTTTGCAGTAGCTCAGTAGCATTTCCTACAAATTCCACCTGTTTCTAATAGCTGGCTCAGCACCCCTTGAACAGTATTTCATAGCATTGTCCAGTGGTTTCTTCCATTTGGACAGCTAGATGATAGTAGGCTTATATATCAGCAAGCAGCAGGAGAAAAGAGGTTCTCCAAGGTTTAGCTTGGGAAATGGAGATGTGCAAAAGAAAGCCAGAACATTGCACCAGGGCTTTGGGGTGGAGTCAAGGAGGGTTTATTGTGTGGCTTTTCCTCCCTTTGCATGCTGAAGGAAGGCAGGACTCAGGGGCAGTGAGCACACCCAGACACGTGCAGCCGTTGGGCTGACCTTGCACTTTTGGCAGCACAAGGGACAGAGGCACAGCAACACCTCCCTGGCTACAGGCTTTATGGTGTGCTCCCAGTGCCTGGGTACAGGGCCAAAACAAACACTGCCTAAGTGCAGGTGGATTAAGATCCTCCTCATTCTGAGGGTGCTAAGCAGTCTTTGCTGCTTTTCCCCTTCAGAAACAGTACCTTTGTTCTGTCCCAGAAGAGTTCCATGAGAAGATAAAGGTTGTACCTTGCCCTGTACAGTAATATGAACTGCCTGCATGCAGTCCTGCAGATGCAACTGCCTTCCACCCATACACAGGACCCCTACATGGGAAGAATTGCAGAAGATAGTTGCAGCTTCCCCTATTGGCAAAAACCAACAAGCTAGCAGTTAGTATAACCTGGACCATCCACCATGCAGGGAGCAGAAATTATGTCTGCTCAACCTAAATGTCTGATGAGATCAGTGGTTTGTCCCCATTCCTTAGATGGGCCTGCTGCTAAGCCTTATTCTGATGATCACTGAAAACAAATTCACTCTAATACTCCGTCAGGTCAGACTAGGAAAAGAACAGACTAGTTCCCCATCTTGGTTGCTCCTTCATGCGAGGATGTCATAATAAATGGATGGTTTTTTGGTCTGGTCACGGAACTGCTCTAACTTTAGGCCGATCCTCAGAAGAACAGCTTCATCCCACCATTTTGCCATGACCTGGGAGAAGATGAGAGGCAGAAGGGGAAGGATGAATGAAAAAAAGTAGCATCATATAGATGCTCTTGAAAGCCTTGGAAACAATTTTCCCCCCTCAATATCCTCAAAAGATATTTTCTCCTTTTATCCCAGTAAGTATGGCATCACCATGTTTGGGATAAAGGCAGCTGTGTGACTTTCAATTCCAAGTCACAGGTATTTCCTTTACATGAGACCTGTTTCAAGGGGAAAGGATTTAAAGAAGTTACAGAACTGAGAAATAAGAGAGGAAGGAGTAGTGACCAATACTGGGTATTAGTGCCAGTGGGTATTAGGGAGACAAGAGAAGTTTTTCTCAAAGATACCCAAAGAGACCTCTGCCATTTAGGAATGACGGAAATCACCCCCAAATTAAAGCTTTTATTTCCCAGTACCTGCTAGCTCCTCAAGTGAGCTGTGTAGAACAGCAGCAACCTGATTGTGATGCTTCAGGACAAAGCCAGCTGGGGATTTAGTGCCCCAGCATTCACAAAGAGCAAATACTCACCTGGAGGCTAATCGGAAGCCCAGCAGTAGAATATCCAATGGGGACCACAAGGCCTGGAATCCCTGTGAAGTTACCAAGCTGCATGAACCTAGGGGAAAAAAGCTGTCATCAGTATTCCTGGGGACAGCAGCAAATTCATCCTTTTTTGGTAGAGGCAGCTATGATTAATCTCTCCTGCCTTACAGCCTGAGGTTCTTTTCCAGCTGTTCCCAAACTCTTGTTTCTGTAGTGTAAGCAGCATTTTCCTTACCTCATGGAGCGGACCGTGAAGGACATATCACTGCTCCCAGTCAAGAGGTCAGATTCATAAATTCTTGGGGCAGTGCAAGGAAGAGCTGTGGAGGAATCACAAAATGACAGAACTTGAAAGGAACTTCAGGATGTCATCTAGCCTTTTGGCTCAGGTCAGTTAGTACAGAGTGCCTGTGACCATGTCCAAATAGCTTTTGAATATTCCCAGGGATGAAAATCCAACAGGCTCTCTGGGCAACCTGATGCAGTGCCATGGATATAACCAGTAAGTCTAGAAATGGATTTTTCCATTTCTAAGTCGAGAAATTTCCAGTCAAGCTGCATTATTCTCTAAGGGTGCAAAGCAGAGGAAAGTGCACAAATGTCATACTCTCAAAATTGAGGAGGGAAAGTTAATGAAGTGACTGTTTTTAAAAGGCACCACAGCTGTTGAGGACTGATTCTTTAGCCAAGAGTGCCAATACCTGGTGTAAGGATACAGTTCACAGTGCTGAAGATCTCTTGCAAAAATCTCATGCTCCGTGTCCTCTGTCGATTTGCCTGCAAGCAGAAAGAATACTGTCTGATGGGCCCTCTTGTCTCAAAAATTCATGTTTGATGTTGGCAGGCTCTGCCTGCCCATCAGCATCTCTGCCTTTGCAAAAGAAGACACCACTCCCATAATTTGGAATCAGGGTACAGGACAGGTGTGGCATGTCCTCTATGGCACCCTACCATGCTGTCACAGCAGAGGACAGCTAAAGCTGGGTGACATCTTCCCATGGGTATGGGAAGGCTAAGAGACGGCCCAACCCCACCTTCACAGTTTCACTAAATGCCTCCCTTCAGCCTTCACCCCAGTATGTTTCTTACCTTAATATAATCCAGAGCTGTGAACTGGGAAGCCAAGGCCAGGCTAGCCCTAGTTTCCAAATTCTGAAATTAAAAAAAAGAAACTGATCAAGGCTCTGCTTGCAGGAAACTGAACTGTGACAGCCCAGGAGTTCTCTTCCAGGTCTGCTCTTCTGTGCCAGTAGTCATCCAACAGGTAGTTTGTCACAGAAGCAGCAGGAGGACCTCAGGTTTCTCACTGACATGACATTTGTTTCGTATCAGCCAGAACAACTACTGACACTGCTCCAAGCTGCTGCTACATACCATTTCATGGAAATGTTTATTGAAGTCAGGTTGCAGGAAGTCCCTCATCTCACTGAGAATGCAGATCACATGTGCCACTCGTGCTTCCTCTATCTCTGGAAGAGAGACTTCAACCACACTGGCTCCCAAACTCTGCAGGTGCTTCACAGCTGTGTAAAGGACAGGGAAAGCACAGACATCATTCCTGAGTTCACCAGACTTCACAGAAAGGCTGTGAATCCCCAACCCCTGCAGAGTGAGAGACCCCACATGCCATTGCAGGTCAAGCATCTTCAGTGCACTGCATGGCATGCACGGCTGCAGTGGCTTCACCTAGTTTTTCTGAACTCTTCAACCTAACTAAATCTCAGTATTCCAACAGGGCAGGGGCTTGCAGACAGGTTCCCAACTTACCTGCTGTATTTCAGACAAATTCATATCACCCTCTAGCTTCCCAGCTAAGCCAAAGACTAAAAAGACTGACAATGTTTCCCTGAGCACTTCACATGACCAGTGTTCCATCAGCATGAAGTGATTATTTAGCTTCAAGAGATTCCCATTCAAAGCCTCTTCTGAACCATAATGGTAAAGGAAAAAGGGAATACTCAAGAGACCAGGTAAACAATACAGTGTTTTGTATTCTTGATGGACTTTAACAAGACTGAACGCCAAGATTTTGGGAAAAGTGAATCTTGCAGTCCAAAAAGAAACTTCTTCCTTCTGTGACCTCAGCTTCTTCATAAATACCCAAGCTTGCCTATGATCCATCTCTCCTAAGAAAACTCTATAAACAGAGAAGTGTGCCTATGGAAATAAGGAGGGTGAAGAAAATCCAGGCAAAGCGTGAATACTGTGAACTATCTCAGCTTCAGTGCAACTACCATACCAGGCATTGTAGAAGCTTTCTCCCCCACCCCCAAGTAATCACCAAGGTCAATTTTGCTTAGTCTAAACTCTGACAAAGGCACCCTAAAGACACCACTTGGCTGATTTCACGGAAATATCAGAGGACTGGATATATCACACAGACCTAGCACTGTATTACTACTGAGCATTATGTTGTGAAACAAGGCCTTCCCTTAAAACTCTTTTACCATTAAAACTTGCAGAGTATTACCAAGCACAGATCTGTCTTTATACACACAGAGGCTGAGCACACTGGACTGCATTCTTCCATTGTAATCTGACAAGCCTACAACTGCTGAGCTTTTTAATCCTCAGCAGTCAGGGGGGCTCCCCTAATACAAAGTTACTGCTGTTTATCCAGCCAGTCCCCTTTAAGCAACTGCCTTTAAGGACTTAAGGCAAAAGCTATTAATACATGCATAGGAGGAGCACCAATTGACACTCTAACATCAGGCACAATAAAGAGACTTACAGACTTTGCCTCTTTACCTTTCTCACAGGCAGATAGGACTTCAGCATCACATGCCTAGAGAATAAGAGGAAAGAACTTTAGTAACTGCTCTCCTCCTCTTGGTGAACACACTCACCAGGACCTCAGTCCTCATGGTGCTTTCCTTGTTCCTGTCCCTAACAGCAGTAAAACACAGTCTTACAGGACTTAGGTCACATGATGCAAAAAAACAGCTTACTGGTTATACCTCTAATGAAAAGGAAAGGTCACCTTTTCCAGAGCAGAGAACATTCCTTTTCTGCACTGTGCCAGAGCCAGTAAGCCTTTTTTTGTACCTCTAGGAAGAAATCCTGAGCATATTTAAGGAAAACTACAATTTTCAAGCAATACTAGCTTGCAAGCCCAATTTCTATACTAGAATAATGAAATAGCATTCAGCAGCTACAGCACTGTCACCAAGTGGATACACTCTTTTTTCCTCATTTGATTTTAATCTAACTGCCTTTTCTAATCAGTTCAGAAGCATTGCTTCCAATAGAATCAGCAGTAGTCATTACCTTTCCTCATGCCTCCAACAGGCTCTTACTCAGAAGGCTGCCTTAGGAAAAAATACCTCCATGTAGATGTTTTCACACAGGCTGTATTATCTTCCAGCTACAGGACTAAATATGAGAAGCTCTAATGATGACAGGCAAGAGAACAATGAATGCATTGGGCTCCTTTAAAATCTTATTTTGTAAAGCAGCAGAAAGACAGATAAACCAGGCACCTTAAAAAATGTCCAGTCCACTCCCAGTTTTAAGCCTTTCAGGTCAGGAGCACACATATCAGATAGGGTTGCTTTGGGCTGTTTTAGTCCTGCAGGGAACAAAGAAGAGTTCCCCTTTTATTCTAGGATGCCTCTAGGAAGGGAGAGCATCTGGGCTTAGGGAGGGAGAGGGCTCACCTACCATATGGATAGAGCTGATCTGGCTCAGCAAGGATACTGTAAACAATGGCTGCATCTGCCACTGATGTACAGATAGGGCCTGTAAAAGAGACTAGTTATAAAAAAGTGACAAGAGGTAAACAGGGCCTTCCTCCCCAGGTCTTTTCTAGGCAGAGATTGCCTCCCCCATGAGAGCAGCACACAGCGAGGTCCCTGAAGTGGAGCACAAGTCCTCTTACCTACGCTGACTGTGGAGTAGGAGAGTGGCAAGCTGCCATGACAACTGATGCGCCCAAATGTACCTGGAGAACAAGAAATGGGACTTAGCTGGGTAGCAGCAGTCACTGGGAAGAGCCACCTAGATGGCTCTGGTGCACCCAGAGTAAACAACAGATCCCTGCCAGTCACTTTTATGTCTGCTGTTTCAGAGCCCAGTCTCTCATCCTTCAGTACCCTGTTCTGCTGACCCCAATCTGTCTCATCAGTGAAACACGTGAATAGTGAAATTGGTTTCCCCCCTTGGAAATTATTTAGTTAAGGGGAAATATGTGCAGGGACATTTTGAAATATTTGTATTTAAATATGCAGAAGCAGCATTTGTGGTGTGGAGGATGGAGAAGCAGGAGCAGGATTATCAATAGCAGGAGACAGCACCCCATGGGAGGTCTCACCCACTTCACTGGTGAGACTTCATGCCTAACACCAGCTGTCTTCTGCAAGTACTCATATCACCTTTCTGACCAGCTGCCTTTTGTTATCATCATCATCATCCTCCTCAGATGAATCAAGATTTGTCAAGTTGACCACATGTGAAGGATGGAAAGAGAGTAGTGGCTGAGTATCTGGTCTTAGATGAAAGTTAGAAAGGAAAGGGTAGAAAGCAAAAGCAGCAGGCATATTTTGTTTAGTATCTGATGTAAATAAGTTAAGTTTTTTGAACATCTGTTCAACAGAGAGTAGAGACACTTCCATGCTGCCAGTCTAACACTCATGACTCTCAGGGAGTTGTACTTCAGAGTTTCTCTGGTCAAATTTTACTTCATAGGAATTAGTAAGTGCCTGACTTGTTCGTGGCATTCTATCTGGAACAGCAAACAAGACAAACACACACCCCTCCATGATTAAAGGGCTCTACCTTTCAGCCCCACCACACCACAGAACGAAGCAGGAATCCTCACAGAGCCTCCTCCGTCTGTGCCAATAGCCACGGGGCAGAGACCTACAAAAAACCCACACATTGGCCTATGATCAGAGACACATCTTGTTGCCCTGACCATTCTACCAGCAGCTGTAACCAAGACAGCACACAGAGCTCTCTGTTTAGCTAGAAGTTCCCTTCAGCTACTAAACCCAAACCCCGCATAAAACCGAATGCCTGAGGTACTCTGGCTCAAGACCTTCCTCCCACCAACTACATTTAGGACCACCTACCTGCTGCTACAGCTGCTGCTGACCCACTGGAGCTCCCACCTGTGAAGTGGTTAGGATTGTAGGGATTCCTAGGGATCTTGTGGTACCTGAAGCAGACAAAGATTGTTTAACCTTTTCTTAGGAAAGACTGTGTGCACTACAGGGCAGGAAAAGATCCAGAAACACAGCTCAGGGATTCTGATCTCTTGGTAAGAAGATGCCATTTAACCTCAGAAAGTGCCATGTCTCTAGAAAACAGGATGCAAAAAAGACTTCTGCCTCAGAGTCCAATCTCCTGTGAGCACAAGCAGCCCATCCAGAAGAGGCCCAAAGCAAGAGAAGAGCTTCAGCTCTTCTGTTGGCAATGGCACTGTGCCATTACTGCCTGCTACAGTGCATGATGCAATTCCAAAAGGTGGAGCAGTTGGTGGCCATCAACCCTTACAGACAAGCAAGTCAGCTCTGCCTTTTATCCCCGAGCAGCAGCTCCCCACGTCTCCAGCCTGACCACAGCCCCAGCCAGCACAGCCCTGCCAAGCCCCAGCCACCCTCCCACAGTGAGGAAATGCTGGCACACTTTTGCAGCTGAGGGGGAGCCCTAGTTCCACCCAGCTGCACGTGCACCCAGTGTGGCTCTACACAAGGCTTATCAAAGCTGTGAGCACCACTGCTCTGGAACTGAGTTCTCAGCTTGGCTACAGCTGGAGAATTCACCATGGTAAAGTAAATTCAGTGCACCTGTTTTAGCTGGGAAGTAAAACCACTGTGTTCTTCTGAGATGACTGTACCTTTTTCTCGATGTTCTAGGCCTTCAGCCATCACTGAGGCTGAGCACTACATGACTATTTATTTGTTTTTTGTCACAGCTTTTGTCTACCACTCATCCTATAAACATTCACACCTCCAGGCTTGTAAGGCCTGACAAACCAAGTTCCTTACTCAGCAGACAACACTTGGAGCCTCTCCTTCCTTTGGTTTCAGTAGCCTCCAGGCTTCCACAGCTACTCTAACCCTCAAGTCTACAGTACTGAGTTTTCATACCCCCAGGGTTCTGTCATGCTTCCCCTTATTTCTGTACCCTTCCCTGTGAGTTCTGGACAGTCATAGGTATTTCAAGACTGGGAGAAGAGAGAGGAAAGGGAGTTTTACCTATTAGGGTTGCATCCAGTTGTTCCAGTCCCTAGTTCATGCATGTTTGAGACCCCAATAATGATAGCCCCAGCCTCTCGCAGCTTCTTGGCCACAGTAGCATCTTCTGTTTCTGGCTGTGTCCCGAGATACACCGTTCCCACTCGGTGATGGTAAGGTACCTTAGCAAGAAGACACCTAATTATTCATTCTAAAACCCTGGCAAAGGAGCACATGCACACTTCAACATCCCAACAGATCCCAGACATTAGGAGGTAAGCAAGGGCTAAGGAGCACCACTCTTCAACTTGCCCTGTGTTGGCTTCTATAAGGAGAGACAATTAACCCTTCAATATTTGGTCCTTCTCCCGTGCAGAGGAGTCCTTTCCACACCGTGATACAAAAGAGCAGAAACATGTAGATGGTGAAAGCCTGCCTCCCTGCAGCAATGCAATTGCCATGCCCAGAGGCTGAAGATCACCTTGGCCACACAGCACACGGCTCTGTGTTCCATCTTTCTGTGGACAGAGCTACAACATTTCAGATCTTCATGCTTTGAAGCCTGGCATCAAGATTAGTCAAATGCCAAAATAACAGATGGACTTATTTTCAGAGTATGCTAAGTACTCTTTACTTCGAGGCAGCAACAGAAGAATCTGTAAATAAACAGGACTCCCACCATAGGGGTAGGTCTGTGCAGAGCCCACAACAGCCTGATGGCACTGCCACAAGTATTTACTGTTAGCTGTTGTTAGGCCACAGGTAAAAATCTTGGTCAGTAGGGATTTTCAAAATAACTTGTGTATTTCTGGCATGTGTATTTTAAGGTAAGGAGAGAGGGATGCTTTGCCAGGGGAGCAGAGTCAGTGCCTGAGAAATACAGACAGTTACACCCACTGTACAGATGCTTTTATACATTCTCATTTCATCATAAGAGACTGTTTCCCACACCCACCCTCTATACCCTGTAGATTGAAGAGATCAGTACAAGATATGGAACACGTCTGCTGTGTGCAAGATCTGTCTTCACCTCGCAAAACTTGTTAATCCTACTCACAAACTCACATACAGCCCCTCATTACAAACATATTCTCAGGCTTCTGCTGAGACATTGGTCTCAAACCTTGTCACAGTGAGCTGTCCAGGTTAACCACCTGCAGCAGGAACTGGCAGCTAGACAAGGAAACTCACCACTTTGAACTCTTCTTTCAGGCACACTGGGATGCCATCCAGACAAGACAGGGTACACTTATTCCTGTAACGAGTAGTGGAGGCCTCAGCCATCTGCACAGAGAAAAAGTAAAAGCATGAAGCATATGTTGTATATATTTAGCTGAGCTGAAGGTCATCACCAGTATTGGAATGGATATTAAAAAATGGCTTTCTTGGACAGTCTAACAAAGTTTCCTCCTTCCACCATATGTTGGTGGGAAACTACAACTTGGAGCCATCTACACTAATGGATCCACATAAGCACAAAAGTCCTATTATGAACAGTCATCCAGCAAAAAACAGATTGCTTTAATGCTACCTCTCTTTGCAGGAAAGAAAACAAACTTGTTTGTAGTCCTCTAAATACAGAGGAAGGAAAAATTATTTTTCTGTGCATATTGGCCCTTCTAATGGATGCTACTGCCCTTGGGGTGGCAGAGGCCCCTTTCCTACCAGAAGCAGACATTACCAGCATTATTTGCTCCTGGTCCCACTGCACTATGGCTCTGAGTGGTGGTGTGGATTTGTCGCAGTCCTCCAACGTGGCAATGATGTTCTTGGCTACCTGGGATGGTGTCAGCTTCCCGCTCCTACAGGACAGGAGAAGTTGGGAGTTTGTTACAAGACCTCCCTTCACCACATCAACTTACAGGGTTTGTCTCCCATGCAGCAAGATGGCAGCTGTCACAGCTGTAAGCAAGAATTAGGTAAGAATCTCTGTGTGGTGATGATCTGAATACTGTTGACACCATGAAGACAGAGATTTTTTTTCTTAAGGGTAGAATCTGCCTACACAGAATACTCCTTAGAGGAGAGGCAAAAGCTAGGAGCGTTACCCAAATATTCCTGAACCACCAGACAGATAAACAGGGACAAACAGCTGACAGCTATACTGAGAGTCCTCAAGCTCCTGAAAGCTTGGAAGCTACTTAACTCCCAGTATAATGAGCTAAGACCAAGAAGTCAGACCCCTTTATGCAGGCCTCCCATTACAAAGGGCTTCCAGCAGTACTGTCATAACCCACCTGTAATAAACCTTCCTTCCCTCCTGGCAAAGGCTGTGTTACACCACAAACACACCATCTCTGGCTGACACAAAAGTCTCGTGGCCAAGAGGCACCTGTAACACCAGACTGCAGTGTCAGCCCTTTGCTCCAATGCCACAGCCTGCAGGCAGAGATGGCCCTTGAGGGACAAGTTCTAGGAGTGCAAGAATATTTATCCAAGGGCTCCACATCTGGCACATGCCCCAGAGGCAACTAGGATTACCAGGCAGCCAACAGCTCACAGAACCCCAGAGTCAGGGAGGTGTTTTCAGCTCTTTCCAAGCTGGACACATTTACTGGGTGAAAGCAGGTGTCAGGCTCAGAGCAGCACAAAGAACTGGGGAACCAAGGGATTCATCAGAGCCCCACAGTATGCACAACTTGCATAATCCAGATCAACTTTCATCTACTTCTCACTCGTGTTTGAGCAAACAAGATATGTAGAAATCTCTCAGACAAGACTTGCAATAATCCAAAGAAAACGGTATTTAAATATCCTTGCAGGGCTTGTAAAGTTGTGCCAGCTTTCCCAGCTGACTTTCCTTTGTTATTCTACTAAGGGGAAAGAACAGCAGGAAGTGATGATAAACAATGGCACCTCAAGGACAATGCTAACAAAGAGATGCCTGAGAGCCTGTGGAACAGTGGCAGCCCGCAGCACAGGAAGATGCGGGACAGATTGTTTCCAGACCATAATATCACCTACCGGTAGCATTCCAGATAGTCTTTGATCCCTTTGAAGCTAAACCCATTCCTAGCAGAATCAGACCTGCAAAAGAAAAGATTAAAAGGGACAGCTGTAAGCCATCAAAGATTTGTTTAGACCTGTAGACTTCAGCATCACTGTCCAGTGCAATTTTGGGCCTCACTCACAGCAAACCATGTGGATTTCCAGCCCCTGCATTGCAGCTCACACTCTGTCACACTTCTTGCACAAAAGCCAGGCAACAGGTACACTAGGGATGCCACAGAAATAAGGGATCAGTTTTACCGATATGTGTTCTGGTTTCTTCATATTCCTACTGAAATACAGCAGTCATTAAACTGCTCAAAATGTATTCCAAATTTACATTTGCTACTCACCACTGCAACATTATAGCCTAGCTGGAATATACTTGTGAACCTACTCCCAGGACCTCTGTCAAAAGTTCAATCCAGAGACTGCCAGCAGCACATCTGGGTGTGCAGTGCAGGAGTGGGAAAAGGCACCACGCAGCACACACAAAGATACACACAAGCAAACTGCTTCAACACCAAGGTCAAGGGCTCTAGCACATAAGCAATAGACCATTTCTCATCACTTACAAAGCTAATTTCTTGTGCATCTTTCTTTAAAACCTGTGTTCCTTCTCTCCTCCAAGCAAATCTGGTGTTCTCTTTGAGATTCTCTGCAGGCTAGAAACAGCACTCCTGTAAAGTCACTTAGAGGAATCTATTTGCTGACTAGCCAAACACTAAGTGTACCTGCTCTAATAGCACAATCAGAGCTCTGGTACGGGCAGAATTTGGTCTTTCCCCAATAGGCAGACTCCCTTAAGCTTTTCCTTTTCACATTGCTTGTAATTACTGCTGATTTATAAGTTACAAAAGGCAGCATGACTGACAGCACTATTTGTTTTGTGAAGTGGCTGGGCATGGAAACAAGAATTCAATCTAAAATGCTGACAATGACAGCTTCCCACTAACATAACAGTGCCAGCACGTGTGTTTTTCCACTTCTCTCTTACACATCCCATACTGACCTTGCATCTGTCAGCTGCTTGATAATATCTGAAGGGCTTTCAGCCTCAGACTTGTCTTTTGTAACCCCCGCAGCAACCTCCGGGATAAACGTGGGATCTTCGTGAATGTCAAGGGAACGCATAAGCGAGAAGTTGTTCATTCTGAATAAGAAAGAGAGAGTCACTGCTGGAGTTTTCAACCTCGACTATGACTAATTTTTCAGACTGATCAGAAGGAACTTTACCCAAGAACATTTTGTCTTAGCAGTCTGCTTTCACAGCAGGGGGTTGCAACAGTTACAAGCTAATCTCTCTCACATATTTCCTAAAGGCAGCATCAAATCTATTCTGCCTTCTTAACAAAGCTTCCTACCTCTTGACATAAGGCCAGCCTCTGTAAACCCGAGCTGGGAAAGAAATGGTGGAAGTTTTTGATTCACTTCAATTAGACCTCTCATACACAGACCAAACAAGACAAGAATGGAGAGGAAAATAAAAGGAGAATGTAGTGTAAGCCATACATTCAACTACTAATCCTGTTGAAGCAAGCACCTCTTCAGAGTTCTTCATGACTTGCTTCAACATTGTTTGTTTGCAATCAATACAACAGGGATTGCAGCATAAATCCATAGCTTGGGCCACATAAAGCAAAGAAATCAAAACCCTGTTACAGATATCCAGGAATGATCAGCAATATAACAGCAGTGACACTTGCCTGGGTTTGATTTGCCCAAAAAGCCCACATCCCAAGTCAAATTCAGGGGTGGTACAGTTCTCAGTGTCCTGAGATCTGCACAGATGACCTTTCAAATGATGGGCAAACTATACGAAAAAAGCATGAAGAGGTTCCTGAACCTCTTACCCAAGTGACTCCTAGCGCAATGTCTACTTGAAATCAGTTTCTGAACAAAAACATGTGTGAGAGAAAGAAGAAAGGTTGACCTAAAATAGAGAATATAATTAAAAAGAATTTACCAAAACCTCTGAAATTTATATCTGGCCTCACTTCCCCACTACTACTATTCTTTTAACCCTAGCAGCGATAAGCACAGCATATTTGCACATCCACCAGCTTTGAAAGAAAGATTGTGCTTCAACAAAAGAGCAAAGGCAAAGAGACATAAAGGCAAACAAAAGACAAAAAGGAAAGCTGTTGAATACAGTTTCTATGCACCTGCATGAGGGTGAAAAAAGGTTAATTTCTTTTCATAGAGACCCACTCAAATGACAGTAGTTAAAAAGACACTCCAGTAAACATCTATTAAATAATCTTCCTCACTCTCCAATCAAATTATGCAGCTTTTCTCTTTAAAAAATACAATTTCAGATAACCTAGAAGCAGTGTGTAATGCAAGTACCTTAAACCTAAAAAAAGAAATAAAAGAAACTCAGAGGAGAAGAAAAGTCTCCACGCTTACCTCATTAAGAATGGCAGTAAGCAGATCTGCCCAAAAGCCTAGGAAAAAAAGCAAACAAAAATGTTGGTTTGCAGCAGCTTTGACCTGAAGACCTTCTTTCACTAGACAAGGAATGCTGAATATGCTCACGATTGCTGCAGGCTCGGAGCACCCTAGAGAGTGCAATGTGATGCAGTAAAGAAACGGCACAAACACTTGTATTTTGCACCACAAGGATAGCCTGAAATGCTTTCCCCCCACCTCTCATATTTATTTAATTATAAAAAGAGTATTCTGATTCTTCTGCCTTTGTCTTTCCCCGACTCACACAGAAAGCCTGCGTCTGCAGCTGCAACACTGTTAAGAAGCATCTATATAGCTCCCATCTGTTATTTTGTTCACGTTCCACAGATTATGCAAACACTGGATAAGGTAGGAGCTTATTGTTTTATTTTTATTTACTCTTAGGACCTTTCCTGTCTCTCAACCAGCTCCCACAGTAAAATGAGTCAACTTGGAAACGCGTGAGAAATTTGGAGACCCTGTGGTAGCAGACAGCTGAAAATACTCTTTCAATACCCTGGCTCCCTAGTGCAGCAGTCCCAAAGAGACCAGCCTTGTTCTGGCCCGCCTTAATATTTTAACAATGGATTTCAGAAACACCTTGTGAGGTGTACAAACACAGCACAAGTCTGAGGCAAGGCTCTCACTGCTAGTCCCACAAAGCAGTATGTTACCTCACACATTGCATAAGAATTACAGCACCTTTTCAAAAACACAGGCCTCCTAATCTACATCTAATCTAACACAGCACAATCACGTAGGAGATTGAGAATCTCACACCCCCCTTCCAAGGGAGATGTTGGGAAAGGAAAGAAGCTCTTCGCTACACACCAGAAGCAGCCACAAAGCAAAAGGTAACAAAGTACTCTGGTTGTTACATCTCGACAGAAAGCCACTCCTAAAGTATTCTCACAAATAAATACAGCCCATCAAGCTCTTTTCACCCCACGCCCAGCTGGACACCGAGATTTGTAACAGGTGACAGGGCTGAAACTTTTGTGCCTAGCTCGCTCCAATGGAAAGGCCAAGCAGCAGCAATCAAACCCAGCTGCTTGCAGCAGAAGCTGGTGCTGGCTGGGCAGTGCCCAAGGGCGGCAGGCTTTTGTCCCCCCTGCACGGTGACACCGAGCGGTCCCGCTGCCACCGCGGGATCAGCCGGCAGGCTCCAAACACACCCGAGGGGAGCAGAGCGGCACAGCTGCCTTCAGCACTACCCTGGAACCCTCCTCAGAGCGCTGAGGCACCCAAGCCCTTTGCCGTCCAAGGAAAGCTGCTGGCAGCTGTATTTCGAGGTCAGCTTTGGGCTCTCCACACCCGAAGACACACAGGACATCCTCAGCCAGAGGCCGGCGCCTTCAGTGCCCGCGGCATCACACCTGCGGACCGGGTGAACCCGGGAGCACGCAGAGAGCCACAACCTCCCCGCCGAGCCCCGCGTTTCACTGCCCGGCCCGCACTCACCGTGTTGGCCACATGGACGAAGAGGCGCAGCCCGGCGCCGCACAGCCTCGGAGCCCACTGCGGAGAGAAGGCGAGAAGAAAGGTGAGCGCCGGTGATTGCCGGCCCCGCCGCCCCGCGCCCCTCGCCCGGCCCGGCTCTCACGGTGTCCCGGGGCGGGCCCGCCGGCCCGGCCTGGCGCAGCCCCCGGCGGTGCAGCACGGCCCCTGCGCTGCCCGTGTGCCGCCGGCCGCAGCACAGGTACAGGGCGGCGACGGCGGGGAGCAGCGACAGGAGCAGCAGCAGCAGCGGCGCCATGGCGGTGCTCCCTCACACGGGCCCTCCCGCTGCCGGAGGCGGGGCTGCGGCTGGCCGCGCCCGCAGCCGGACGCAGGCGGCGGGAGCGGAGCGGCGGGGCCGCTGACTGACATCTCGCCATGTCCCGCTTCTTCCAGGCGCTCCGCCGAGCCGGAGGCGCCCGGGCCGGGGTTCCGGGCGTGCAGGAGGCGGATGTGCAGCGGTGGGGGCTGACAGGTCAGCGGTGCGCCCGGGGGAAGGGTGGGCAGGGAGCCTTAGGGGTGTGGGTGCCGGCAGAGATGGCGGGAGGCGGCGGAAGGGCCCCGCGCTTCCCGGCGCTGCCCGGCTCATAGAAAGGCTTAAGTTGGAAGGGGGCCTTGAAGATTATCCAGTTCCAACCCCTCTGCCGTGGGCAGGAATGCCTCCCTCTACCACCAGGTTCCCCAAAGCCCTATCCGACTTGGCCTTGAACACTTCTAGGAATGGGACATCCACAGCATCCCTGGGCAACCTGTTCCAGTGGCTCACCATCCTCACAGTAAAGAATTTTTCCCTAATATCTAATCTAAACGTACTCTCTTTCAATTTGAATATATTTCCTCTTGTCCTGTCACTGCAGGCTCTTGTAAATAGTCTTGCCCCGTCTTTTCTGTAAGTTCCCTTCAGGTACTGAAAGGCCTCAATTAGGTTCACCCTGAAGCCTTCTCTTTTCCAGCCTGGACAACCCAGATCCCTCAGCTGTAGTTGTCTGGGCTCTGTATTAACAGCCCCCAGGCTGGCAATAAATACAGGTGCAAATAAAATAGCTCCCAGGCCTGTCAAAATGAGCTGCAGCTGCTACAGGGATGTCATTTGCTGTCATGCTTGCCACTCTTCCCTGTATGCTGTGGTCCCTGTCCTTGACTTTGTGATTAGGTGGGTGTTTGGGCTAGGGCTGAGCTCAGCTTTAACCCCCCCCCTTGTGCTTCAGCACAGCCCCAGTGCCTCTGTGCTTCAGGATAACATGAACAAGGGTTGGGCTGTTCGGTGGCCTCAAAATGGGCTGATATTGAGCGTGAGTTAAAGTGATTTCCACTGCCTGGAGGGTGATATTAAAGGGGAACGCCTGGGCAATCCATCCTGCCCACACATTTTCCTTAGCTGCAGGAAGTCCCCACCTCAGTCCCCAGGCTGGTTTGGGTTTGTGTATCCTGCAGGCTGGTGAGTTACTTCATGCACTCTGTGTGCACGTTTTCCCAGGGTGGAGAGGGCAGCAATGGCACAATACAGAGCACTTGAGTCCAAGTACAAGGAAAAGTCCTTCCAATTCCTACATAGGAGTTTTGCATTCATTTTGACATATTGTGCCCCACAATAAGGATTGCAATGATGGTAGCAGTCACAGTGGCCTGTAGGGGAGTTCTGCCTTAGCTTTAAATATAGAAAAACTGGAAAACATCTTATTGAGAAATTATTATCATATGATAATAGATTGTGACAAACATTTCTGTAGCCTAAAGTGTGTCCCTGGCTCTAGTAGTTATTTTAAAAGTGACTCAAGCTGAAAATCAAGCTATCTTTTAGGAGTGCAAAGTACCAGCCTGATTATTAGATCAGGTTCCTTGTACAGTCTGTTGCAATGGCTCAGGGCATTTTTGTGTGTGTAAGTTTCTGAATATGCTTTAATTTAATGGAATTGCTATAACACTGGGGTCTTTGCTGTCCAAGAGGGTAAAACAGCTTCTGCTGAAGGCTGCTGTGCTTTTCCTGTGAGGCAGATGTTTGGGAAGGACTCATCTGGGCAGGACTTGTTTCTAGTGTAAGTGTGTACAGAGTGCATTGGGTGACTGTAACTGTAACAAATCACTTTTATTCCCAGGCATTAAACTTCGTCCCTATCAATTAGAAGGGGTAAACTGGCTGGTGCAATGCTATGAAGTCCAGCATGGCTGTATCCTGGGTGATGAGATGGGCCTTGGGAAGACTTGTCAGGTATGTCCCCTTCTTCTTCTGGAAAATGATCTTTGCTTAATTTTTTGGGTTTTTAGCCTAGTGTTTCTGCAGACTGAAAAAAAAAATGAAAAAGGAAAAGAAAAAGAAATGATTCCCCCCTACCCCTTCACAATTCCATACTCAAGTGAAAGTTTATTGTCTCTTTCAGCCCTTAACCACTTAAAACAAGCCCTGAGTTAAGTCCTGAGTAACTTAAAATAGGTTTCAGAGTTTTGTAAAAAGATGAGTGGCTGTTTAATTCAAACACCTTAATGCATAATTCATAGTGTGCGGAGTTGAAGGCATGATACACAGCCAGTACAGGGATAATAATGTCTTTTTGATGCACTTGCACCAAGGGGATTTTTGTGTTTGTCAACACATGGTTTAAAATTTATAGGTCTGCTTTTTTCAGAGGTTTCTTTGATTTTTTTTAAAAAAGATTTTCAGTGGGTGTAAGTTTTGTTGGAAAATGACTGTTTGTGCTTTGGATCAGCTGATTTTATTCAATAGGTCTTAAATTACAAGTAGTTTTAGAAAGTGATGCATGGTAGACCTGGTATGTGACTGTGCAAGAAAGGCCTTTGGAAAGGGGCTTTGTATAGTGAGGTCATGTTTTAGGTTCTAAGCCTTTTTGTCTGTATCCCACTTGATATTCTGTTAACTCTGATTTGTGATAATGAACCTATAGAAACTAGCTGCAAAGCTCAACAAGGAGATAGCTTATGTAGGATCAGAATACCGGGTTGAACCATTGTTATAAAAAAATATTTTCCTTGCCTTTTAGACCATTTCTCTACTTCTTTATTTGACAACAAAATTATCCAACAAAGGGAGATTTCTGATACTTTGTCCTCTATCAGTTCTGAGCAACTGGAAGGAAGAACTGGAGAGGTAAGTTTCAACAGTTGTCTGGCTTACTGTGTTATTGCTCAGACTCACAATTGCAAAGTTTGCAAGTAGCAAGATTGCAAAGATTGTTTTCAGATGTGCTCACTCCAACACTTTCTTTTTTATCCTTTCAAAGGGATAAAAAGTAAAAAGGGAAGCTGCTACTAAACCAACAAATCAATGCAGACTATGCAGTTAATGCATAGTCTTTACAATGCTGTGGTATACATAAATCCGTCCAGCCTATATTATTGGCTGACTTTCAGTTCAAATGCCTCCAGTAGCTCCTTGCTTTTCATTGATTTGTAACCCTCCCTGCTCAGCCTCTCTTAGGCAAAATCTGCTGAAGACAGCCAGGAATCTATAATGAAAGGTAAGACCCAAGTTTGGGGGGCATGCTGACATATGCACACAAAATACATCACACCTCTGCATGCAACCCATCTTCACTGGGGTGACTGTGCTGATGGTGTATCTGCTGTGCCTGAAATATGTACATTTGTAGCCTGTAGCACACAGATTCCTTTTAAGAGGAAGGGCTAGAAGTTAAAGGTTAGAACAGAAGTCTTGTGTGGCCATTTGCTGATGCTGTCTCTCAGCATCTGAAGTCATCCAGTTTACATTCAAAAGTGAGCTGGCTTGATTTGGATAGAATTTTGGGTTGAAAGAGTTGGGAGAAAGTGCATTCCTTCATAGATCAGCAGTGCATTCCAGAAGGAATATTAGGTAAATAACAGTGGTAGGATTAAATGAGGAAGTATTTCATGGTCCCAACTATTGGAACTCTTTTTTTCTGCTTTTTGACTGAGGGAATATATATTTGAGGCCCTGACTTGGACCTCTTTGCTGCAGACATTTTTTCTTTATTTTAGTATGATTCAGCCCAATTCTTTGGCCTCATCTGGGCCAACTGTATTTGACCACCTTCTTCTTATGAACTTTTTTCAGTTCAGAGTAGCGGCTAGGTCATGAGACTGGTGTTCAATCATCTGTTTTGGACTCTTACACCTAGAAGAACGCAGGTTTATTTAGGACTTGTCCAAACCAGAGCCATCAGCTGAAGTGCCAGCCTGAGGTGAAAATTTTGACGAATTGAGATTCAAAAGCTGAGATCCAGACACATCTTGTAGGAGTGTAGGGTATTTGGATAGGAATTCTCATTGTCTGTGCAGTGTCTGTGTTTGATAACGGGGTTCAGGGTTATAAACACATGAAAACACTTAGCTTGGCCTACTGGTTTTGCTCTGTTTTTCTCTTAACAACAGGTTTGCTCCAGGTCTTTCTTTTATAACATACGTAGGCAGCAAGGAAGAGCGACCCAAACTGCAGGAGAATCTGAAAGAGGACTCTCACTTCCGTGCACTCCTGACAACATATGAGGTATGTGATGTCTTTGTCACTTGAAAGGGGGGCTCAAGTTTTCCTCACCTTTTTAGTTCCTCTGTACCATCCAGTTCATGCCTTGTCAGCCACAAGTTTTCTCAGTTTTACCCTTCCAATTCTCTCACCCCCTCTCCCTGGGTGGAGTGTGAGTGAGAGGGTGTGTGGTGTTAAACCACAACATGCTGAATGTATCATGTAGCTGTCATATTTTTTTCCTCAGGTAGTAAGTGCCTTCATTCCACTCTGCTCCATTTCACCCGGAGTCTGCAAGCAGACAGAAAAATGCTCTGTTTCTTAACTGATGTATTTACTTAAATCATAAATCACAGTTCATTTTCTTTCATTGCAGATTTGCCTGAAAGATGCAGCATTTTTAAAATCGTGAGTCTGGTTTTAATTTCTTCAAATTTAAGTCTGCATATCTGTCAACGATTTCTTAAGTGGATATTTGTATGTGCAAGATTCTGTGTTGTTTCACAAGAGACAAGGATGTTCTTGGCTTGTGATAAGGACTTTGCCTTTTCCAACTTTCAGTCTTTAATGTCAGCTAAAATATATGTGAACTTCCCCCAAGGACAGTTTTCAAGCCAGTTAACTCAAAGCAATATGACACACAGTGACTTACAGCAGTGCATTAAGTATCAGTCCAGCAGAGGACATCCTCAAGAGCTTCAGGTTATAAAGATATTAGTTGCAAAATTCACTGACACTGACCTGCATTATATAACAGTGGTAATGTGCTTATACCATGTCCTGAAGTTTATTGCCTCCAGTCAGAACTGTGGAGGGTTTATGAAGCATTATGCCTTCTACAAAGACTGATTATTCAGCTGAAACTCAGCCTGGAGGAGGTAGTGTCATGGTCACACAGAATTCCTCAGGAGTCTGCACTTGAAATGGGAAGGAATTTTCCTTTTTTCTTAGCTGTAGTGCCAGTGCCTTGCAATGGTGGTGTGGCAAATCCTGGGGGCAGCTATATGTAATGAATGGCCCAGTATCTTTGTAGAAGCAGAAATCCAGTGTCCCTCACTTGTTACTTTGTTTTTGCATGTTTTCTTTTTAGTCTTTTGATGTTTTTGAATTCTTGGAGTTAGTTCTCACACGCATCTCAGTAAACAACAATTGTTTACATTCTTCTCTGGAGAAAACAAGAATTAATGGACTTTTAGTTTAACTAGTGTAGTCTGAGAGGTAGCAACTTTTCAGACCAATCACTGAACAATTTTGCAATATATATAAATCAGAGTTTTACAATAAACGTCCTCTCTTTTTCCTACCCTTCCTTGAGGAAAAGTGTCGTGCGTCTGTAGTTCATTTCTGGTTGAATAGCGACACTCACTAGCAAAATTTTGTGTCTGTCAGGACTAGTCAGGCCCACAATGGGCACCCTCCTGTCTTTCAGCAAAGCACCTGTCCTTGGCCACTGCTGGAAGTAGCAGACTGTGCTGCTCATCATGGTAGAAACCAGGTCTAATGAAAGGTAGCCATGACTGTACTGTGCTTACAGTTTCATATCATGTTCTGCATTGCTGCATATTATTCTGTTTATTTTAAAATGTAGCCCAGGTATGTAGCACCCAGGGAGAGCAAGTAGCCAGCTGTAGTATCACAGTAATGTCAGCTCCAAAGTAATTTCCTACTTCTAAAGCTAACAAATAACCTCAAAGCTGTGTCACTCAAATTTAGGGTTTTGCCCTTTAGTCTTCCTTCTGAAAAAAAGCGGTTGCTAATCATTTGTACCTTGTCCTGTGTGGGAGCATTTGGAGCACTTTGTAAAGGTGGGTCAGAGTTATCAGATGTCTCCCCATCACTACTCCTTACAAGCAGTGTAACAGCACAAATGAGTTGAGCAAGAGCCATGCTTTAATGGAATAGATGAGGGATCAGACTCTGCTCTGCCCATGAGCTTCTGCAATGCTTCACAGTGCAGAGCCTTTCTGCCATTCAGCTTCTGAGCTCGTAGAATAAGAGTAATGACATTTGATTGTTCTGGCAATGGAGAACCTCTCTGATATAGCAGAAAGGGAAATCGAGGCAAACAAAAAGGCTTTTTGGGAAGAATGTAGGTCACTGTGATTTCAGATGCTGTATTCCACTGGGAAGAGAAACATGTGGGTGAGAAAACATGGAGGTTCATGCTTTCCCTCCCTGGGAAATGACTCTGATGTGGAAGTTGAAACCCTAGTGATAAGGAGGCACAAACACTGAGGGTTGAAAAGATGTGGAGTTTCAATTATGCCTGGTGGATCTACTGGATCACCAGAGATTCTGCAGCCTTCTTGAGGACACTCTGTGTGGAGCTGTATGAACACAGAATAAGTTGAAGCTCCTGTCTTGGGTGATTTGCAAATGCCTTGGGATCACTCTTCTGTCACTGCCTCATGATAGTTCCTGGGTTTTTGCACTGGTGCTAGGGCCTAGTTTTATGTCTTTTTCCAAATCAGATACCGCCTTGGATATTCAACAAACTTGTGTTTATGTCATTTTCCTGATAGTAACGGGAGTGGAGAGAGAAGACTAACAAAATTCAAGTGAATTTTCTTAGTCTTGATTTCAGAAAAAACTCACCCAGACTATAGTTAAAAACCTGTGTTGGCTCTTCAAAAAAAGTACCTGTGAATTCCACCCCACTTTTGGTGTTTACTTGCTGTTCATGGGGTGAGACCCCACCTCAAGTTGAGCCAAGCAGAGCCACCACTTCCTTCAACTTTTTTGTACTTACAAGAATTAATTATCAGCCCCTAACTGAAGATGCTGTTTTTTGCTTGTTCAGCTTTAACTGGGCTGCCTTGGTTGTAGATGAAGCTCACAGACTGAAAAATCAAAATTCTCTGCTTTACAGGACACTTTCTGAGGTAAAGTAACTCCTCAATCTTCTAATGTCTTAAGACCTTTCCCTTTTCAGATTCTCTGTTTGTTCCCAGAGCATTAAGCTCTGAACCATCACTCATTTCCATTAGAGCTGGTGAACATATTCCCATATTTAATGGCAGAGGCATAAAGGCCTTGTTTGCTTTGCATGGCAGTGGGCAGTATTTGGGGCTTCCCTCTCATTCTGCTTCATGTTTGGGCTTGCCATGTTGGAGCAATTTGAAAGACTTGAAAAACAGCCAGACGATGCTGAACCACATCTGTGCTACTGAAGAAGTAGAAGTCTGACTGACCTAAGCAACAAGACAGCCCTGGCAGGGTGAAGGAACCCTAGCCTAGGTCATGAGACATCAGGTCTTGAACTACTGATTCCCACTGTCCCATTTAATGGAGCCACCCTTGTTTACAGAAATTAGGGGAACTGCTCCAGCTTCCAAAGCACCCTGCCAGAGCAGCACAAATGCCTGAGTGAAAGCTGCATTTCTTGTCATGGCAGTGAAACATTGGCATTTGGTGTGTGCTGGCATCAGCAACCATGTAGTACATGACACCTTGGAAAGTAGGGGGGTTTTATTGAATTCCTGAAAGTCTTACATATTCTGAACATATTGTCCATGATGTCTATAATTCAGGAATTTTGGTTGTAGTCACAAGAAAATAGATGTGATTCACCTCATCTCTCCTCCTAACCTATTTTCTATTACCAAACCTGAGAGAAATTTGTATCTTTCCGAGGTTAAACACATTTCCCAACTCTCTTTATGGGGATTACTATAAGCAGCATGGCCCAGATAACGTTGCTGTGTGTGTCAGAGTTACCCAGCAAATGGAAATGCAACTTAGTCTGATGCAGTTTCATTTCACTGTCCTATTCCAACTGCATTTTCCAGTAATCCCTCCTTATCTAACATCTAGTATGCAGTATTAGACTGTAGATTGCATGGACCTGAGCTTTTAAATGGAGTCAGTTTTGCACTTTGTTCTTATTTTGCTTACACTGAATTCTTTGCACTGGTGCCAGCCTGATCAGTTTGGAGCTGTGTGACTGTCACACCATACCTCATGTATGGTTCATTTTGGCAAATCTGCAGCATTCTACAAGCAGTTCTGTGCTGCCTCTCATCGTTTAAGTTAAGCTTAAGAGTGGTGTGGGTGGACTTGTGCATTAATTAACTTTTCATTACAGATACTTTTTCCTAATACTTTTGTTTTATTGCTGGTTTTTTCAGTTCTCAATAGGCTTCAGCCTGCTACTCACAGGCACTCCAGTCCAGAACAGCCTCCAGGAACTGTACTCCCTACTCAGCCTTATTGAGCCTGGCATCTTTCCCCAGGAACAAGTGAAAGAGTTTGTTGAGTATTACCAAGTTATTGAAAAGGAGAGTGAGCCAGGTCAGTAACAAGCAACATAGTACTAAAGTCAGCACCAGCTTTTATCTTGACTAGGAAACAACCATGTTGTGTCCTCTTTATTTGCTTTCTTTTAATGGTGACAAGCTTTAAAACAAAGCCACAAAAACTAATGACTACGTTTGAGGCAAGTGCTGTCTTAGTGTAGCTCCTAAGTGTTGCAGGTATACAGCTAGGTTTTGGTTTCTCTGTTTGTAGAATGTGACTTGAATGATTTCACTAATAGATGTGAGATTCCTTTTACATTTATTTTGAAAGTGTACTTCTGAAGGTATTGTATAATTTCCTTACCTTTAACACAGTATTCTCCTTGTTTGTTTTTTTTTTTTTTTTTTGGGGGGGGAGTGTTTTTTGTTTGTTTTGGTTGGTTGGTTATTTTTTGGTTGGTTGGTTTTTCATTGTTTTGGTTTTGTTTTTTCATTTCTCCCTGCCTTTGCATAGCAAAAGAATTGCACAGTCTTCTGCAGCCATTTCTGCTTCGGAGAGTCAAATCTGAGGTGGCTGCAGAGCTGCCAAAGAAGGTGGAAGTGGTTCTGTACCATGGAATGTCAGCACTGCAGAAGAAGTACTACAAGGCCATTTTGACAAAAGATCTAGGTAACTGGGCATTTTGAAGCCAATGAATGATTTTTAAAACCAAAACTAATTCCTGTTGTACATGCAAACTAGTTCCTGTTGTACATGCATACTCTGTTGTAAAGAAGCAGAAGTTTCTTTGGTCTACAGACTACGTACAGAATAAATATGCCAAATTTGGGCTTTTTAATTTTTTGTTTCAGCTTGTGGCAAAATAAGAGGCATATGTATTGATCTGTTGCTCAGGTATTATGAGCTAGGAAGGGTCAGCTTGAGGATCTTCTTTGGGCCAGTCTCAAAATAATTAAAGTAATTAAAAATACTTATTGCAAGGTAAGCCTGCTCCTATTGCATGGTCTTTGTATTCAAACAGAAGGGTGGTACAAGAAACTTTGGATCTGTGGTTCTCTTTTAATAGTAGCACAGATGCCATAAAACAGATTTCAACCTACTGGATGCAGATAGGAGTTTTTTGGGAAACTGCAGGGTTATGTGGACAATGCAACCACTACCATCATGTGGTTTGTGAGTGCTGATTTGTAGTAGGGAAATTAAAACTGGGAGTAGGAAATCCTTTGTTGTTCTAGGGCTTTCTAGCACTTTGCATGAACATCATGTGGAAATCAAAAACTTCATCTTCTACTGCAGTCAGCATATGTGCATACGTGGGGTTTTTTTTGTTTCTCACAAAAATGCAACTCTTCTTAATGTCCTGGTTGCCTTGATGGAGATCGTGACTGTGCTGTATCTTTTTTTTTTTTTTTTTGAAAATGCAAATGAACTGTACCAAATTTCTGTCATTTATTTTGATGATTCACTCAGAAAAATTACAGTTACCTTTTCCAGGGAGTCCAGAAAGTTCACTGAGTCTGACAAATCAAACTAGTGCTTATTAGAGTCTTATTTCTAAAAGCTTGTCCAAAAAGTGTGAGAGATTTTTTTTTTTTGATCCATGAAAACAGATGTATTAGTCTTGAGATGGGAAATTCAAATCCAGATGTCATACATAAAGAAATACTCCAGTGCTGAAGCACTTCAGAGCAAGTACCAAGACATTCCCAGTCACAGCCGTTATTGGAGCATGGGCTTCCCTGCTCTGTTCTTTTCTTTGCTCTTTGTTCCAGATGCATTTGAAAATGAAACAGGAAGGAAGGTTACACTCCAGAATGTCTTAATTCAGCTTCGGAAGTGTGTTGCCCACCCATACCTCTTCAATGGTAGGAAAGCACTGTTCTCTTTTGAAACAGCAAAAATAGCTTGATTTACACAGTGGTTTTCTATTATTAGTATAATGCTTAGAAGAAGCAAGTAATAAACACTCTTGTACTTGAATCAGTAGCAGCTGTGAGTTTGTGACCAGTTCCAACACATGACAGTTCATCAATAACAACGAATAAAGTAGGAGACTGTGAGAAGTCTGAGTTTCTGACTGCAGCTTTCTATTTCTGTCTTCTCTCATTTAAGCAATGAAATAACAATGCTTTGTGAACTACTGAGGGTGACATTTAGAGATAGAGAAGGACCATCACTTCTCAAGCAAGGATTTTGTGGTTCTGCTCAGCAAAAGTGACAGTGCAGACATATGGAATTGTTATTTCTGTGGTATTAACTCTGCTTTTGGAATCCCTTTCTGTTCCAGGTGTTGAGCCAGAGCCCTTTGAGATTGGAGATCATATTGTTGAAGCCAGTGGCAAGATGTGTTTGTTGGATAAACTCCTTTCATTCTTGTACGCTGGGTATGTCATGTTGGGATGGGGTTGACATAAGGAGAAAAAGTAAACTGGGAAAGCAAACTACTTTATTTAGCAATAGATTGAGCAGTTACTCATCACCACAGGAGCACTGACCTATTTATTGCATGGTACTCACTACCTGTAAGAAGTAAAAAAAGCTGTATTGGAGATGGTAGAGAAACCTTGAAGATTCTTGGAGCTGCCCTTCAAGCACTTCTCAAAGCACTTGACTTAACTCTCTCACATGCTTTGATATTTGCCATATTTGAGAACCTGTGATAATAACCATGTGACTTGGTATCTGCTTTGATTGTGAGTTTCCTGAGAGTGGTTTCCAACACCTCAGTTGAGTTCCTTTGTGCTAGCATGCCTATGTTAGCCTAGGAGGCACAATCCATGGCAAGTGTGAAAAAATAAAACACAAGAACAAGCTGAAACTTCAGAAGTTTTGGGATTGATGTTCAGAACTCCTTGTATTGAACTCTGGTACCAGAGTTCAGAACCTGAAATCCAAGGACCAAAGGACAGAGCTTCAACAGCCCTTGTGAGCTGATTTTGTTGTCTCTCTCCTGCTGTGTAGCACCTTGTGAGTGGCTACCTCTCCACTGAATGTCTTTGCTGCAGGACCAGCCCTGTGCAAATTCTGGACTTGAAATGTTCTGCTCTAGCATGAAGTCTGATTTAAACAGAGGACTGTCTGAGACCTAGGGCTGGGAGGGAGGAGAGTTGATTTCTAACAGACCTTTGTAGGTGGAGCTTGATCTTTGAGGGTCATTTTCTAGAGAAGGAAATGTTCTGCTGTCACAGAGATGCTGATAGTACATTTCCCAGCATTTCAGATGCATTGTAGTGTGTGATTTGAGAGCAGTCACATAGTGAAGAAGACCTTCTCATGCTAGGCTGAAGCTTGGGGTCCTTTTGGACAGGCTCCTCACCAGCCTGTATCCAGCCAGCAGCAGAGCTGTGCCAGAGCCCTGTTACTTCTCTGTGACTCCACACTCTGGACAGGGCAAATAATGATGGCAGATAAAGCTTAACTGATTGCATTTAGCTGTGGAGCTGAAAATGTGGTGAGGGAACGAGCTGTGATTCTGGGAGGCCTTGCTGTGTAACAGGGACTAATAATGACTGTTTAAGCTATTAAACAGTTAGAGTATTAATTATTAGAGTCTTAAGATCCCCCAGCATGCTGTGAAATGCTGGCACAGTATGCTGAGGATCACAGGGTTTCATGTTCTTCTTGCAGTGGCCACCGTGTGTTGCTCTTTTCTCAGATGACTCAACTGCTGGATATCCTGCAGGACTACATGGACTATAGAGGTATGGTCTGTACATTTTGATATGAGATGGCTGATACTAATGATCTCTGCCAGATACTGTTCCTGTGATTTTGGTTGATCTGCCTGGAATGGAGAAAGGAATGTGATACTATTTTTTTAGTTCTTAGTAGATAGGGACCATATTCCTGCAGCAGTTTTGTGAGTTGGAGGGTCTTGAGTCTCTTTGCAGTTACCAACTTCCTGAAAGGAGCTGGCAGTCAAGAGTTGTTCTTCAAAGTAGCTTCATCTTTTGTGCCTTGATGAAATGGAGTTAACAAATGGCAGGGTAGCAATGTTTCATTATATACCTGTGTTTAATTGTGTACCTGTGTCCTGAAGTAATTGCAATAAATGCAGTAGGCTTGCTCTAGATTCATTTTGTCCAGCACAAAACACAAACAACCACAGTTATACCAGGAAATTAATTTTTGATTAAAACAGTTGTTGACAGTGGGGCCCCAACATGTCTGTGAGGGCAGGTTGGATCAGACCATTTTTGGCAAGGTTAGCAATGTGTTCTTGGGACATTTTCTTTTGTTTCAATCCACATGGCTCCATGCCTACTTAGGATTTCCCATGAAAGAGGCTTTTGTTTGGTGTTTATGGTTTTGGACAACTAATAATGTAGGATAAAGCCAAATGTAGTGTCGTATCCCATACTGCTTGCTCACAGCAAAGCACACGCTGAAGGCCGTGGGAGTTTGGATAAGGAATATCTGATGTTTGTTGGCCTGCTTTGTGGGGCCAACAGCCAGCACAGCATAGTCTGAAGTGGGACTGTGTGCTAATATTCTTTTACTTGGGCTCTGAATTTTCCTGTTGTGTTTCCAAGCAGTAAATTAAATGCTAAGAATCTCTGCTTCAGACTCAGCTAAATTACTCTTTTCCAACAGTCAATCTGGAAGTCAGGGTTATTACCTCAGTTTATACGAGGTTTAACTGGGAAAAAATGAAGGAGTTGAAGGCAATAAAATGAGATCCAAGTCAGGGGGATTTGGCACAAGAAGATTCAGGACAGCAGTGAGACAACAGAGAATGAGGTAAGAGGGTAAGTGCAATTTCATAAACATTCACGTTGTCTGTTTGGATAGGCTACAGCTACGAGCGGCTGGATGGCTCTGTTAGGGGTGAGGAGAGACACCTTGCCATCAAGAACTTTGGTCAACAGCCCATCTTTATCTTCCTGTTGAGCACCAGAGCAGGTAAGTAAGGAGAGACAAACAACCCATCTTGCTTCTGCACTCTTTATTTTATTCTCCCTGGCAAGATTTCAGGGAATTTTGAATCCAGAGCCTATTTGTGTGGGGGATTTTTGAGGGAGACAGGACACATCCTGAACTTGGGTCTCTCATCTAGGACATCTGGTTTCTGTGCTTTCCTTTTGGCAACTGATGCCAAGATCCTTTTCATATTGCAGCCTCCTGAGTTTATTTTATTCCGAGTTCCATAATGCCTGTCTCTATGCCAGTTTGAGCTTAAGGAATCTCACTACCATTTTATTTCTGCAAGCATCAGACTTTAGGCAGGAACAGACTTCCTTTAAGTAAGCTGGTGCAATTGCTTCTCAAGTTTGCTGAACATGGACGTGTTCTTTAGCAGGCAGACTGACTGAAATGAGAACCTTTTACCATCCTGAGGCTGCAGAGAACTCCATGGGACTGCCATCTGTGCTGCTTCCCCTCTTCCCTCCCTGGGCAGATCTGTGTCTTCTACACAGTTTCAAACCTCCCTGTCTCTCTGTTCAAACAAGCACAGAGCCAGGCTTCTGCTTGTCACCAAAGGAGAAATCCACACTGCTTGGGTTCAAACATCAAACTGTAACCAAGTCTTCCTTTGGACTTCTGGTTAGACTTGCCTTGATGAGCCAGCACTACAGTGCACAGAGGAGAGCACACAGGGATAGTGAAGGGAAGACCCCAATGCTGGATGTGTGTCAGGAGTATGCGTGTCTCTCACCACAGTGCCTGAGCTTTTCCTCCCATACCAGCCAAACTTAGGGTTGTTTTTTACTGCACACTGCTATGTTTGGCCAAAGCATCTTGTATTCAGCTGGAAGCAGATGTGCTAACAGTATTGCTATTGCTGTTGTGTTATGGACAGAGATTTTCAGTTAGACTGTCTCCACTTGCAGGGATATTCTGATTACTGGGAAAGTGTCTTGTCATGAGATGGGGGAAATGTAAGGCAGCATGCTGTTCCCTCTTTAACTACAGTATGTGGTCACAGTTGAGGTATTTTATAAAGTAAAATTAACTGGGGTTTTTTGTCTTTTTATTTCTATTTTCTATTTATTTATTTTTATAAGAGAGCCTAAGTTCTAACCTCAAAACCATTAAGTCGTATAAACAACTGGGCTCTGGTTATTGTATAGTTTGGCTTGGTTTTTTCCACTGTTTCAGTGGTCTATTTACATCTGGTTCTATGCTGCAGCCAAGTCATGACTTGGGTAGTCCCTTGTGGCTTCAGGGAAGCCAGTCCTTGCAGGGATAATCTGCCTGCCAGCAGAAGAATTATGTCTACGTTCATCAGTCTTGACAACCAGTCCCTTTTGCACTGGTTCACTCACACCCTATGTTTTTTTGATTCCATTGCATCGTACAGCTTCTTTTTTGGACTGTTGAAGAAAGCTGGAAATGGAAGGCTTATCCATCTGTTTATATCCTTATGAGACTTAAATTTCAGTTTGAGAGATGGATTGCATTAGATATAGTTGATCAGATCTGACAGAACTTTGCACAGCATAAATTCTCCAGCTTCTCCTTTATTTTCTGTTGGTGACATATTTTATGACCTTCTTCTTTTGTTTGTAGGTGGAGTTGGCATGAATCTGACAGCAGCAGATACAGTTATTTTTACTGATAGTGATTTTAACCCACAAAATGACTTGCAAGCAATAGCAAGAGCTCACCGGATTGGGCAGCACAAGTGAGAAATGTCACTACTTGTAGTTTGGTTGCTGACTCTCTTGGCCTCTCAGTATTACTTTCCATAGGCAATGGAAGGTTAAAGTATGAGGACAGATTAAAGATCAAAGGGGAGCAGAGAGGATTTTGTGCCTTCATTTTCCAGTTACAACCTCATACAGTCTTGTCCTTGTCATGTATCCAGGGTGGGAACTTTGTAAATTTGGAGTAGGAGATGGAGGGTGGAGGTTTGCCTGCATTTTTGCAGTGAGCATTCCTCCTGTGCCAAGCAGAATTGTATCAGCATCACATTTCTGCTGATTATTTTTGCTTATTTTGTTCTTGCCTACTTTACCTATCAAAGAAGTGGGTGAGGGGATAGTAAATACCTTAGAGCACCTCCAAACAAAGTAAGTAATAAGAATTTTCTTAAACTTTTCAAGGCCTGTAAAAATTATCCGTTTGATTGGGCGAGATACAGTTGAAGAAATAATCTACCGAAGAGCTGCCTCGAAGCTCCGGCTGACCAATGCCGTTGTAGAAGGGGGGCAGTTTGCTCTGGGAGCACCCAAGCCTCAGGGAACGGCAGAGTTACAGGTAAACCAGTTATATCCTCAATTTGACTCCAGTCACCACCTTAGAAATGTCCCAGAATGTTTCTGTGTTTACGTCGGATTTGAACCTCTGCAAACAGTTGTGCGCTGACATGACAGGTTTGTATGTAGGAACCAAAATGACATCCCAGGTCCAGACAACATCTGATGCTTGAAGACAGTTTTTGCAACTTTTAAGTGCATTCATTGTGGAAAAAGGGTGTGTTGTCTTGAAGAAGAGGGGAAGACAGAAGCTTTCTTTGTCTTGTTTTTTAATTATAATTAGTGGAAATTATAAAAAGTGGAAGCTGACTCATTGTTTCTAGAAATGATCTCTCTCTGGTGCTTTTCTCTCACCAACAGAGCTGATAAGAAGTCAGATGTTAACCTAGTCAGCTTTTGGTTGTTAGTCTGAAACTTGGTCAACCTTCTTTTGGCCTCTTGGCAAATACAGTGTCTCAGGAGTCAGGGCATGATTTATAATTCTGACCTCAAAGCTGAGGCTTGTGTTGAGAACTTGGCTTCAAAACATCAACTGAAGTGACAATTTAAGGGAATATATCCCCTGTGTGCAGTTAAACCTAGGAGAATTTGGATTTAGTGTATCCTTTCCCCCTCTGCCTGCCCTGCCTGCCCTATTTGTATATATCTCAGCAATTACAGTTTCCGTGGGAGAAGTGGAACTGAGCCCATAGGAAATTCCATGCTGATACTTTTTTCCCCCTGGATTTTTATGGTATTTAGGCCTTTGTTTTAAAGGGGTTGAGGGCAAAAGAAAGCCTGGCCTTTCTGGCTATGAAGAAATCTGGTTGAATGCAGTCAGTACAGTGCTATTTTGTCATTTAGCCCTGAAGAAAAACGACTGTTCAAGTCTGAATGAGTTATGATTGAAGGAGATATGTTGTAGGGGCTTGTCCCGTCAGGTGTTGGGAGAATGGGGCATGTTAAAGTATTTTGACAGGCAGCCTTAAAGCTTAGATTCCTCCACTCATACATCCTTTGCATTTAAGCCTGAGAAGCTCGAGACACTGGGATTGACATGGAATTAGAGGATAATAATACTGAACTTCCCCTTCTCTTTGTTAAAGCTGAGTGAAATCTTGAAATTTGGACTGGATAAATTGCTCTCCTCTGAGGGAAGTACTGTACAGGATGTGGAGCTGGAAAATATCCTTGGAGAGACAAAAGGAGGGCAGTGGATAATGGACACTGTGCTGCCACAAAAGGAAGAGAATGAAGAGGAGGATACAGAGAGTAAGTTAAGAACCTAAATGGCTGTGTCACTTGAGTGCTGGTAAAGAAGACTTCCCAGGTAGGGGTGGCATTTTTCAGGCAAGAAGAAGAAAAGCAGAATTGTAACTAAGTTACTTGGATTTTGTTTGTGGCCTATCCACAAAGTTTATTTCTGAGTCTTTACTGGTATTTTTGGGGGGGTTTTGTGTCCTCATTTGCCTGTTTGTAAGATAATGTTAACAATAGTTGCCCAGTTTTGGTGCCAGAGAGTTAAATTCCTTTTCATATTTTAATACCTCAGATACAAATTCCTGAGGAATGGGGAAATATTCATATTGTAGCTACTGCTTTTCCCACAGAGAACCATTAAGATATACCTACAGTTTTGGAGATGTAGGAGTAACTTAACGAAAGGCTGTATAGAAGGTTTTTCATTTTTTATCTCCAAATAAAAGATTATTTGCTATGGAAGTCCAAAAGGTGAGATAAGAAATGCAGAGTCATGGTGTCTATAGAACTTGAACAAACCTACTCTGTCTTCAGAACTGCTTTCTAGCCCAAAACCATGTGGTTAGTTTTTCATAGCCCCATACTATATGAGAATAAATTCTAAGGATACTTCCCTCTTCCTGTACCTTCTTTCCCAGAAAAAGCCTGAATTTTCCTCTGGGTACACAGTAGCACTTTAATACAGATTTGTGACTGAAGCTTAAATGTGGCTCTGCAGGACAGTTATTGTCCATCCAGCAGCAGTTGCCAGCAATGAGTAATTATTTGCTGAGAGTTAGCAAAGAGTGGTATTTTCTGGTGGTGACTTAAAAGAGGGGCAGTGGTACCCCACTGTGTAACAGGTATAGGGAGAATAACTCACATGGTGAGCAGCAACCCTGGGGTGCTAGAGTTCTGTGCTTTCATTTCATTTGGGAAGTCAAAAGAAAAAATTTGCTCTTCCTTTTCAAGAGCTGCCTGTAACTACATAGCAGAGCTGAATGAATTCTCCACTGACACAGATGCAATGACCAAAGAAAACAGTGATGAAACCACGATTTAAAAAAATTAATAAACTGAAATAGGAAGAAAGCTTCCTTGCCAGTCTAAACATCTTAAATTATCTTAAATTAAAAGCTTATGTCAGAGGAAGCAAATCTTGATTTCTCTTGTTTCTACATGATACTGGCTCTGGTCATACCAAAAAGTTGTGAGAGTGAAGCTCTTTCTCTGCTGAGGGTAGAACAATGTCACAGAAGAACCAGATTTTTTTTTGATCTCGCTGTACATTTTAGGTGTTAGTAGGTTTCCATTCCTTTTCACTCTTTTTATTTTTTTTTTAAAGATCACATATATGTGTATGAAGGCAAAGACTATTCAAAAGAACCCAGCAGAGAAGACAAAAAAGCATTTGATCAGCTTTTGGATCTTCAGAAAGCATTGATTGAAGAGACCAGTAAGGAAGGGAGAGCTCTCCGGAACAAAGCAAACGTAAGGCAGATGTGACAAGGAACATGATGCTCTTTCATTTGCTTATGGAAAATGAAACTTGGCAGTTTTCTCTCTTTACCTACAGCTTGAAGAAGGCATGTTAAAAGAGTTGGCTGTCAGTGTACTAAAGTTGTCTCTGGAATTAGGGCTTGACAATTCAGCAGTTCTGCTGACAGATCTGAGATACGCTGTACAGGGCACTTCTATAAACTCAGGTCACAAAACCACATATTATGTGACAATTGAGATCTGCTGATTAAGACTTGTGGACAAGTAAACAAGTGGGATGTAGGTTAATGAGGGCATCAGGCATGGCTTTAAGATGAGAACTTTGTTTCTGTGACACCTCTTTCTTTCTCCAGGCTCTTCTCACAGGCCTTCGGGAACAGTCGGCCAGGAGGAAGCACTTGCTGAGTGAAGAGGAGCTAGAGGCTCGGAGGAAGAAGCGCCAAGAAGCAGCAGCCAAGAGAGCAAGGCTCATGGAGGAAAAGAAGGCAGCAAAAGCAGAGGCAGAACACAAGAAAAAGTATGGTTTGTATTGCATCTTCTGCTTGTAAACTGATGCCTGTTGCACTGTACTCTTGGAATGTGTCTGATTGATGGAAATAATATGCTCAAACTGCATAATATGGGGATGTGAAGGTGGAAAAATGGCTTGAGTCCCTAGCAAAGGTTCTTTCCTCCTGAATACCCTGCCTGACTTTACTTCTACTTTAATTCATAGAGAATGGCCTGAATAAGAGTCCCATGTCTGACTGTACAATCAATGAGCATTTGGGAGAAGCTGTCTGAAATGTCACAGTTGGCCCCTATAAGTTGCTGGCATCTGTGGCTCTCTGGCACATCTTTACTTTCTCCTTGTTTCCCAGGTGCTCTTCCTTTTCACCACTACAAGTAGCTCCTTGCCCTTTGTTATGTGCTCACTTTTTCCATGCTTGCAGTTGGCTTATCACATAGGCATGTGGCTCCTAATATTATAAATAAGAACTTTGGTAACCGTTGTTCTGGTCTAAAATGGGAAGGGAGCAGAGGGAACACAGGTCTGGCTCTCCAGTGTATCACTGCAATGATTTAAACCAAGCTGTGTGCCCCCACCTCTGATTTTCATTGAACATCCTCTTCTCTTGGTTTCAGGATGGCCTGGTGGGAGGCAAATCATTACATTTCTACTTGCCTTCCTTCAGAGGAAAGTGGCTATGAGGAAGAGTTTGAGGAGGATGAGTTGGGGCAGAATGTGGATTTAGATTACAAAGATGGAGACCAGAGCTATATCAAGTACGTCATGGGAGATGTAACCCACCCCCAAGCAGAAGAGGAAGATGCCATCATTGTCCATTGCTTAGGTGGGACTTGTGAACAACAAAAGTATTGTTGGGTGGGGTAAACAAGGGAGCTGAATTGTCCCTAATGGTTCAATAGTTTCTACTTCTGAAATAATTTGGATTTGAGTCTGACTTAATCTGAAGTGGTACAGAGGCAATACAGCCTCTACTCCAGCATGTATATCCCACATAAGTACTAGCAAGGTGTGCAAGGGTCTTTGCATGTCCACTCTGGATTTATGGGTAAACCTCTTCAAAGGTGCCTGTAGGGCTTGAAATTTTATATCTATGGCTAAATGATGACAGTTCCTGAGAGCAGGGCCTTTTGTTTATCCTGTGGAAGCTGTAGGGATCAAACTGAGATACTGAAATTCATCTTCTTTTTCGGGTCAGCAGAGAGAAACAGATACTTCCAGAGGCTGAGATCAGAGTGGTGGTTGTCTCTCAACACTGACAGTACAGAAGCTCTAGGCTAGTCTCTAATTTAAGGCCCTCTTTTAAGACATTAAAGTTGAGGGAGATAAAAGTCACATTATGGAGTTCCTCCTGAACTCCAGCAGTTGGAGCTGCTCTCTGTCCAGGGCTAAAGCAGAACATGATCATCTGCTTTGGCTTATGTTACACTCTGCACAAAAGCACTTGCTCGAGGTGCAAGTGCCAAGTAGAAGTGAAAGACCGCAAATATCAAACACCTGGTGTGGGAAGCCCAAGGCACCAATCTGGGGACACACTGCATGCATGCTCTGTGTACCTATATGTATGCATGTGAGAATACTGTTAGGTTTATATGCTTAGTGCTATGGGTAGTGCTTGTTTCAGCATTCTCTGTGGACAGTAAGGAATTTTTCTGTAGAGTTTTTCAGGAGACTGTGATAAGTTTGTTTTTTTCCAGGGCTAAGGTATATCCTTTTGGATATCCCTTCAATAGTGATTGACTTAAGTTTGTATGTAGTTTCTGTATCTGGTTTTGATAATCATTCATTGCCTGTGTACAGAGCAGGTGCCTTTCCTGCAGGAGTGGTCTCAACCTCACTTCTAAAATGAGTCTAATTTGTTATTTCATTCTAGATGACTCCGGCCGCTGGGGAAGAGGTGGTTTATTCACTGCTCTAGAGGCTCGTTCTGATCAGCCAAGAAAAATATATGAGATGGCAGGAAAGATGAAAGGTAAGAGATTAAAATATGACCTGAGGCCAAGATACTTCAAAGAGGTAAAACCCCACTGACACTGCAGGAGTGAAGTGCCTGGATAGCTTGATACTCATGTGTTTTACTCTATCTCTGGATATGTGCATCCCTAGCTCTGAAAGTAGTACTTCAGCAGCTGCTTTGACTTGGCTTGTTTGGAGTGTGAGAACTCTGTGTAGGGGTTGATCTTTCCTATCCATCCTGCAAGACATTAAAAAATGGGAAAAAGCTCCAAGCTTGTACATTATTCACAGAATGTTTTTCACTAAATAAGACAGAGCACCTCTGTCAAAGTGCTTTCAAGAAGGATGAAAGCCACCTCAGGCACCGTTCAGCTGAGCCTTTGCTTCCCTCCAAGCACTATTTTTTTCCTGAGCATATATTAACAGTTTTGAGATATCTGCAGCTGGTTAGGAATGAACATCTTGCTATAAGATGGACCTGTTGATCTTTCTAATTTCCTGGGAGATACTTTCTTCTCATTTCACTGTCTCTCTTTCCATTTCTTGTCTTTAACTGGGATGTGTTAGTGTGACTGTGTGGCTTAGGGGAGAAAATGTTAGTCTTGCTTCCCTAGGCAAAGGATCTTGCTGTTGAAACCATCATGAGGACATACAATCTCAGAGAATAATACAGAATGTGACAGTGAAATTACTGCTTCACTGACTGCTTGTTTACTCTTCAGGACTGATTTTTTATTGTTGTCCTGTTTTTTTTGGACAGACCTGCAGTTAGGAGGAACGCTGCTATTCCCTATTGATGATAAAAAATCCAGGAAAAAAGGACAAGATTTGGTGAGAATGAGAAGCTCTTTCCTGTTTTGCTCTATCCATATGTTTTTGAAGCTGTGTCAAATGAACCTTATGTCTTTTTCACAGTAATGGCAATGATTACTGAACATGGCTAAGATGCAGTTAAATATTAGAGATAATGAGTTCTTTTCTTCATTTATTAAAACTAAAAGTTAGTAATGCAGTTTTCCAGCACTGCCACTGTGTCTCTTACTACTGTATATAGATTCTATTTCAATTTTTTTTTTGTTTTCTCCTTAGCTGGCCTTGATTGTAGCTCAGCACCGGGATCGGTCCAACAACTTGTCTGGCATTAAGCTGTCAGCTTTGGAAAATGGCCTGAAGAAGATTTATTTAGCAGCCAAGAAAAGGAATGGTAAGTGTCTGTGCAGTAGAACAGCGAATCCATACGTGTGTGGTTGCACCTTAAGATGATGACCAATTTCCACCTCTACTGTTTTTTTTCTGAAGTGAAGTTAGATCTCCATAGCAGATAGGTTGCTCAAAAGTATTTATGCTGCTCTTTATTGGATAGCTTGAAGTCTTTTTCTAGATTGCCTTCTATACATGTATCTTCTGCTGAAAAGTTCTGTTCCCTCCTTCTCAGCAACAGTGCATCTTCCACGGATCGGGTATGCAACAAAAGGCTTCAACTGGTACGGCACCGAGCGGCTCATCCGAAAGCACCTGGCAGCTCGGGGTGTGCCCACTCTTATGTATCCTTTTGGAGTGTCTCTTATTCTGTTCACCATCCAGTACTGAAATGATCCTGTAAATATCTCGCTAAATGCAAAGCAAGGAAGTAAGGCAAGGCACAGATGCCACAGTCCAGCTAAAAAACCTGGTTTCTCTCATTTTGCTGTCAGCTTCCAGCATTTCTGACAGCATCCAGGTACTCATTCCACACTGAAGACTTAGCATTTTATGTGATAATGACAGATGAGTGTGATTCAGCGTGCCTGTCAGAATTTGTTAGAACCAGGTGCTAGTCTTCTGCTGACAGCATGGACTTACCTGTATATGCCACATCTGTGGGGGACATGACTGGAATTTCACATTAATGAAAGTGACTCAGAAAGCAGCCAAAGTGAGAATATAGAAAAACATTACAATGTTCCAAACAGGTGGTAGCCTGCTTTCTTGGCTGAACATGATGAAAGTTGGTGTGTTAGGACAGGCTTAGGAAGGCTATCACCTTCCAGGAAAGGAAGCAGGTTTACAAGGGAGCTCTGTTTTGTCACTTCTCTTGGAAGACATGCATTTGCAATATTGACACTGTCAGCAATTCTATGAAACCAAAAACTTGAAACAAAACCAAAACTATTCAGAGCATTCTGGCACTCCTCCTTGGTAAATCTGTTAGTGGACACGTTGTCTGGTATTGTTGACACTTGATAGCATTTCCTTAACATTTTATTAGATACTACTTCTCTAGGAATAAAGGTTCTTCCTCTGCTTCACAGCCATATTCACCTTCAACAACAGTCTCAAAGCCATGAAATGCAGTAATTTCACCAAGAACAAGCACAAAAAGTGACCAACACTCAGGCAGTCCATGTGCATTCACATCAGAAACATGGGTTGCACAGCCATTATTCAAACCTGTACCTCTGCTGTGACTGGCCCCAACATTTGCATGTTGTGTGGCTCCAGAGTGGAATGAGACTCTCTCTGGCTTCAGAGCCCAAAGATGAAGGATCTTGGCTCAATCCCAGATCTCTTTTGGAGATGGAAAATTAAACTTTTAACTGATGGTTCATTGTTATCCCTTACATTAAGTTAATGTTAGGGCTTGGAATACAGTATTGTTTAGCTGCATTTCCCTGCCCCCTCCCTCCCTCTCAAATTCCATACTTTATCTCACTATACCTCTTTTCAATCAGCTCTTTAGTGGTTACCTGGCATTCAGTCTACATGTCCACGTATAACTCAGCAGAAAAGAACCTGTCAGCTCTGTGACAACCACGCAGGATAAACTGGTTATACTGTTCTGATTTCTCAGAAATCCATTTGACTTGCATTTGTTCAAATATAAAATTTAGCTGCCTAATCATGTGGTTATAGTCTAGCAAAATGCTGACCAGTATCCTTGGCAAAGGTGTGTGAGGCTGCCAAAATTCGAGACTGATTATAAATGATACCTTTCCCCACAACTCCTATTTCATTACACAGCTTTTCGTTGCAGTTGTAGGGCAAAACCGGTTCCTTACTGCTGTCTAAAAAACTGTGTTAGTTTTTCCAAAAAAAAACCCAAAAAAAAAAAACTAATGTGACCCTTTGATTCACTTTTTAGAGCTGAGTTTTTGATGTTGGCTTTGCTCTACTGCAAGAGAACTTTCCTGTTTTTCACACTGTTGACACTATTTTTAGGCAACATATTTTTAGGGTGTGTTTTGTACAACCAGTAGCTCTCCTAATAAGTGCCGTGACCAGGGAGACTGTGAGGTGCCAAACTTTATTCAATTTAAAGTTTCTCTTCCAATAGGAAATCACGCCACAAGCGGTGGAAAGTATGTCCCTAAATATCATTGCCAACATACATCTCACTGGCTGCATTTATGCTGCCCCTGTGGCACCATCTGGTTATTTAATAATTCCATGGCTCATCATGCTGACTGGTGTGCTCCATACGAGGAGAAGCCCTCTTGAGCTGGATACTCTTGTTCATTCTTGGCTGTAGCATTACCTCCTTTGACCCTGCTGGAGCTGAGGGCAGCCAATGCTGCACAGCACCTCTGTGGGTAAGACCTTTCTTGTAGCTGTTCCCAGGAACAGCCCCCTCTGCATTTGGCAAAGTGCCTGCAGGATCAGAGTCCGACTGTGAGGGCTTGGAGGGGTGAGAGGTGGTGAGTGGATGTACCTTGTTTTCCCCAGTCTCTCAAACTGGCCGTCTTCCAGCAGGCCGGCTGGTGGCACTGTTAATCAGCTGCAACAGCTCACAGTGCTTCTCCAGCCTGGAAAAACTCTCCCTCTTTCCCAGAATTAAAACACCAATTACGCTTTTTTCTTTGGCAGCTTGACTGAACACATCATTTCAATCTGCAGACTCGAGGCTCTGTTCCTCCACCTCTTCTTTTTCCTGCATGTTTATTGCCCTTCGTTAAAAGCTTTAGTTCCCAAGTATTCCAGTACGTGCAGTCTCGTTCCTCAGCTTCACGCACATCTAGGGGTTCTCTGGCCACCAGTTGCACATGAACAGAGGATTTGTCCTGTGACTGGGCCCCCCAGAACAGACTGAAGTAGTGTGTCTGCCCCCACTATGGCCAGCTATTCCCTTTTGAGGCCTCCTGCTTTCCTTTGTTTCAGCCTCTGTCCTGTGCCCCCCCACCCTGCTATGATTGACTAGAGTTACAAAGGAGAGGAGGGCTGACTGTTAATGTCCCTTACCCCTTAAGGTCTACAGGGAGCTGAGAGGTACCTGTAATACAGAGGACAGGTCATGGTATGTAACAGATTCTAGCCCTCTAACTCAGGGGCAAGTAAATAAATCAGGTTCTTTTCCTCACTTGTCCTTTTCAACTCTACAGATGAAATCTACCTTATTTTGTTCCCTTTAAATATACTTAGGAAATGCTGCAGGAGTGTGGGGACTTTGCTATGGATTTTTTCCTTTTTTTTTTAAAACAGTATTCTTCAGTATTCTTTAAATCTGCTGAACCCAAAGAAAAGGTCTACCTCTGTGTACTTTGAAATGGAATTGAGATTTCAACTGAATCCTGAATTGGGTTTTGCAGAGTCTCAGCCAAGTGAAGTTTTTCTAGTGTTGCTACCCACCACCATTTCTCTTTATTTGGGCAGAAATCATGTATTTCAGATAATTATTTCCATAAAGGGCTCAGCAGCTTTTATACAAGTTGCTATACAAAATGTCTCATGCTGTTTCTTCAGCTGTGCAGTACTATGCATTTTCTCTTTCTAAATAGTAACTGCCCCAAAAGGGAAGGAAGGAGTTCTTTTGTAGTCATGTCCCTCTGGCCTCTCTCTCTCTCTCTCTCCCAAATAAGATTTTTTTCAGCAGAAGAGCTGAAAAGTGGGACCTTCTGCATTTCTGTCATTGCACGTTTACTTAAACTTTCGATGTAAGCTGGAGTGAGGTCAGCAGCTGAGAGCACGATCATGCACAACTCAGATTGGTTCTACGAGCAGTTTCATCAGATAGGACCTATGAAGTGACAACCAGTCTCAGGAAAAAACTTTGCACGCCGTGCTGGAGGCTCCAGCTGATGCTATATAAAAGCAGGCTGTAATTCAGAGTGACATTTATTTTTGTGCTGGCTCAGCTCCTGCTTGTGTTTCTTGACAAAGCACTGCCTCTGATTCTCAGGGCATTATGCACACAAATTTTGTCTTTAGTGGCCTGTAACTTGAGAATGATCTTTCCCTTCTATTCAGGAAGTAGTAAAAAACAATACCAAGCTCAGAAATCAATCAGGTTTTATGGATATATGTAGATATGTGATTTTGTCACTGAATTTTGTTACTGTGTGTTGGGGAAGGTGGAGCCTGGATTTTGAGCAAAGAAGAAAACTGGTTTCCAAGGCGATGGAGAAAATCTATACCAAATTCAACCTCAGTATCTTAACAAAAATACTCTATGTATGTATCTACTCTATGTGTGTATCTCCAAACAGAGCAGAATCTTACCCACAAAAATGATCAGTAGCAAAATACAAGGATAGGGAGATGGATTCATTTAAAAATAAGTGAAGCCAAGGTCCTGGAGGAAAAAGAAGGAAAACTTTTGAGCTGAGAGATGACTTAAAAGTGAAACATACGTGTCAAGTTCTGTGAAAACTCCCATCACTTTACAATACATGATCCTGGAAGAGAGAATATAAACCTTTATTCAGATGATTTCAATGAATAGCATGGTTGCTCATGCACTGTGATCAGCAAATCAAAGTGTAAGACAGAGTGATTCAAAACCCTAATGGATTTGCTATAACAAAGGATAATGTCCACATTTCAGAAAGTACCTCATCTCTCCCTATTTTTTCTGTCCAACTCATGCTTTTCAAAGTGAAAACTCTAAGCCTGAGGAATGCAGTAGACTGATTAGTAGAATTACAGTGTCTTCTCTTGAATGCAGATCTCTCTATCATTTTAAATTTCCTGCAAGTGTGTGTATTTCATGTTAGACTACAGCATCCACCCATCTGGGCTCTGGTCAGATGGTACTGCATTGGTAGGGAGGCACTTATACCTTTCAGAAAATGTGATGAAGACAGGAACTGTCTGGGTCCTCATGTTTCAGGCAGGAAGAGAATGTTCCTGCTTGCACTTGTAACATTTTCCTGTGTGTTTCTTCAGAACTAAGGATAGAAACAACCCCCTCAAGGAGCTGTATGAAATGAGAATGTTAATCAGGTTGCTGTTGAAAAAAACAAATCAACAGAGAGTTAAGGAAAGACAGAAATTGCTTTTTGTAAATCTGAAAAAGGCTCAGATTTTGGTGGCTTAAGCAGAAAAGAATTATTTTATTAACTTGCTGAAACAAGTGCAGGGCATCTACTAGCCTTTCTCTGCTGCTTCCAGTGAATTTGAGGTTGCAGCATTGACATTCACATGATAAGAATTGCTTTTTTTCCATAAAAGAGAGACGAATTTGGAGCAAATCAAAGATTTTTATGATCTCATAAATCTCATAAAATTATCTCAAATTTGCTGCGGAAAGGGATGAAGAATCTGAAATCATATCCCTTTCTTGTGTGCCACTTCATGAAACAGTTTGGGTCTGGCTTCATATGAGTGCCCTAGCTCCTCACCTATCTGTGTGTGCATCTAAGATCATACCATAAAACAGTGCCAGATCATATACTTGACCACTTACAAATCCTTCCTAAAACATCTCCTGGCCAATGTTCCAGCAGGAACAGGAAAAGATCAAAGCAGAGGAGAACAGAACAGTGAAAACATCTTGCATCACAAGCACACTCTGGGCCAGAGACCAATTTTGTTTGACATGGACATACTGGAATCCACTAACGTGATGCAGGGATTGGCATGTCTGACACACCAGGAGCTGGGATTTTTTCATTTTGAGAAGAGGTTTCAGAGTGGAGTTGATGTGTGTAAATGTGTATCAATAGGTATAAACATCAGTTGGAAGGGAGTAAAAAAGTGGAGCCAGACTCTTCTCAGTGAGACCTAGTGAAAGGAAAAGAGGGAACAGGTGCAAACTGAGATACACAAAATTACATTTAAACATGAGAAAACCTCCATTTTTAGTCTGCATGTGTTAAACACTGGAACAGGTTGTCCAGGGAGCTTGTGGACTCTGTCTGGAGATGTTCAAAACCCTGCCTGGCACATCCCCAAGCAGCCTGCTTTAGTTGACTCTGTTCTGAATGAGGAAGGAGACTGGACCTCCAGAGGTCCATTCCAACTGAAACAATTCTTCTGTGGATCCATGAGATCAATTCAGGTATCTTAAAGAAAACCCTAATGAACTCTAATTTTACCTTTTCAGTAGTGTACAAGAGCAGAAAATTTCTGAACTATGACCCTACTACACAGGTAGCTTGACTCATACAAAACATTTCCTCATGTCTCAGAGGTTTAAACAGATGATGAGAGATAAGCATGTAACGATATCTCAGAATCTGCCCCTGAGCCCATCTTCAGTGTATTCCTCTTTTGCCAGTCTTCTGTGTAACACCTTGACCTAGTTAGGTGTGAAGGGCTTCACTGCTGGGTCTAACAGATTTGGCCAGGCCAGATTTGACCAGCATAGGTGCTGGTCTTCACTAAGGTTTGTATACATCCCTAGTGTAGATCTCTTAGCAATCTCCTTTCTGTGGGGTACTGCTACAAATCCTGCTGCTCTAAACGATGAAATGAGTACTGAGAAATCCTCTAAATCAGGAGCAGCTGCTGGGGCAGTACGAAAAGAAATAAATTTAGCAGGATTTCTTTGTTGCTTTCAAAGAAGTCTAGTTAAAGACCTTTGGTAAAGGCCTCTTTCCCCTGTTGATGTTTTTCCCTGAGTTTCCGTTGCCTTTCAGGCAGGGCAGCATCTCCCCCACATGGCACAGGTAAAACCTTGCTCCTTGTACCAAGTCTCTCCCCTGCCCCAGCTGTGTGTCCTGTGTAAGCTCAAGCCTGTTGTCGTTTGTCACTTTTCGCCCACCTCTGAGCAGGGAGGACACAAGCCCATGAGCTGTGGAGAGCCTTTAGCAGGCAGTGAGACTTAGGCAGGCTTTCAGCAGGGTGTCAGATGCTTTTCAGGGCAGAGACAGTCCCTGGAATGCAGCAGAGTACTCAGGCCTTGGGCAAGTTTAGACACATGTTGATGCATAATACAAGATGGAGCCTATCAGTTGATATCAGACTCTTCCAGTCAGTCACAGGGCTGGGTAAGCATGTATGCCATGCAAAATAGGAGGTAATGTAACTACCAAATCAGAGTGATATGGAAAGGTTTCTTGTCATTCCTGGTTGACTGTTTCATTGTGAAGTCTTTCTGTAGGCTATGGGTGTTGAGTAGGGAGCAAGCACCACAAATAAAACTGTGGCATTATTTTGGAAAAACGGAGTGAAGGCAAAGCCATCTACAGAAGCCACAATAATGCAAAACAGACACTATGTAATAGGGATAATGTCAGTTTCTTCTGCATTTTTTCCATTTGTGGCCTAGGTCGTTCCTGAGCAGTTCAAAGTGCAGGACTGGAATCTAGGAAGTCTAGATTTTCTTCATACATTCCCAGTTGCTAGCTCATTGTATGTCCTGAAAACTTAAATAAAGAGTAAGACAACCCAAAGGTGAAATGAAATAGGAGCAACATCTACATGTAGAGAAAGTGACCTGTGCTCACACAGAACTCTCCTGTTTCCTTCCCACCTGCCCAGATCAAGGGGTGCCAGGAATATGGTGCCCAAGGCAGGCTTCAGGCAAAGCAGGCCCTTCTCCCTGGGCGGCAGGAGGTCCTTCCTCATGGCAGTCCTCTTGTGACCGGAGGCAAAGGGCGCTGCAGCTGCAGGCTTTGCGGGGAAGAACAGAGCAAGCCGTCCCGAAAGCGAGGCGTTAAGAGTGCCCGGCAATACACTTAAGCCTTGGAAGAAACCCAAGGACACCGTAGTCTGGGATGGGATAGCTCCAAGGGACTGATCTTTCTCCTGGAGGAAAGGGTGACGGCATAGGACAGGCGAGGAGCATGGCTGGGTGGAAGACAGCGGCAGAGCCTTGGAAGACCTGCGGGGCCCATGGAGCGGAAGGGGGCGATGGGGAAAGCAGCGGCAGGAGATGTGAAGGTGCGTGTGTACACCCCGAGGTGCAGAGGAGGCTGAACTACGGGGAGATGTTCAAGCGTCAAATCAGGCCTCGGGGGCCGAGGAGAGGGTCCCGCCGCAGGTGCGGCCGGAACCGGGCCCAGCTCCGGGCAGACTTAGGGGCCGCAGCCTCAATGATCGTGAGGGCGGCCGCTCCCCGGGCAGGGAAGCCTCGCCCGGGGGCGGTGGCTCCGGCGGGGGAGGGCCGGGGTGCGGGGCGGTGCCGGGCACAGGAAGCGGAAAGCGGCAGCGGCAGCAGCGACGGCGGCCGCCGCCGGGGAAGGTGGCGGGGAGCGGCGCGGCGGCGGAGGGTCGGGTCGGTGGCGGCAGCAGCATGGGACGGCCGCGGGAGGGAGGTGAGTCCGTCCATCTGCCCGTCTGTCCGTGCGGGGCCGGCCGCGGTGCGGGGGGGGGCAATGCCGCTGCCCCCACCACGCCCTCCCGCCGCCGGCACCCCGGTGCTGGGGCGGCGGGAGCGGCGGTGTGGCAGCCTCCGGCTCCCGCGCCTGGCCGCAGGCTCCGTGCCCGGCCAGGCGGTGCGGCTGAGAGCCCCGGGGGTGCCCGCTGCGGGGCCAGCCCGCCGAGACCCGCTGCCCTGCCCGGCGCTTTCCGGGCTGAGCGCCGGTTCCCGAGCCTGGGCGGAGGTGGAAGGCGGGCGGGGGCCTCCCTCCTGCCGGCCGGGGCTCTGCCTGCCCGCCGTGAGGCTGCTGGGGCGGCGGGTCCGCGATCTCGGCATCCCGGGATAAGCCCCTCGGTGCCGGCCAGGGCCGTGGGCGCAGCCGCGCCCGGCGAGCAGCGCTCTGGCTGCCGAACCTCGCCTTGCACGGAACCCGTGCGGTGTTGGAGCGAGAGGCTCGGCGCTGGTGTGAATGCTCTGCGGATGGTGCCTTGCCTGCCCACGCCGTGTGAAACAAACTGCTCTGTGTCTGGGCTCATCCCGCTGGGCAGCGCGGGAGGGGGAGCAGAAGGGACGGCAAGGAGAGCTGCTGCGAAATAGCACGGCGGGGGTTTGCGTTTTTATTCAGAAGGTTGTCAAGGTGGTGAACAAACTCTCTTATGCCAAGGGTTGAGCTCTTTGAATTGCAGAGTCTGTGAAAGCATAAGTGGCTTGATGGCAGGGTTTTCGATCTGGGGAGGCAGGTGGGCGAGTCTATGACTGTTTGGAGCAGTGGGATGGTTTTGACCTCGGGCTTGTCAGTAATGAACTGCCCACAAGATCTGTGCAGCTATAAAGAGTTAAGAAATGGAGTCACGCTGGCTGGAAGTGCAAATTAGGATGTTATGAAGTATGTTCTGTGATATCATTGCCTGTGAGCTCAGCCTGACTTCAAGGAGGAGAGTTGTGGGGAAAGGAGCTTCAGCAGTGCTTTGCCACCTTTGAAAAGCTTCGTTTTGACCATGCTTGGCTCTTTTCCCCCACTGGGGTTTAGCTATTTAGGTGGCCACAGCTATGAGACCAATGTTGGCTCTGCGATCACTACAGTTGTTAATTTTGAAAAGTAAGTGTGAATGGAGTCTTGTAGAAAGCCTCCTTTAAAAATGTTCCCTATAGCTGAAGTTTTTGGAATAATCCCAGGCTGTACTGGAATCAGCCGGGCACATACCTAACTGCTCACTGACCAGCAGCTCCCAGTGGTTGTTTCTGGCCTTTTGTTTTGGTTAGTAGTGGCAGTTGTTCCTGGTGGCTGTTGTCTTGTTGGATGTGTGCACTTGGAGGGGGCTTACTGTCATTGTGAGGCTGGGATACAGCACTAAGCAAACACTACCAAATGACTGCAGTTGTCCTAGCAGAACTGCATGTTGTGTTGTTGTAGCCTGCCTTCCTTACATCCTCCCAACTCTTGCAACCAAAGCAAAGGATGGGTTCAGAAATGTGGGTGTGCTGCTGTATGGGGACCTGAGTGGAAAACTGTGATGTCCAGTTCTGCTGATTGGATACATAAAGCTCATGGTTCTCCATGTCTGGTACCATGAGTCAGAAGAAGAAAATGAACCCGTGTAAAAACTTAGTACTTGTTTTAATTTATCATTAGCCTGTATGTCAGAATGTTCTGACTTGGATCAAATTAAAACTCAGTGGTTATTTCCTCAGGGGTCAACACCTTTGCCCTCTCTCCTTGCAAGGACAGAATGGCATTGGACTTGTACAGATTTGAGCATGAGGGAGATAGAGACTCCATACTGTGGAGTCCTGCTGTGCTGTGTACTGGGGTTTTGCTCAGGGTCTTAGACTTCTTTCTTTGTTCTAAATTTGAATAGAAAAAGATGGCAGATATGCAGTGTCTTAAAGGAGGGGGTGCTCTTTCAGTAGAGAAACCTTTTGCAGTTCATACCTTTTAATGCTAACTCAGTATCTAAGTGCTCTGGCTAAAAGTAAATACTGAAAATGAGGTACAGGTGCTCCTTCTGGGATAGGCAGAATCTGCAGTGTCTTGTGAGATTCTTTTCCCTGTTTGTTTCAGTACAGTTTTAGATGTCATTGTGGAAAACTGTTCTCCTGTGCACAGTCCCAGGTGCCCTGGTGTCCTGAGGTTGATGCCACAATACCTTGTACCACTTTGCATGGCTCTGGGGCTAAGAGGAGTGCTGGAAGATCTGGCAGCACAGAACAGACCCAGGAGTGAGGAAGCACAAGCTTTCACCAGTCTGACAGGAAGGCACTGAGGTGTAGTTTGCATGGTAGTCTTGGATGCTCATTGTGCTTCAGAAACTTGGACAGCACAGATGTGGCTCTTGGAGTGGGCAGAGGACTTCCTCCAGGGAAGTGCTTCACAGATGGGCCCCATGTAGAGAGCTTCCAGCTGTGTTACAGGGGGTTAGTGCTTGGAAACAGCACTCACTTGGGTGGTGGTTTTGCCTGGGTATTTCTCTTGTCAGATGCTGTGTTTTCAGACCTATGCTGTTGCATGTTCTGATTAAACAGTGGATTGCTTCAATAAACCAAGTGGCTTTTCTTTCTGAACTATCCATGTCATGAAATAATGATTTTCAGCTTTGGGGCTGGAAATTCCAGGGGATCTGTGAAATCTTTCTGAGGAGCCTCTGAGAAGCAAAAGAAAAGAGTACCTATTGCTAGAGGACTTGAATTTGCTGGCTACTAAAAGTTGTTTTTTTTTTTCAGAATGAGTGGCTTGCAAATCAGGAGCGACCACCATAAGGTGAAAGCCTTGGTTTAGTTATATGTATATTGAAGGCCAAACTTAACCTTATTTAATGACATGTGAAAATATATACGAATATTTTTTAAAAACTTTGTTTCCCAAAGCTAATTGCCTGTTAAAACTGAAAGTCTTGGCTCTGTGAGTAGATTGTCATGGATGAACTTCTGTGCTTACAGATGAAGTTGCTAGATTGGGGCCTGCTCAGGAAATTCAAAAGCAAGAGGTTCCTGTGGCATTGCTCATAGGTCTTACTATGGCTGCAGTTGAACATAGCAAGTTATGCAACTTCTCTCGTTTTCCTGAAGTGAATAATGGGAATGTGCAGCAGCAGTACTGTGCAGCCAAGGCAATGCCAGAGTTGGAGAAGCTTCCTCACTGCTTAGCCGTCTTAATTGCTTTTACTTTTGAACCCTCAGCGAGCGCTCGAGGTTTGGCGTTTGATTTGCAAAGCTCTTCGTTTCACTAAATGAAGGAAGAAAAGATTTCTCAGTGCAATAGCTCGTGGGCATCCATTACCCCACAGACAGCTGGTGCTGTTTAACAAGTGAGGCTGACGGTGTTTGGAGCCGAGTTGTGCGCACATCCTCATGGACACTTGTGGCTGCTTGTGCTCCAGATGGCACTTCCAAATACATATAACTTCATGAATTGACTGCTAAACCAACTCTAATTGACTGCAAGTTTCAAACAGAGCCGGATTGAAACTGTGCAAGATTTCAAAGATGAGCTGCTCTGGAGTTATTTGCCTCAACTTCACAGGGGAAAATCCATTGGGAAAGCTTGGGATGTAAAAGGGAGCTGTTGTTTGCGTTTGCCCTCTTTGATTTAAAGATGTAACTTGCTCTTTTAAATTTCTCTTGGGCTGGGAGCCAAACTGTGCTCCCTTGAAGACGATCACAAAGCAAACTTCATTGGAAATGGAATTGGGCTTCCAGTGTGGAAAATAGCAATTCAAAAGAACTCTTTTTGAGATTTATGAGCATATGAAAAGAGGGAGTTACAATGAGTTGTGTAGCTGCATAGAAACTGTAATTACAGTGATCTCTACGGTATTCAGGGATAACTACATTTCTTCACTGTCATGAAGGGTGCGGCAGTCCTCCTTGCCAACACAGGGTCCCAAAATTTACTTTGGGGTGCCCTTACCATTGTTTTCCATCTAGTACTTGGCTTCTTTCTGTCATCAGTTAGTAAAGGAAAGGCCAAGTGAGAGTGCTGGCCCTACTGGGAGCAAAGTTCTGGGTGTACAGTTTATACAGTTGTCCTGGTGGAGCAGAGGAGGCATTCCCGTCTCCCCTCTAGCTGTTCGCTTGTGCTCCTATTCACCCTGATGTTGGTTTTGATGTTTTGAGCTGTGCTGTGAACTAGGTCACGGAAAGGATCCAAGACAAAAGCGTGGCAGGGGGGAGAAAAGGGATTTTTTGTTTTGTTTTCCAGCAGAGCTGTTTGCTTGCTGAGAATTGTGTTGACACAACCGAGAGTGGTGAACCGTGGTGCGGAGGTGGAAGCTACTTACACCAGCTTTCTTGTCAACGCTGAAATACAGTGCAGCAGTACCCTCAGGCCAACAGAGCTTTGTTTCATGCAGGGCCAGAAGCTCTGCAAACAGACCATGCCTTCAGCGAGTCCTGCGAGTTGTAATGATCTTTTGTGAAGCCATTTCGATTGGCTACATTGGACTCTGAATTCACGCTTTTTTGTGAAGGGATGAGGCCCCAAATGATGAGGCTGCTGCTTCAAGCTAAGCGATTGTTCTTGCCCAGAGGGGTGGGGTAGGAATCGTCATTAGCAGTGATTTAGCAGTGGAGGTGTGTAAAGACTATGCTTAGTTTGGATATGGTTGTGTTAAGAAGGACACGCGGTAGAGTTTTTCTCTAGGTCTCCTCAGGCTCCAGTCGTTTGCACTTCAGGGATGGAGGCTAATCCAGGGTTGACTTCTGTCTTTGCCATTGGAAGAGCTCCAACCCAGAGATGTAGTTTAGCATGTTAATTGTCTTTTGGTCCCTTCCCTCCTCTTCCACAGTAATTTCAGAAGTTTTTCTGGTGTGAGGCTGCCCTGCCTTCCTGCTGTGAAACAGACCAGGAGCTGGGGAACTGGCTTGGCATGGCTATGAGGAGTGTGTGTTTGGACTGTGCTCCTCCTTCCTTGGCTGGAATTGGTGTCTGTCTAGCAATCCAGGCTACCCTCTGTTGGACAAATCTAAGGAAGCCTTCTTGACTATCAGTCTCATTTGGGAACCAGGAATAGCAAGTGGTCTTCTGCTTTTTCTAGCTGAAGTTGGGCAAATAAATTTTGTTTCTGACAGCCCTGTGAGTGCCTCGACAGGAAGATCTATTTAGCCCACTGGTGTATCTTGCAGTTGGGGCAAGGAGGAGGTACAGAGTCCCTGATTTCATTGTAGAATCCTTTATGTTGGAAAATACCTTTAAGATTACTGCTTTTGATGGTGATCCAGGAGACATGATGGTTTTTGGGGGCCACCTTGTTGACTTTTCACCGAGCTGTGTCAAAAGCATTGCTCTTGCTTACACAGAAAAGGAGAGTTGGCATGATCCAACCTGCCCTGTCGTTCCTGTGTTGATCTTTTCTGCCTGGTGCCCAGCACTGCCTTGCTTCACTCACCATCAAATGGGCACTGCTTGTTCATGGTTCCTGCCCAGGCAGCCTGTGCATTTCCATGGCAGCCTGCAGAAATGTTCCCAGAGGCCTCCAGAGAAGTATGACCCTGTGCTGATGGGGTGAGAGGGGTCAAAAGAGGAGCTCTAGTCTCGGTCCCCACCTCAGCTCTGTTCCTTTTACCTGGGATTTGGGGGAAAATTCTTTTATGTAGTTAGAGGAAAACTGTGAGAGTTTATACTTTTCTGGAAGGCTAGGAAAAATAGAACCCTTATTGTTGTACGCCAGCAGCTCTCCTTGCTTTTCCTATTCCTGTAATGCAGTGGTATCTATCTGTGAATGGCTGTTCTCAAAGGGACTCCAGTAACATCACAAACAGTGGTCTAAGACTACAATAGCTTGTCACCTTTTGTTCAGCTGAGGGTGTTTCTGGTCTGTGGTGCCTAATGACTGCAAAGTCCTGTGCAGCCATCTCCTCATAGTGCTTTTTGAATGTAAGGGGGTCGTGGCCTCATCCCCAGTTATCAGAGGAAGACAAACACAGAGAAAAGATTTTTCTGTGGTTGCCTAGCAGGACAGTAGAGGTAAAAATCAGCTTTAATGAGTCTCAGCCTATTGCTGGAGCCATGAGGTTCAGGCTGTGTGCAAATCTAGGGAGTTAATGAGTGTTAACATCACATCCTAGGCTGGGGGATTTTTATTCTTGTTAGAGTAATGATGCCATTTTCCAGACTATGATGTGCCTTGGATTTGTTTTACTGTCTTTAAATCCATCCTTATTCCTTTCCTCCTGAAACCAGGCCTTACAGTCCCATCCTTATTTATCCTTTCTGTATTCTCTGATTCCTTGAAGTTTTCTCAAGGCACAATATTCCCTTAGAGCTTGGGAATCCTGTACACAAAAGGTCCCCATGCCTTTCTGCTTTCCAAGAGCCCTGGAAAGCCCAAGTGTTGTGCAAATATCTGCAGCTCTGGATGCAGTGGAGGTGCTGCTTTACTCATTGCAGATTGCATGACCAGCCGAGGAACCCTGTGGGGAAGAGGCTTTGTTCTTTGGCACAGCTTGCATGTGGTAAGGCTCTCTGCTCTGCTACGAGCTTTTCTGGAGGTGTTAGTGGAGGAATCTTATGGCTGGCAATAATAGCTGGCCAAAGCAGGCTTTCTGTTGTTGTCCCTCTGTCTTTGGGGAAGGAGGGGGCTAAAAGCAATGGTTGCCTGTTTTATTGCTAACAGCTTTGAAAACTGCTGTGAGCAGAAACTTATGGAGGGTCTAATTTAATTTTGAAGTGGTCTTTTGTCCACACTGAAAGCACGGCATAGCTTTAGTCCTGTGTTGGCTGGAGGTAGCAGTGGCCTGGGCAGAAGGCATGAGAGTGCTCCTGTGGACCACAGGAATGCAGGGCAGTGCCAAGATGTCCATAGCTGCAACCCTTCCCTCTTCCCTATTTGCATGTGTTTCCCCAAACCAGTGATTAACTCCTTAACTCTCCTCCTTTCCATTTCTCTTCTCACCTAGTGCAGGATGTGGATTTGGAAAGTGGAATGATGTCTACCCTAGCCCTTCCCACAGGGCTCAGGGGTTTTGACATGTTACTGTTGGGAATAGTTCTAATGTTGCCGTGCTCCTGTTCCAAAAAACATGACCCTATTCTGCCCTTTACAGATGTGACTTCAGCTACTGTTCCAAATGGAAGTACATTGTAAGAAGCGTTGGCCCATATAAGCTAGATGTGATCTCTAATCGACTGTCCCCAGTGTTATTAGTATGTGTATATATAGAGATGATTTTTAATAAAATTGAATTTTTTGAGGCCCAAATTAGCTTCTGGAGGCAAAGGTTGCAAAGAGAGGGAGGTGTTCGTAGTGCCATTGATTGTACAGTAACTAATGTCTGTAGAATGGGCACACCTTGCAGTTGTGAACACAAAGCAGGTTCAGACATGGTGGGCTGATTCTCTCCAGCATTTCTCCTAGGGAAGTTGCCCTCACCCCCACCCCTTCCCCCTGTAAATAGGTTATAATGCTGCTGTTCTGAATCTGGTGTTATTTGGTCTGTGTCACACAGGAGAAGAGATGTGGTGTCAAAGCCAAGCCTGGTCCTTTTTCTTTGGGTGAATTTCAGTATGTAAGGCTGCTGTGCCTTCTCCAAGTCACTGTTTTTATAAGGTGACCTAGACTGTCTCTTCCAGATTTTTAGATGAATGAGCTAAACTCTGCAAAACATATTCATTGAGTTCATTTAAAGCTCTTCAAATGCATTAATTTCACTAGATCAGAAAGAGGGTTATTGACCAGGACAGGGTTGATGAGTGTGAGGAAATTCCTGCAGTAGGAATGATGTCTTGCTTTGTTTAGAGTGCACTTCCATGCCTGTTTCTCATTTCTTAGGTCGATCGTGAGAAGCCAAGCACCCTCTCTCCCCTCCCCTCTGATCAGATTCCTTTTAAGTGAAGCTTACTCAATCTCTGAGGACCAGATCTCACCGATGACTGGGAAGCAAAGAGTACCCACAAAAGCACTTTTACCACGGACTCCACCTCAGGAGCACCAGGAACTCATCTAAATAAAATCTGTGCCCCTTCTGTGCAGACCTGATGTCTGCTGCAATGGATACAGAATCAACATATTCGGGATACTCCCACTACTCAGGTCACTCCAAAAAAGCTCACAGACAAGGGTAAGGAAATGTTTGTTTTTAATTACTTGCTGCTCTAAGTTAGGGTATGTCCTGTGGGAATATAGCTGAAAGCCAGGATAAAATCAGTGGACCCGGGTCTCTGGAGGGATATACACGTGGGAAGTCCTCATGGGGAACAGAGTGAGGAGCCTTGAAGCTGCTAATTCAGTGATATTCAACCTATGGGATGAATGCTGGGGTTATGTGTGGCCAAAAAGATTGGGATAGTGCCAGCAGAAAGAAAAGATCACCCAACTCCCCTCTTAAAGGGCAGGTGATTAGTACAATATCTGGGAAGAAGACGCGTTAGACTTCCTAAACTGATAATTGCTAGTTCTCTTCTGATGCCATTTCTTTATTCTGTAATAATGAGGTTTCCTGCCTCTCCCCGCCCTCCTCCAGGCTACTGTGTTAATGGTGTGTTGAGGTTTTTTTAAATTGAATTTGAGTGGTACTTGAGTCGGCAACAAGTCCTTTATCAGCGTTGATTGGATTAGAAGTCAGGCTTTTCTGAACTTGAATAGCAAGTCCTCTCTGTTGTGGTAGTTCAACAGCCTGAAAATCCATCTGCTCTGAAACTTCTGATTAGTTGTAAACGTTTTCTTTTCTTTTTTTTTTTTTTTTTCCACATCATCCTTAGTTTTACATGTAAAATATGTGCCACTTAGTATTTACAACTTCTTACTGAGCTGGTCCAAAATAATTTTGCAATTCGGAAGCAATTATCCTCTGTGGTTGGAAAAAGAATTCTTCCATGAAGTCTCTTTGCTCACAGTCCAGTTATTGAGTAAAACATATCTTGTTTACCTTTTTTTCCTTTCCTTAGCATCCAACCCCTATACAGATTGCCCTTTTAAACTTAGAATGTTGTGTGGAAAGACTCCTTCAGAGTTCCAAAACCAGCACAGAAATCCTAGAGCCCTGAAACTGGAAAAAGTGTCATCTCTTAAACCTTTGGGCCTTGCTAATTCCAAGAGAGAGCCAGAGCTGGGATACTCATGAGGTTTAAGCCTGTTCCTGAGCACAGTGAAGGTTTCCAGTGCAAAGGCTGCTTTCCTGTCCATGTGGGAATGGGGAGGAAAACATTGGTGAGCAGATTGGTAGGGCTTAATTCATCTTGAGACTTTCTCAGATGAGAAGCTGTGAGGTCTGCAAGGGTGCTCTGGAAATAAAGACTAGCCTTGTACCCTTGATGTTCTTACTTTCTTTGTGAGAGGTTAACTTGAGGTTATTAACCAGTGGAAATAAACTTCACCAATTGTCCTACAGTGTTAAGGTCAGAGATGACAAGACTGCTTTGCAGGAACTAAAGCTCCATTGATTAATTCCCTGTGTTAACTGGGCATGTCCCTGCAAGACACTTTCTTGTCGGTGGAGAACTGTGTAGACCAGTAAATTCCAAATGGATTTGCCAATTGTTTGGAGAACGCAGGCTTTCCTTTGAAGCTCAGCACTGATGGAAGCTGTGTTAAGAGAACATGAGATGGTGGGCATGGATCCCTGTCCTCCCCTCTCCTATCACTGAGGGGATGGTCTGTCCCAGCCTCCAGGCTGTCAGCTTGTCTGGGCAAGGTCCCTTTCTACCTCCACTAGAGCTCGTTTTGTCACAGCCTGAGTCTATGCTGATCAAGAGATGGACAAATTTGACTGGTCTAATGCTTGGGGCACCTGTTGCAGGTAGAGGTGCAGCATATTTCAGGTCCTGTTCCATAGGGTGACTACTAACATTGTTCTCCTCCTCCTCTGTTTGAAAAAGGAGCCGGGACAGACACAAATCTCCCCGAAGCAAAGATGGCAGTCGCTCTGAGAAGTCCGTGACTATCCAGACCCCTCCTGCAGAGCCGCTGCTCGGGAATGACGCCTCTCGGGCAGAGGAGGGCCAGGTAAGGAGGGTGTGGAAACAAACCTGGAGTGTGTGTCATGGGACAGAGCATGTGGCTCGTGAATAGGAAGAAAGAATTGCTTGCATGCTGTTTAGTAAAGAATCATGGCTTATGGGTGCCCTTTATTTGTGCATACAGCCAAGGTCTCAGTCACTTTTGTCTTATTCTGAGGGTGTTATTTCTGACAGAACCAGTGCTGATGTGACAACTCCTTAGGCACTAATTTGGCTCTCTCTCCAGAGTGTCATCTGCCAAGCTCTATAGAAACATCTGTTTCCATCATCTCACTGTGCATTATTCAGGCCAACTCTTTCACCTGTATGTGTATTTCGGTTTTTAATCAGGGTTTGCTCCAGGTAATCATGTAAAGTACTTTGAAACCAGGGTTCCAATAGGGAAAGGAATCAAGAAATGTAAAACTAGTGTGAAATAGCTCTGAAGGAAGGTGGACTCAGAGAAAGCTTGTACACAACAATGGGCTAACTAAAAGCTAGAATAATGCTGCATTTGGATTGTACCTAGGATGGATCCAGTGTTCTCTCTGCTCTAGCAGGTGATGTGAAGGTGCATATTCATTTTCAAAGAAAGGCTGATGCTGCAAGACACAGAATGCAGGATGCTTCAGTACCTCCTGGGCTGGATTTGGGGTTTGTTAATCCTTGGCTGTGGGGCTCTACTTCTGCCTTTGCAAAAAAAAAAAAAAAATTATAAATCTGTGTGCAGTTTCCAGCCAGACTGTGTATAGTGGTACTTGTAACAGCATTTGTGGAGCTACTGGTGTGCTCATTTCATGTCCTGTAATTTGGTATTTTGTAATCAGATGCTTGTTTTCATGAGTCCTGGCTATTATTTCAAATAGTTCTAAAGGCGCTGGTGAATTCCTAAGTCCTTGTTTTCATGCAGACCTTCTCAATTAAAGCCAAAGCTAAAGAAGTTGATATGTGAGCAAGACTTTTCTCCTAGGGAGCAGAGTGTCCTCAGTTAGGTCCAACAGCTTGGACCTAACTGAGATTTAGCCTCGTATTTCCTCTCCTGTGAGGAAAGGCTGAGACAGGTGGGGTTGTGCAGCCTGTAGAAGAGAAGGCTCTGAAGTGACCTTATCACCTCAGTATCTGAAAGGAGCCTACAAGAGAGCCAGAGAGGGGAATTTTACAAAGCATGCAGGGATAGGACAAGGGGGAATGGCTTTAAATTGAAAGGGGGTAGGTGTAGATTGGATATTAGGAAGAAATTATTTGCTCTGAGGGTGGTGAGGCACTGGAGCAGATTGCTCAGAAAGTCTGTGGATGCCCCATCCATGGAAATGTTCCAAGGCTGGGTTAGGTGGGGCTTTGAGCAACCTGGTCTGGTGGAAGGTGTCCCTACCCATGGCAGGAGGGTTGGAACTGGATGATCTTTAAAGTCCCTTTCAACCCAAAGCATTCTCTGAGCTTATGGTTCCATATAAATGCACATTTTTTTGCATTAGGCTGTAGTTCATTTTTTCAAGTGGAAAGAGTTGTAAGGGCTCAACTGTGACTAGACTTGCCTGTTGTCTTCTGGGATGTCGCCTTAAGCTGCTCTGGTGTTCCTGTTTCCTTTCTCTGTTCTGCACAGTTTTGTAGCTCATCAAATGGAGGAAACTATGCAGAACTATTTACTACATAAACATAAAATAGTTGAAATGCTTAAATTGCAGAGTTGCTGTTAAAGAGTGCAATGTGGTAGGAATATGCTGCCTTTCAGGACATACTACAATGCAGATATCTCTTCCTGGGCCTCTGCTTTGGTGAGAAGTGACTCAAACCCCCCCCTCATATTAATTCAAGATGCTGGCTATTTGTGGTTGGTCTGTCTCAAAACCCTACTGCTCTAGGCATGGGAGGTATTCATGTCTTGGAGTGCATTAGAAGATAAATCCCTGGAGTTGGGAGTTTTTCAAAGTAGTTGTGCTGCTTCAGTCTACTGCATTCCCAAAGACTCTTTCCTCTAGCTCTTAAAAAGAAGTGAATAAAGGTTTAAAATTATGCCTGTCTCTTTCAAATAAGTTGTTTTGGTCAGCATGTGCAGTTGGAAAAGGCTGAGGGAAGTTGTAAGTCCTATTAATACACAGGCTGCAGGAAGATATTCTCGGGAAGAAAAGCAAAAATGTGGTTCTGAATGAACATTGTGGCTACAAAGGTGCCAGGTGCCAAGCAGCAGAGCCACGTGCATTGCCACTCTTTGGCATGCATTTGTGGGAAGCATCAGGAGCCTCCATGTGCATGAGTCACTCCAGCAGCAGCTGTGAGTCAAATCCGCACATGTCAGAATAACTCTTTGGCTGTGCCAGCACCTGGAAGAAGCTGTTGGAGGCATTGTAGCATGGGAGAACCAATGCAGACATTGTCTGATGTTAGCTAGGGAAGAAATGAGACTTTCAGAACACGTAATGTAATCTGAAACTTGCCTGTATGGTGACTGTATTTCAGGTAAGCCTCTTTGTGAGTAAGTGACTTCTGACAATGGCCTGGATTGTAATAGCCAAGCTACTTGGCAGTCTAGGACACTCCAAACTTAAAAGCCCCATACCTGAAAATATCTTCCATGATCACCTGTAATGTGTTGATTTAACTTAACTTTTATTAGATTGTCAGCTACTGAGGGCAGTGCTGCTGTAGAGGAGAATAAAAGACAATGAAGTGGAGGAACTTGCTGGAGGTGTGGTTGCTTCTGTTACGGATGGAAAAATAATGTGTGAACATGTTTTTGATTGTGTAATAACAACAACTGGCTTGGAACGCTGAAATGAAAATTTCCCTTCCAGGTGCCTTTGTGGTGCATTTGCACTGCAGAATTTGTGGGCTGGAAGAATACTAGTCCTTGCCCTGGACATGGGAACTGGTGATTACTACAGTTTCCAAGACTTATGTCATGTTACTCGTTAGATGTGCTGGAAGAAGGACCTCTGGGGGTACAGTGAGTGGCACAGCAAGCTGAGCTACCTGCTCTGCAGTTATGGGCTTTTAGCACCTAATGTTTATAGTCACTGGTTTGGACAAGTTGCTGTTGTTTCCAAACCTTTACTAATTGTCAGGGTTGATTATTCACTGTGTTTGTGTTGCTTTTGCTGTATATTTTTTTGAACTTAAGGCTGTAATAGCAATCTTTCCAGGCAAGAAAAACAGAATATCTGAAAGGAATATTCTGATTATGCTAATTGTTTCAGTGTTATTTCTATTTATCTCTTCCTCCTTCAGGATGACAACTGGGGTGAGACCACGACGGCAATCACAGGCACCTCTGAGCACAGTATTTCCCAGGAGGACATTGCCCGGATCAGCAAGGATCTGGAAGACAGCGTTGGGTTGGACTGCAAACGTTACCTGGGCTTAACAGTGGCAGCTGTTCTCGGACTCCTAGTCTTCCTTACCCCCATTGCCTTCATTCTGTTACCCCAGATCCTGTGGCGAGACGATCTGGAGCCGTGTGGTACTGTCTGTGAGGGACTGTTCATCTCTGTGGCGTTTAAACTCCTCATTCTCCTGATTGGGACCTGGGCTCTTTTCTTCCGCCAACCCAAGGCAGACCTACCAAGGGTGTTTGTGTTTCGGGCCCTTCTGCTGGTCCTCATCTTCCTCTTTGTGTTTTCCTACTGGCTCTTTTACGGCGTTCGCATCTTGGACTCGAAGGACACCAACTACCAAGGGATAGTGCAGTACGCCGTGTCTCTGGTGGACGCCCTGCTCTTCATCCACTACCTGGCCATTGTGCTGCTGGAGCTGCGGCAGCTGCAGCCCATGTTCACCGTCAAGGTGGTTCGCTCCACGGACGGAGAGTCGCGATACTACAGCTTGGGACACCTGAGGTAGGTGCAGATAAGTGTGGCTCTGTTGGGGCGCGAAGCATCGGCTGCATTTGAGTATGTGTTATTGCTGGTTCCTGAATCTTCCCCCGGAAAAATTCCTGGAGTCCCTCTGAAGCTACCAAACTGAATCTCTCTGCCCCCCTCTCTGAGTGTGGGAGAGGCTGTACCTGCCCCAGAGGAGTCCTGTGTGTTTCAGTGAATGAAAAAAGCTGATGTCGTAACTCTGGGATGGTCAATGGATGGTGCCTGATGATATCTTTAAGATCCTTCTCTGTGCTTCTTTCCCTGTCTTCTTACTGGAGGAAGCTCTCCTTGTGTAGTTGGGTCTGCCTTGTGTGTTTTGATTGAAGCATTCTTCACTGCTTTGGGAGCAGCTCTTCAGGCCAAGCAGAGCATAACTGCTCAGAGACTCCTGACAGGCCAGGCCAGGGGCTGAAGGTTTTGTGGCACGATGCTCTTTTTGCCATTAGGTATGGATCAGTTTGCTGGGTTGGGTGTATCTGGGAGTAGTTGGGAGCTGTAGGTATGACACATGCATGCTGCTTCCACCCTCCTGCTGGCATTAGTGCTTCCCTCAGCAGCGGTACAAAAAAGGACAGGTGTCTGAATTGCCTTAGTTCCTGTGTCCTGCAAAGCTCTCCAGAAATCCCTTAGTTCCTGTGTCCTGTGAAGCTAGCAGCTGAGCTCTGGAGATGATTCCCCAGGCTGAATGTGCACTTAAACATCTGTTCAGCTTATCCTGTCCAGACCCCAATGGCATGTGTATCTGTGGCAGATGAAGAGATTAGTATCTGCTGGTTTAAGTGGATGTAGGAACAGTCTCCTGCAGCCATTAGCTTAGCAGTGGAATTGCTTTGAAGCAGATTTAGTGGTTGAAGCTGAAGTCTGTGAGTTTTCTCCTGGATAAAGAAGAACTTGAGGCCTCTTGGGTAAAGTAGGTCTGGACTCTGTTTTCCTTCTCTGTAAAATGTGAAGGGGACAGCCCCTCCTCTGTAATGGAAGCGCACCCATTGACTTAATTAAGTGTCTCTTTCAGGAATTCAATAAATGTACTAATATCTATTGGCTTTCTTGTGAAATCAATTTTTTTGGACTTAATTGCTCTGTGGTCAGTGATCCAGCATAATCTATATGATTAGAGGCATGGAAAGATGACTGCCAGAGTTTCCCTGTGCTACCGTTTTGTGCCTTGAGGTGTGATGAGGCAGTTCAATCATAAGTAAATTCTGCAGAGAAAGTTTGGTATGTGTCTGTATTTACCCATATATACACACACAGCAGATTTGGTTTGAGAGAGTTTGCTTGGTGGTAGATTGTGGGTTTGCATTCAGAGGAAGTGAGATCCTACACCTGCCAAAGTCTGCATGTCTAACTTGCCATTGGAGGCAAAGAATTTGCTTGAGAATCAAGGCCTGAATATTTAATATCGCATGTGTTAGAAGCAGTGTTTTCTCCAATTCTTTCTTTGCAGCAGGGTTTTGAAACGTCTTGGGTGATGCTAAAGCAAGCAGAGTTGTAAAACTTAGGGTAGAAGCTGACATGTATGCAGACTTGTAATTTCTTGCTTGATGGCAAGCTGATTTCAGTTTCGTTTGTTCAACTGCATGCAAGCCGTGCAGCACATGGATGCTCCAGTGTGTTGTGTTACAGAAGAGTCTCATCAAGCGTGTCTGATAATCCTAAACTAGTGTTGCTTTTTCCTTAGTTTGACAGATGAGCATAACGTGTATTGACATGTGTTTTGAAACCAGTGTAGCTTTCCATATTTACTGCTGCTAAGGTAAAGCTGTAGGTTTGATCAGGGGCTGGGTGTCTCCCAGCTAAGGAAGAGTTTGTCCTGTCTGTGTGTTACTTGTGTGTAAGAGCTTCTGATCTTGATAAAGACTGTGGCTCCAATGTGACAAAAGGTGTAAAAAGTGAATGTAGTTATTATCTCCTTCACCTCCCAAAGGCTTTGGATTGTGAGGCATTTGTGAAACAAGACAAAATGAGAACAGAGTAGTTTTGCAGAGTTTTCATTAAGGTCTTAGCATGCTTGTTGATGAACTGGTGGTCAGGGTCACAGGGTGCCATCTTCTGCCTCTGATTCTCTGACTGAGGCATGGGGCTGGAGTGGGAGGTCTGTTGATGGGAGAATGTGAAGACATGCATGGACAGTCTGGATTTTAGGAAGGCTGGAGAATCAGCCTTGTTGGGTGTGCTGAAGATGTGGTTCTAACTATGATGGAGTGGACATATACCACTTGTTGCTGCCTTTGGACTCTTTTTGCCACCATGCATGCTTGCCTCAACCTAACACTTTTAAAGGGTTCTTTGAGAGGTTTTGAGCTGCCATCTGGAAGGAAGCAGCTTGCTTTAACAGGTATAGCAATCTGTCTCCTGAAATCAGAACCTTTTGTCTCTTTATGCTCTCAAATGTCTTAAAAGTTTTGGTCATCAACAATCCATGGAGTCTGTCTTCCTCAGCAGTATAGTATGCTCTGGAAAAGCTGGTGGTGAGAAGGGACTTGAGACACCTTATATTGTTCAGTGTTGCTTCTCAGAGTAGTTCTGGATTTTTTTCTTTACAGCATAATTGTTGATATCACCCTTTTTAATCCAAGATGGAAGCTTTCCAATTCTAGGTCTCTTCTGGTGAGGCAGAGGGAGCTGCTATGTAAGTATGAGAGCAACATGTTTTCTGGGGGAGAAGGGAAGAAAACAATAGCTCAGCCACCCTTCTGGCAAACCATGATTTTTCGAGGCAGGGTATAGACAGAATTTTCCACCCTCCTTGGCTCCAGATGCAATAAAGAAGTTGAAAGTGCTGAGTTAGGTATTCCACTCCACCCCTGAAAGCCCTAGGTCCAGGAGGATAAGCATATTTGGGAGCAGTTTCCCAAATTCATATTATAATCAGCCTGTTAATAGGCTGGCTTGGTCCCACCCCAGTGCTTTGGCTATAACTTTTCTTCTGGGACACTTGACTGCCAAAACGAACGTTCCCTTTGGCATTGATTCAGGAGCTTGGAGAGGGGAGGTAAAAATTAAACAGGATTCTCAATGAGCATGGTGCCAAGTCTCAGCTCACTGACTGCTCCGGTGCTCCTGGTAGAAAGGGTTGCCACACAGGGCAAATGCTTTCTGGTTGTATGTGTGGGTAAAGAGCAAGGAGCATCAGTGATGCACGAAAGGTCAAGCCTGGGAAAATGCAGGAGGTTGGGTGGGAATGGTGGCAATACTTTGAAAGCAACAGCAAAGGGAAGCAAAGGTGGGGGAGCACAAGAGCTGATAACTTCAGCTGAAAGGCTGATTTTTGTAAGTGGAGGCTTGGATTTGCAGCTTTGGTTTTCCCCTATAAATAGGGCTGCTGATGACACTTGTGGTCCAGAACTCAGTACTGTCTTTATGGCTCAGGAACTGTGTAGGCAGGATCTTGCTGGAGAAACCCCTCCTTTTCTGTATTTAGGGTGATAACCATATTCCCCATCCAGTGTAAACTCTCTCCCACCCTAGAGCTTTGCTAGTCTAGATAGCTCAAGAAAATGAATGTCTGGTAATACATGTGGTAATTACTGATCTTTCATGTAGACTGAATGTTGGGCTGCAGCATAGTTAGTCTTAGTTTGCTGAGGTTAGAAGTGTTTGAGAGTGGGTCCTTCTCCTCCCTTTTGCTCATCCTTGCATCCTTGTGTCATACTGTTGTCAGGCTGTTTAAAGGAGTAGGAATTTGTCTTCTTTTCTGTCATGGTTTACCCCAGCTGGCAAGTAAGTACCACACAGCTCCTCATTCACACCTCGCTCTGTAGGATGGGGATGAGAACCAGAAAAAAGGTAAAATCTGTGGGTTGAGATAAGAACAGTGTAATATTTTAATTAATGTAAAATATAGTTCTAAGTATGATTACAGTGATCATAGTAATTGTAATGAAGAGGGGAGAGAGAGGGAAATAAAGCCCAAGGAAGGCAAGTGATGCTCAATACAGTTGTTCTTCATGCACTGACTGATGACCAGCCTGTTCCCAGGCAGTGATTGGTGGCTTCCTGGCCAGCTGTCCTCAGTTGATACACTGAGCATGGTGTTCTGTGGTATGGAATATCCCTTTGGCCAGTTTGGGTCAGCTGTCCTGGCTTTCTGTGGTATGGAATATCCCTTTGGCCAGTTTGGCACAGCTGTTCTGGCTGTGCTCCCTCCCAGCTTCTTGGGCAACTCCTCATTGAATGGCAGAGCATGGAAAACTGAAGAGTCCTTGACTTAAAGTAAGCAGTACTTAGCAACAGCCCAAACATCAGTTTGCTAGGAAGACAAGTAACACAATCCTGGGGAAAACCGAGACACTGTCCTTTCTGGTGTGGGCTAGCCTTTATGAACCAAGTGTCTAGGAAGCTGGTGGGGAAGCCTTTGGAATCAGGTTGAAGTTTTGCAGATGGCTGTGGGCTGGTTAGTGTTCTCTGATGAATCTAATCAAGAGAAGCTTGGTACTCAGAAGCAGCAGTTCTGTATGGTAAAAGTGTGCTTGGACATTCTCTGTACCCCTGTTACCCGATCTCCATTTCCTTGGGTGTTTGCTGAACTGTGGTTTAAAAATTCAGGAAGGGAACAGCTGCTTCCTCAAAACAAGTACCTGTCTCTGAATACCCTGTACCTTCCCTGCAGGAATTATCAGTACCTTACTGAGAGAAGTGGTGGCTTGCACACACTCACAAAAGAAGAGAGATGCAGACCTTCTGTGGAAGGGCAGCACATTCAGCCTGTCTCCCAGCTGCTTTGGGTGTTTGTTGGACCTGTTGCTTATAAAGCTGATTTCTAGGTTGTCAGTATTTACTGATTAATCTGATGAGTGCTCTCCTGTCAGGCATCCCTTGGTGCCACTGGTACTTTGTTCACTACTGTGGGAATGTGTGGAGGGCTAAGGGATGGGAATAGGCTTATCCATATTCCAGCCTGCATTTGTAAGCCTTGACATCTAATCTTGGCTCAAATATGCCTCCCCAAATATCAAGGGGTGCTAATGAAGAGCACGAGGTCAGCATTTGAACTGTATAGAATGTTCTTGCCAGGAGTTGTGTCAACACTTACCTTGTTTTAAAATCTTTCTATTCCTCAAAAGGAAAGCTTCCATGGACTATAGACACCTTGGTTTCTGATTCTAGCATGGTTATAATACATGTGGTTTAGGCAGTTGGATCGATTCCCTCAGCAAGAGCTGCTGAAATCTTGCTGGTTTCTGGTGAAGGACTGAGCCCACACATACGCTTGTGGGATATTTCTGTTTCCAGTAGGGCAGTCAGAAGGGACTGCAGGACAAGCATTGCTGCACCGTAGTGCAGTGCTGTACCTGCTGAGCTAAATCCTGCTGGAGATGCTCTAGGCTTCTCCTTCTTCCCTGCGTGCAGTTTGCTTGCTTTGTGTTCCCAGAGGCTTGAGGAATTACACTTGACCCTCCTTGTCTCCTTGGGGTTTCTTCAACCTCACCGTCCTCCGTACTGATGCACAGTGATGAAACAGATTGAGCTGATGAGTTTTTACCTTGTTCTGTAGCAAAACATACTATTAACTGTCCTGCTGCTTTTGATTGTAGAAACTTGCTAGAACAGCATGTTACAGGACTTTTGCAGACCAGCTCTGTTGGCGGAGCCTCAGCCTGTGTGAAATTAGCCTTGTTCTTGAATACATTTTCCCTGTCCTGAAATCTGTACAAGGTGTCCTGACGCCCATTTGCGTGAGTTTCTCCCGCCCATCACCAAACGGGATGAGCACCAGCGTCGATCAGTCTCCCCCCCCCAGAAGTTCTGGGATAGCCGGCTAAAAAGGTGTTAATTGCATCTGCAAGTGTGAAGCTCCTGGGGAAACTGAAGGGTCTCCTCCAGAGCAGCTTCTTTAGCACTGAGAGGTGTCAGACTTGTGACCCCCTAACCCTGTGTCTCTCCAGCAGCCCTTCACAAAGCTGCGTTTACAACCACCTTTTTGCAACTCATCATCTCTGCAATTTCTTGCAACTCATCTGGGCTGCTTTTCCATGCTCCCAGCCCTAAACGTGCAGAAATTTGTTCACAGTGGGCAATCGAACATTAGCACCTTTCAAACACCCCATGCCATGAAGTAGTCGTGGAATAGGGAAGAAAGCTCTGGCTTGTGGATGAACTGATAATGACTTACATGGGAAGAGATTTTCAGCCACATTCTTAACCATTTTTAGTCACAGGCCATGTTTTTCCTCTTTGCCTGTGTCTGTTGTCTCACCTCTGGAGGATGGTGCTGCAGAGATATGATTGCTCTAGCCAGGAGGGTACTCGTGGAATTGCAGAAGGGAATTTTCCAGTAGCCTCTGAAAAAAAAAAAAAAAAGTGCTGTTCCCTGCTGAGCAGGGAGCAGTCTCCTTTGATGTTCCAGATGAGTTATGGGAATGGTGCCTTGTTCTGTTTTACAAGAGTCTGTTTGGTGGTGCGACGGGTTTGTTGCCAGCAAAGTTCAGCTAGGACTTGTGACAGAGCAACACCTCATTAAGAGGCTGCTTGTTTGTGGCAGAAGTGAGCAGCAAGCTCCAGGTACTCCTCATTAGAGGTGAAGGGAAAGTCTAGGATGGACCATAAGTATTGATAACATGCACAACTTCTCTGGGAGTTTCTGATCCGGTAAAGTCTGTCTCCAAAGCCTTGGAGAGCATCCTTTTCTGAAAGGAGAATGTTTTCCTAGCCTCTTACCTTTCTGCATACAGTTTCCAGATTTTATATATGGCTTTTCATGTGGAACTGCTCCTCCTTTTGATAAAGGGGAGAGAGCTGGGGGAACTGAAGTGCCCATATCTTTTTACACTTCTTTTCTCCCTTCCTTGATCTTCATCCTTGATCCCCCCCAGCACCCTCTGTGCACACACCATCTCTCCTCCTCACTGGGAGGAGCGTGAGCTGAGTGCACCAGACACCAGGCCGGGTACCAGCCTTATCTGTGCTCCTGCAGATGCACCAGGCAGCAAGGGCAAGTGGTGCAGGCTGGTTGTTATACCCTGGAGCAGTCTTGCATTTTTGGAATACTTAATACTTTAAAAGTTTACAAGCCTGCTTGCAGGTGAAGTGCCCACTGTCAATTATTAACCCACATGGCCAGTACAGTGTTACTTGCTCCCTGGTGAGGAGCTGCTCGGCTTCGTCTTTCTGAAAGAGATGGTGTGGAGGAAATGCCATTGGGTTCATCTGCAGGGATTTCCTTTCTTGTTGGCTTGTCTTTCAAAACCAGCACTGCCCAGAAGTCCAAGAACGGTATGCACTCCAGCCTACCCTGTACTTAGGAGCTTTGTGATGGAATTCCTGTTCCACTGCTGTCCCTGCCCTCTGAAGTGTCTCTGTGTACCACCCACAGAGACAGATGGCCTCCCTAAGCTGCCGAACAAATTTTGTGGCCGTGAAGGTACTTTCATCTTCAAATGCTGAAAAAAACCCCCACCCCTCAACCTTTGACGTCTGTTTCTTGTGGTGAATGATGAAATACAAATATTCTACAAAGAAGTGAGCTGTGTGCCCTTTGGGGGAAAAGAAGAGGCTTACATTTTTCTAAGAGGACAAGGAATTGGGAATTTACAGTTCTCATAGCACAAGTAAAGTCCAGCAAATATGGAAGCTAATTCCTGACTGTACCCTGAAGAAATAAGGAAAAAAATTAATAGGGAGCTGTGTGTTAATAGAATTTTTAAATTTTTTAGATTTATTAATGGATATAAAATTGAGGGCAGTATTTTCACTTACAACTCGATTGCCCCTCCAGTCCATGCTTAAATAAACTTCAGTGCTTAAATTTCTTTTGTTCAGTGTAGGTCAAGTGGGGACATCAGCTGACAATGTGGGGAGAGCTATTCCCTGGCTGACAGGAAAACAGATTCCTGGCACAACAGAGTAAGGGCCTTGGCTTTGGCTTGGAGCTTCAGGCTGCTGACTCTGGCTTGCATTCCTCTAGTCCTAGTAGAGGGTTATCTGCATCCTTGCTGGGGCTGGATTTTTTCTCAGCTCAGAGCAGCAGGTCATGTCCCTGTTGCCCTTGTGTTGTTTGTAGGGTTGCTGAGTGCTGGTTGTAAATTCAGGTGGCTTTTGCTCGTGCGAAACCTTGAGGGATGCTGTGTGGTGGAGGGATGCTGTGCAGGGAGGACTGGGCTGTAGTTTGAGAGCTGATACCCCTCTGTGTGCAAAGGTCTGCTAATGGCTAACGTGGATGCTGCCTCTTCAGGCCTGCCTGCATAGGCTTGCCGGAGAACAATATTCCCAGGTGTTTTGAGAGGAATCCTAGGACAAGTTAAAGCTGCTCTATTGAGTCTAAAGACAGCCTCATTCAAATTCTGGCCACAGTATTCCCATCCCCACCTGGGGGTCAAATAAAAGATGATCCTCTTTCTGGAGAGAGCATCTGACCAGGCAGCTGTACAATGAAGGGCTGAATGCTGATGTTTCATGGCTGCAGCATCTAAATGTAAAGTCCTATTACAGCACTGGAGTTTTGCTGCCAGTAGAAGCTTTGAATACTTTGTTATTTCCTTGGAATTAAAGCTGTGCTTCTTAGCTTTGACTTAAAAGAGACACCCTAAATAAGCAACTAACCCCTTCTCCCACCCTCAAAAAAGCTACTAACAAAAAGCCCCACCCTTAGTTACTTCATAACTATTAATGCAGCGTGAAAAATTCCTTGGCTCAAGACTGGCCTTATTTGAAGCATGAACAGGCTTTAAATTATCTCATGTAAATGCAAACTCTTGCAAACTTCTTGCCATACCTGCCAGTTCCTGTATACACGTTTTTTTCATTTGAGGCTTAGACTAATCAGAGGCATAGGCATGCATGTATGCTGGGAAGAGGAAATGCATCGCTGTCTTGGATTATGCTGCTCCCAGGAACTGGAAATGGTAATCCAGGGTCCCATATGTTGCTGACTTCTGCAGGGTTCTTGGGTGCTTGAACAGGACACAAGCTTGAGCTGGAAGCTGACAGGTGCCCTGTGGCTCAGGGCTTGGGGGTGTCTGGCATTTCATTCCTTGTGTCTGCACTAAGTGCCTGTCTCAACTCACGCTTGCATACAAGGTAAGCTCGTGATCTTGCTCCTAACTCCTCTGTTCAGAAGGTAAAGCACACCTTGGTATTGTTCTGTCCCCCTGACTTGTTTGAAATTCCCTAAATCCTAAATAGAACTTCAGGTGTATAGAAACTTTTGAAGGAGGTTACACCTCCCTCAGAATTACTTGGTACACCCCTCAATTACATAAATGTTTGATCATAGTTCCGCATCACTTCTTAGGCTAATACTGCTGCAGAAAAAAATCCTGTCAGCAGCCTGATCCTTCCTCACCCCTCCCAAAGAAATGTTGTCTAGTTGCACAGCAGTGCAGTAATGGAATTGGGGAACTGGTAATTTATATCTCTATTATCTGTGATTGCAGTTTGTTTGTGTATTTTTCTACCTGGATTATTTTGCTCAGCTTGATTTCTGCAGTCTTCTTAACTACCCTTTTGGTAGTTAAATGGTTACAAAGGCTTGTGGTGGCAGAGTAGAGTTTTGGTGGAGCTGAGGGAAAGGTGCAGGATAGAATTCTCTAATGGCCACAGGCTGATATTCAACTTGCCATTGAGCAGGACCCCCATGTGGCACTCCCTTTCTGTGGCACTGCTTTCCAGCATCTCATTCCCCAGTCTGTCTGTACACCCAGAATTGCCCCATCCCACCTGCAGAATCTGTCACTTTCCCTTGTTGACCTTCACATGGTTGGTAATTGCCCAGCCCTGTAATTTGTCCAGGTCTCTCTGCAGTGCCACCCTGCCTTCAAGGGCATCAGCTGTTCCTCCCAGTTTTGTATCACCTGCAAAATTGCTTAGTATCCCTTCCAGTCCTGTGTCCAAGGCATTTATGAAGATGTTGAAGAGCACAGGGCTGAGGAGGGAGCCCTGTGGAACCCCACTAGTGACAGGTCTCCAGTCTAATGTTACACCATTCACCATCACCCTTTGTGCCTGACCCAGTAGCTCACCCATCACTTGATGTGTTCATCCAGCTGAATGCTGGACATCTTGTCTAGTAGGATCCTATGAGAGACAGTATCAAAACCTTTACTGAAATCCGAAAAGATTACACCAACTGATACCCATGATCAACTAGCTGGGTTACCTTGTCACGAAAGGAAATGAGGTTCGATAAGCAGGACTTTCCTCTCATGAAGCTGTGATGACTGTGTTGTCATCACACATTCAGGTGTTTTTTAATACCTCCCAGAATAATCTTCTCCATCACTTTACTAGACTCTGAAGTGACCCTAACAGGCCTGTAGTATCAGGATCCTCCTTCTCGCTCTTCTTGAAAAGCGGGACAATGACTGCTCAAAAATCCTCAAGAGAGGCTTTGCGATGACATCAGCCAGCTCTTTGAGGAGTATTGCATGAATCCCATCAGGCCCCATAGATTCCTGCAGTCTGTGGGAGCCCTCCTTGGTGGAGCAGAGCTCTGTCTGCAAAAGTTTGCTCATCTGCTGAGCCTTGGGGAAAGGAGAGCCTCCAGTCCTTGCTTCTTCTCCCCAGTCCTTCTGACCTACTGGGGACCAGCCTTGGCCCAAGCATGAAGGATTGGTCTTGAGCACCTCAGGTCATGTCCTTGAAGATTCAGAGCTGGGCATGGTACACAAATGGATGGCAGCTTCTGTAGATTTGGTTTATAGTCATATCTCCAGCTGTGAGACTGCACTTTGTAAATTATTATCTTGAGTCATGCGGGTCTCCTTCCACAGGGCTCATTGGCCTCAATGATCTGCTCAGCTGTGCAAATGTTAACTGTAAGATTGACTTCAGCACTGACCCTGACACTGTCATGGTTCTGTGTCAAATTGGGTGTGGACAAGTGTATCCCTTGGGGCTGCTGGCAGCTAAATGCAACACCCACAGTGCCTAGGGAAGCCAACTTGTCCCTGCTTCATCAACAGCTCTGTATTTCTGGGGTGCCTCTGTCTACCATGCTGTGTAGGTTTGTGGGGAAAGCTCAGCAGCAGCTTCTTCCCATCAGCTTTTCACTTAAGTTGTTCCCTTTGTGTTCTTCTCTCACTGCTTTCCTTCCCAAACAGCCAATTTGCTCAATAGATGAAGAAAGCCTTTCACAGGTTTGGTTTCACTTTAGTGTGAGCAGATTTCACACTAAAGCTGGTGGTTTGCTTGTGGTTTTTTTTCTCAAGAAAAGAAAGATAGTATTCTCATTAGCTCCCTTGAGGATACCCCCATCACTTGGGAAAACCGTATCATGGAGGCAAATGCTTGGTGTGCTAGCAGTGCCCTTGGAAAACCCCTTTCTGAGCTCTAGCTCCTGGATCCAGTAACTGCTGCTCTCCAGGTCCAGTTAAACTACTAGTGGCTCCTGAGGGTGCTGGGTTGGGCTAGAGGTGTGGATGTCTGGCCAGGTGTTGTTTTGGTTCACTGCAGGTGTCTGGGACATGGCAGATACATAGCAGGGCACGGGCAGCTCCTTTGCCTCTCATGTTTCTGGCCTGGAGCAATGAGATGCTGGTAACAAGTGTTCTCTTTCTGTTTGATGAGAAGGTAGTGCCTTTGCCTGATTGAATGTGTTGTGTGGCATCAAAGGGAAGTGAGTGTCTAGTTTGAGAGCTGTTGGGGCATCTGCATGTGGTTATTGGTGTCTGAGGAACTGGCTGAAATGCTGCCCAAGCTGTGAGTGCCTGTAAGCTGCTGTTGTGCCCTGGCTAATCCTTGAGCTATACCATTTGGATTTAGTGGTTCTGCTAGGTATCTGCATGGTAAGTGCTTGACAACACCTCCTCATACATACTCTGTTCCCTTTGGAGAGGTGGTCTTGGCTCAAGGGGATGTGGGCAGTTTGCTTTGAAGCCTGCTCTCCTGGCATCTGGCTTCCTCAGCCTTCTGAGGGAGAAGTTTATTGCACTCACATGTTCCTTCAGGCTTTCTCAAGTTGCTCTTTCAGATGCAGCTCCTGAAGCTGCTCGTGTACACTCACCTGTCCCCATGGATGGGCTGAGGCAACTGGGGCCATGTGGCTTTGCCACATGTTAAACTTTACCCTTTGCTATTCTGTGAGGGGCTGGAAGAAAAACTTTCCAGTTACCTAGGCTGACCTGCTGCAATAAATTGTATAGAGGGAACCTGGCAAGAAGCTTAGACTCACCAAGGGATTAATTTTTTTAATTTTTTTTTTTCGAAGAGAGTCCTCTGTCTTTCATAGGAAGTTCCTCTGGTGCTTCAGAACCTCCATTGTTTCTAAAACTCATGTTAGACTTTTACAGTTCATTTCATTTTCTGTCTGTTGAATATGATGTGGGAGGTAACAAGCGTCTTTATGATCTTTGTGTCCCTTGGCACAGCATACCATGAAACAAGATGTGCGTTAGTGAGGAAGAGAAGTGTGGTGCTGTCACAGCATCTGACCTCAACACTGATTGTCCTTTCCTGGCAAATCACATTATCAGACCTTTTGGACCACTCCTTGAGTGAGAGGACTGGGTTTTCCTCCTCTTACATATTACCAGTAGTGTTCTGGGTTTTTTTCCTCGTCTGTTATGCTAGCTGCCACCTTCAGCTGTTGGAAGTGGAATGAATTGCAGTGCAGCTGTTGGGAAAGCATTCATCAAGTTTTGAGGTTCTACCAGCAAAGGTGGCTGGGGGAAACACTCAGGCTATGTTCTGGTACCCTAAAGACCAGTTAACTTCCTGAGGCATCAGGCTTGGAAGTTTCTCAGAAGCAGAACTGCAGTGGGAGCATGCCATTGGGTTTACTGGGGTTTTATAGCTGCTGGCTAAAACTTTGTGCTCTGTACTTCTGTAGCAGCATCTTTTTAGTGCTGACCTGGGAGTGCTTTTATAGGAGTCCTCAGGAAGGCTTAAGTAAGTAGCTTGCTTGGTTTGTATGAGGTAAAGGAGTTTATTTCCCCCAGCCCCCAAGTTTGGTCATACCCTCCTGTAAAATCCTGGGTTTTAAAAATATTCACAGCTTCCCTTCAAAATGAGAGCATTCAAATGTAAGCAATGTCAGTGGTAAACTTGCAGAGATCTTTTCCACCTGTACTGGAGCATTCTGACTAGGCTGCTTTTGAGGTTTGAGGAGAACAAACCAAAAATCCAACTTGAAAATGAATTCTGCTCCTCTCTTTCTCTCTCTCATTCAGAAAATCTCTGCGTTGAAATCCCTTCTACATCAACAGCGAAGGATTGTATTGCTCAGCTGGTGTGTTGATTCTGATTTTTGTCTTGTAAAAGATGAGACTTATAATATGTGCTGGAGAGCAATGTGTCTTGGACTGCACAGGCCAGAAAAGGAGAGATCTGTGGTTAGAAACCGGGCTGGTGCTCTCCTTAGATTTACAGCAGTCATGTGTTGTTCAGATGTCTAGTGTTGCATATAGATGGGGACACACTTTAAATTCCTGTCCTTTTCTTTCCATGTTGCTAAAAAAGGCTGTGAGGGGAGAGAAAAGATGGAGATGGGTCACTGCAGAACTGGGGTAAACCTCCTCTGTGTTTGGGTTCCCTATAAATTACACCATTAAGGAATGGATGTTTGCTTCCTTGGGGGCAGCTGTGCTGCCATCATGCTGACAACCTACTACTGTGACAAGCTTTTCTTTGATTTCCCTGATAAAGGTTTGACCTTGCAAATTCTTTTCCCTCCCTCACAAAATGCCAGAAGTTGGGTATCTAAAACAAACTTCTTGTGTCCAGGTTACCCAGTGCCTGATCCAGGGAGGGTGAGGATTGCACTTGCCTGCCTTAGCCAAGTGCAGATCTCAGTTGTGGCTGTCTGACAAGAAAATGTGGTTTTCCTTTTCCTAGGAACTGCAGTCCTGTTCTCTTGACTGTACCAAACTGAAATGCTCTTGTAGTTACGACGATCAAAAGGCATTTTTCTGCTCTGCTTGTTTGGCCACAGCTGCTGGAGAAGTTCCTTGTCTTGGCATCTCTGCTGTGATCTAACTTGGGCTCTGTTTACTGGAGAGGACAAAACTGTAGCCAAGGAATTTGAATTTTTGCCAGCACTGCAAAGTGCTTCTGCATGACCTGGGGAGCCTTGCTCCAAGGTGTTGTTGCATCTTGCCAGCTCTTGGCCCCTGGTGTGGCAATGCTGCCCAGGGCCATCTGTTTGGGCAGCCTGTGCTGGCCTCACCTGTAGCTGTGACAGGCAGAGCAGGGAGGCAAGTCTGCGTGGAGGATGGTGAGAATACCTTCTATAATCATCCTCCTTGGTGTAGGAACCATCTTGACTTCAATTGTCTATTTCCAGGTTTATTTCTAGCTCCGGTGACTTTGCTCTAGGAAAAACAGTCCAACATGGTGAAGGATTGGGAACTTGAGCCCTAGCTCTGTGCGCTGGCAAAAGTGTATGAGAAAGTCAAAAATGGGAATTTTCTGGGAGGGAGATGTGATTGTATGGCAAGGGAAGGCAGAGCAGTCCTCTGAGCCTGTTGGGTGTGAGCTGAGAGCACTGCTAGAGAGTACAGAGTGCTGTGAATGAGCAGCTCACTGCCCCAGGATACCTCAGTACCTCCTGCAGTAGGCAAGCTCCATGCAATTGTAGGCTGGAGACATCTGGGAAGGCAAAGATGGCATTCCTTGGAAGGCTGTGTTGTGGAATCTTAGCTTTTCTTTGAGGTGCCAAACTTCCCAATTGGCTGTGGCAAGTGTTTAATGTGCCCACAGACCTTGGCTTGTTTTGATATTGTGCCTGTTTTGAAGAAGGTTTTTTTTAAAAAAAAAAAAGTTCTTTGGAGGAGAGAAGTCTGTGCTGGGAACCATTTGATTAAATAACCCCAGGCTTCCTCAGCCCTCAATTAGCACAGCAGTCATTAAACCTCTGACTATCCCTGTGTATTTTAGGTGTGTGTGGCTCACTCTAAACCCTGATGCTGCAAGATCTGCATCCATAGCAAGAGTGCTCTGGTAGCAAACAGCTCAGCTCTTTCTGGATGTGTACAAAGATCTGTTGCAAAAGTATGGGGCACTCCTCTGCCCTCTGATTCTCAGTGTCTGCTGATGGTCGGTACAGTACCATGACAAGCTACTTTTCTAGCTTAGCAGGAAAGCACAAAACTGCTAAAACCATGTGAATGACAGGTGCACATAGGTGTGGCTTCAATCTTTAATCTTTTTTTCTCTCATTTTTTTATTTTCACCAACTCTTCCCACCACTTTATAAAACTCAAGCGCCTTTTCCTAGAAACCACTGGTGTCCAAAGCCAGTATTTTGATGATATAAACAGGCTTCTTTCCTTGTGCTTTGCTTCAGTATAGTACTGGCTTGTTTTCCTAGAAATCTACTAAGAAAAGCCAATTTCAGTATTGGTGTGGTTGTGTCACAGAAGGCAAATACAAAGTCAGAATGGCCTCTGAGGCTCAGTGTATGGCAAGACTGCAAATATTCAAACCTTTTGTAGCAGCAAGTACTCAGGCAAAACTGCTCCTGACTTACCCTTTTGAGAGGAAAAAATAGTTGCTATCTTTGTGTCATAGTCCCCTCCTCCACTTCCTTGGATGCCCTGTAAAAGTTAATTCATTACTGTTAGTAAAGGGCTCTGCATTTCTCTGCTGCCAAATGCCACTGAGGCACCCTGTGCTTCTGCTGGGTCTGCTTGTTTGCTTTCCCTCCTGGCAGCATGCTGTGGCATGGCCTTCTTCAGGGGAGTAAAAATAATTATTAGAAACAAGCAGCCCTCCCAACTGCACAAAACGAGAAGCAGCAAAGCGTAGAGCCTCACTGAGCCTGCCTGCATGGAAAACTCTGTTTCCAGTAGGCTGCTGGATTGTGCAAGAGGTTTTCCTCTCGTGCCTTAAGTTTTGAATCCGAACCGCTGCATGGAAATGCTTTTTGTGTCCTGATTTTTGTTCTCTGCCCATAGCGGGGGTGGAGGGGGGTGGGGTTGGAACTGGATGAGCTTTAAGGTCCTTTCCAACCCAAGCCTCGCTGCTAAGACGATTTCTGCGTTTCTGTGATAGGCTTTTTCCGCGTTCCCGTAGTTCGCTGCAACGCCTGGGATGTACCGGGCTGCCAGACCCTCTGGCTGGGACGTGAGAACGATCCTCGCTCTGACCTCTTTCATACGGGCGATTAAGTATCGAAACTTTCTGTTCGTTCTCTTCCTGCCCCTCCCCATTCTTTTCAAAGCGCTGAACAAAAGGAGAGCCTCGGCCCGGCTGGCTGAAGCGCGGGGTGAATGAATGCCGTGACCGACGTGGTGCTGAACTCCTCCCGAGACAGTGCCGCGGGGAGCCCGCCTCTCCAGACGCGGCCCCCAGGAAGGCTGCCAGTTTCCATTCCCGCTGGAGCTGTCCTGGCGGTGGACAGGCGGCTTCCTGCCGCCCCTTCACCTTGCTCGGCGGTCTGCCCTGCAGCGGGGAGCCCAAAAAACCTGGGTTGCTGTCGGGAGACAGCAGACAGACTCACTCCCCTGGTGTTCGCCCCGCTGCTGCGGGCTGCTCTGGGTGCTCCCACGCCTGCGGTTGTGCCGCTCCTGGTGTGCGGTGTTGCACAAGAGCTCTGGGTGCCCTTCTGCCCTGCTTGGGGTGCCCTGCCTGGTCGGGGCGCCGGTTCTTGTTGCTCTGCAGCATCCGTGTGGGGCAGGGCTGGCTGTCCTGCGCCGGGCAGGGTGAGGCTTCCCCTTGATGTGGGTGAAGAGGTTGAGCAACACAGCCCAGGAGGCTCTGATTCAGCCTTTTCCCTTGCTCTTGCAAATTTTTGTGACCCTTTTAATTTACTTGTCTGCAGCTTCTAATTTTTTTTTTTTTTTTTTTTGTCCTGTAGCAGAGAATTTGAAGAGCTGTAGTCGTAGCTGTCTTCCTAACCTGCCGTGTTTAGGATGGACTACATGAGAGACAGAAATGGGCTGGTAGACATTCAGGAAACTGATGTTTATTACATTCCTCTTCCAGAGAGCAGACCCCTCTGTGTGACTGGGGTATCTCATGTGTGGGATTGAGCCTGTACTGGATTTGCATCAGCAACAAATACCTGGGCTTTACTTTTCAGGGCAATGATCCTTGCTTGCTGCAATGTAAAAGCTTTGTTGTGTTTGGATTTTGAGTGCACATGCCAATGAATTTGTGGGGAAGGTTATTTAACAAGGGGATGGAAGGGATGTTAGGTGGGGAAAGCTGACATCCTGATGATAATGCTGTCAGTGGGGTCCAGGGAAAATATGTATGTATAAAAATAAATTATTCTCTGCTGTGATGCATTGTGTTTTGTCCTTATAGAGCTATTTGGTCAGTGGTGCTCCCAAACACTTCCCACTGCTGGGATGGAAGTTACAGTGCTATTTGAAATGAGTACAGTGTATTAACAGAGAATAACTCTGTTCATTTTTATCTTCCTGTTTTGAGTTGGTCCTAGTTTTCCGAATGTTGTGTTTTGTGCTGAAACTCTATGCAGTTTTATCTTCCTGGGAAGCAGAGATGGAAAAACTTGATCATGTTTGGATGCAGTCAGAAGGGTGAATATATGCTTGATTCCCCATGATTACTTTTGCAAAATTTTGTTTATAGGCTGTGGCAAATTCACAGCAGAAATCAGAAGCGTGGAAGGGAGAAATAAAACAGCTTTTACCCGTTCTATGTCAGCATCTGCATGTGTCTGGCAGTGGGTCAGTCTGTCCTACTTCATCAAAGGAAATTTGCTTCCTTGGTTAACTAGTGACTACTTCAGTAGCTGAGTGCATAAGTGGAGTTGCTTTTACCAAATGTAGGGTGAGGAAATATGAAGGAGTGTCACCTGAAAGGTAAAGCTTCTTTAAAATGCTCTAGCTGGATCCAAAAAATCCATCCAAACAATCCTAAGGATGGAATTTGGTTCCAAAGCTAAATTCATCATCTCAGAGGTACACGAATGAATGGTGATGTACCATTATATTGACTGATGAAGCTACTCAGTGAACAAGTCAGGGTTTGCTCTTCTTTCGCAGAATCTCTTCAATGGGCTGGCATCTGTGCTTGTTTCACTGATCAGTGGGAGTGTGGCAGCTGCAGAGTGAGGATGGTGAGGGGTGGGAATGTGTGTGTTTAAATGACTTGGGTCTGATGCAGAAGCTTAATATTAGCACAAAGCACAGGAAAATTTAAATTGCTCCTCCGGGAACACACGTGGAATCTGTGGTAGCGCTGAGCACTGAATTTAGGGCTTAATTTGCTCAAGTCTTATTTTCCCACGTTGCCATCCTTGTAATGTTTTCTTCCTGTGTTGTAACATGTGTGAGAATACTTTGTTGCTTTCCTTGGGAGAGGCCTTGTTGGTAAGTGTGACCTTTCCAATTAACTGGCAACAAATGTGTTGGCACTTACACTTCGGTTTTGAAGGCAGAAAAATTATTTTTAGCGTGGATCCTTGGCAAACTGCAGTTGGCTGAATGGGTGATCTCGGTGATTTGCTGAGACATTCGGGTGCCACGCTGAGGCACAGAGCCAGAGCAGCATGGAGAGAGCTGCGTCCTATTCCCGAATTTTTAGGCACCAGAGCTCGGGCTTGTTTTGAAATGCTGCCCCTATTTGTTGGTTACAGTGCCTACAGACATCTCTCCCTCTCTCTCCGTTGTCAAAATGATCGCAAAGGAAGATACCTCTGGGTTGAGCCTTTCCTGCTGCTGGCGCGTGTGTTTGTTTTGCTCCCACGTGTCATCATTTTATGTAGAGGCATCCCTTCAAAGGGATGGAGGGAGTGTCACTGCTCCTCATTCTGTCCCCAGCCAGGGATTTAACAAGCAATACTGAGGTAATCCCATCTCTGGCAGCCCTGCTCCTCAGGCAGTGATCTTATCTCACTGTGAAAGCCCAAGAGATCACACTCTAGTCAGTGCTGCGATGGTGGAGGTCTGAGGAGCTGCGAGGTGCGGCTGGAAATGACTCAGAGGGAAAAGCATCCATCCTGAGCTGGTCCCTCCATCCAGGCTGGCCAGCTACAGCAAAACCTGTGTGGTGTTCTGGACTTCAGCCTGAGCAAGGTCTCTGCAGCACAGTGATTGTACTGCCGAGGTGGGCTGAGCTCTTCTTCTGTGATTTCCCGTGCTGCAGGCAGCCTAGCGCTTCATTTTGTGCTGCCCTTGTTTAGGGATTTCCTGACATCCTCCTATTGAGCTGAGGGCAGAGATACTTATCTTGCATCTCAAATGAAATTTCAGGTCCTAGAGAGAGTAATTAATGTTCTGTGTGTTGCACGGTCCTGTAGTTGTGACAGCTCTGTTCCGAGTAATATCATTATTCTTCCTTCCTTTCTTTTTTAATATTTTATGGAAACAAGAGAGCTTGTCAATCTGAGGGGATTTGTCTTATTTTGTTTTTTCTTCTTTCCCCAGCATCCAACGAGCTGCACTGGTGGTTCTGGAAAATTACTACCGAGATTTCACAGTCTACAACCCAGCCTTGTTAACAGCCTCCAAATCCCGAGCAGCCAAGCACATGGCTGGCCTGAAAGTCTACAATGTTGATGGTAGGTGAGGTAAAATGTAGTCTCTGAGACTGGGTGGGATGGGGAAGGGCTGCATTTGCTTTATGCTTCGTTTTTTGTACACATTCTCACCTTTTTGCTTTGCCAAATCCTTGTCTCTTCCTGGAAATCTTCCTAGCAGTGCTGAGTTTGCCAGTTCCAGATGACTTTACAGATGCGTTTAGCCCACAATAAGGCTTTTGTCTTTGCCAGGTGAAATGGCCAGGTTTTAGGTCGGGCTTAATTGTCATGTGGCTTGATGCTTTTCAGCACCACTGCTTGTTTCAAGCAGCCTCTCTCTGCTTTTTGTCACCCTTGGGTCATCTCGTTAGTTGTGATAGTACAATAAACACAACTTTTAACTTAAATGAGCTCCCCAGTCGTTTATTGTGTTGCTTTCACATGCAGCCTTCAGGAAAGTGAAGGAGCCATGGTATAAGCAGCAGTTGCTGATGAAAGTGATGCTCATCAGCCTGCAGCTTCAGCGCTAAATGAGCTATGCCTGGCTCACCCACAGCCATGGAAATTCACACACAGATAACGATCCCTATTGAGCTTTGCCTTCTACAAACCGTTTTTAAGCTTTGGGGCTTTAGAAAAGCGGGTGGATGGATGAAAGAACTGCGGGATGGATGTGTGGATGCTCCAAAAACTGGACTTGATCATTTGGCACTCTTAAACCCTATCAGTGAAAGCCACACTTGCTAAGCAGGGTGTGCCCAGCAGCCTTTATAGAGGTGCATATTTCTTTGGAAGAGTCAAAGTTTTTATGGTGAAGGATGGCTGAAGTTGTGTGACAAAATACGGTAAAGGCACGTCCTGTACATTAATTTGTTAGTATTGAAAGGCTTTGAGAGCTGGGAAGAGGAGACTGAAGGGACTTAGCTGGGCAAGGTTGCTCTGTATGCAAGACTGAATTATGAAGAATATCTACCACGTGGCAAACATGAGACATGATTGTTTTGCTTTCAACAAAGTTTCAGTGCCTTATGGGTGTGGAATATTTTGTTTTTATTGTCCTTTTTGGTTAGTTTGTTTGTTTGGATTTTTTTCATTTTTGGTGAGTTTCAAAGATCTTATCCTAAAGGCTTCACCAACCTCATGCAGCGCTCCTGAGTCCGTAACATTAATTGGGAGTTTAGATCCTTACAGTGAGATATTCCCATCCTGACAGAGGAAGGGGGGAGTGAAGGAAGGGGAAAGACAGGTTGCCCATCATGTGTCCTTTGCTGCCTGGAGTGATGCTCTTGATTGAGTTGTGTTGGAGAGGGGAAGCAATCAGACATACAAACAGAAATCCTCTGTTTTTCTAGAGGTGAAATCATTCATTCCAGCTGCTTGCTCTCAGTGAGGCCTGGTGTAGGGAAGGTGAGAGCTTCCTGATCCTACAGGTGTGTGCACGCTCTTCAGACCCCACAGCCTGCAGGATGTGCCATTCTTATTACTGGCTTCTCTTCTCCTGCACTGCAATATCTCTTCAGGAGTTGGTATGCTCTCTTTTCCTTCAGCACCTGCTGGGACAGTGGGACTCCCAAGCTCAGAGAGAAGATTGTCAGTCTGGTAGTGCCAGTGGCTCAGAAGCTGCTAGCTCATGAGGTTTCATTAGAAGAGAAGGAACCAGAGGCAAGCTACAGATGTGGCTGGCAGGCCTTTCCAAGTGTCAGACTTGTGAGCCTACCAGGGCCTGGAAACTCCTGCCTTCCCTTCTGGGGCAGTACTGGTTGCCTGGGCTGTTCTGTGTGCAATGCTGCTGCCTTTGTGGACATGGAAATCTCAGGCTTAGAGGCATGTCCTTTAGAAGATTCTATCCATCTTACAAAGCAGAGTGTCATTCTGGCTGCAGCTTACCCTGGCAGCCTGACAGTCTCTTATACCCTTCTTATAAAGAGACAGTAATGCTATTAAGGCAGCCTAATTTGTTGACAGCTTTTGTATTTGATACTGCAGCAGCCAGGAAAGAAAAACATATTGCTGTAATCTCTCTTGTGCAGAGTGGGGAGGTTCACCTTCAAAACCAGGATTTTCATTGCCAGGTGTAGTCAATGAGGCAAATTACAGATGTAACCCAAATCTGGGAGCTAGTGTCTCCCTTGAGTCATATTCTCCATTTCAGGGCTGTCAAACAAAGTCTGAAACGTTTAGATTCTTAAGAAGGTATTTGTGTGAGTGGTTTTTCTTCCCACTGCTGGGTTTCAGGCTTCTGTCTTGGAATCTGATTTGGAGTTTTTAGGAAAAAAATTTAAAAGAGTTGCCCTTGCTTGAGCAGAACAATTTTGAGCGTGTCTGTGCAATTGATTTGCCTTAACCACGGCCAGCTGAGAGTGTGGGCTTTCAGAGCAGTTTGGCACCAATCAGCTCTTGGTGGCTTGGAGGCAGTCCTAGGCTACCACTGCTTTCTGGGTAGACCCACCTCTGCCCTCTGTCAGGATAGAAGGGCTTGTAAACTCTTCAGGGGCATCCTTTTTCCTCTCCCTACCTGAAAAGTCAGAGCTGAGGGCTTCATGGGAGAGCTGCAGAACCTAGTGCTGTATTTTAAGGTGAATAGTTAAGGTCTTGTAGTAGACAGCTCTGGGGACTGACTGGTGTTACAGAGCATGTTGCAGCTTCCCTGCTCCTGTGGCTGTGTAGGATCTCTTAACAGCAGCAGAAGCTCTAATGGCAGGGGCTGCTCAGCATGCCATGGAGAAGCTGCTACACATATAGACCCCATCTTACCCTATTGTAGGACTGCTGCTCTGATAGCATCTGTCCGTCTGGAAACCCTATGCTTTGTCCAAAGGTGACCCTGCTGTCCCCTGCATCCTGTTTCCCCTTCCTGCAAATAACTGTCTGGAGTTTGGCTTTCATTTATTCATCTCCATGTCTCATTATGTTCTTGTGTTTGTCTCTCTCCTCTTTCCAACTTCTCACTTTTTGTGCTCTCACACTGTCTTGATGCTGAAATGTGATATGCTCCAGCTGCCCTTGCCTTCAAACTGAAAGCATATATAATGGGGGGTAAGTTGCATCCTTGGCATGTTCACCTCACTCTGCCTTTGTGTATGTTGTGTGAGACCCTCTATCCTGACTAACTTCCCTTGTCCACGTGCCAGAAGGCCCTCTCTAAGCCTGTGCTGCCTTGCAGGGTTTCTGCCGGAGCTCCTGAGGACCTGGGAAGGGTTTCTAGCATTGGCTGGGAAGGCTGGAGCCCCAGAGCACATGTGCCAGCTGCCCTGGGGTGTCCAGCCCCAGCCGGTGGCACTAACACTGCCTTTGTCTCCTTTGTGCCTGTCCTTGCCCCGCAGGCCCGGGTAACAACGCGTCGGGGCAGTCCCGGGCCATGATTGCAGCCGCCGCCCGGCGCAGGGACTCCAGTCACAACGAGCTCTACTACGAGGAGGCTGACCACGAGCGCCGTGTGAAGAAACGCCGGGCGAGGTAAGGCTGCCCTGCCCCAGATGCTGCCGTGAGGCTCAGCCATGTGGGGCTTGCTGAGCCTGGAGGGAGCCCCCAGCCCACCATGAAGGGCTGGATGTGAATCTGTCACAAGGGAGGAGGCCTTTGAAACCCAGATGTGTAAGGGATGGTGACAGCTTGCAACCAGAATTATCTGAAGAACGCACGTGCAGCTGAGTTCATGTATACGAGGCAGATAAGCTGATGCAGTGTCGTGGATTAGGGAGCAGTCAAGTGCTTGACAAGTCTGTAGTTACTTGTTATAGGAAATCCCATTATTTTCTCCCATGCCCAGGCTTGTCAGTTGAAGTAATCCAGGGATTGGATCAGTGGAGTGCTTGGCATTGCCCATTCATGGGTGAGGAGAATGCTTGTGTTTGCAGGCTAGTCAAAGGGACAGTTTGACTGGGTTTCAATGAATTGAGGAGGAAAGACTCGGCCACAAGCAGATACATTTTATTTTGGAACATAGATATGTCTTCTGTCAGTCATGCTTGAGCTTCAGAGTCGATGCCTTGTTGAGGTGACCTGAGACAGTGCCTCTGTTTGCTCAGGAGCCCCATTGCAGTCTGTAGTTAGCATACCTAACAGTTTGAGGCAAGCTGCTTATGGCAGGCTCCCCTGAACTGAGCTGTTTTTGGAAGGAATGTGTCATAACTGGAAGGAGCTGGCTTGTTTTGAGATTTCTTTTGGCAGTTTGTTTCACTGGGAAAGTGCTGGCACTACATCCCCTCCTTGCCTGCTTCAGTCTGACCTATGCTCTATAGCCTCTGTCTTTTAGGCCCTCTTCCAGCCTCAGAGCATCAGGAACTTAAACTTGCCCTTCTGTGAAGTGTAGCATCCTAACTTGGGCACATCTCCCATGCTTGCTGAGCTTGGTTAGAACAGCTGCTTAGTCAGAGGGAAATCATCAGTCACTAGATAAACCAGATGTTTCAGGCCAGGAGTTTAGAACTGATTTCCACCCCCACTTCCCCCATGTCAAATTAAACAAAATGGTCAGGGGTCAGGGCTTCTCATGCTGTTCCTCATGTACAGCCTGAATGCAGAGTGCTGTACCTCTGCTTGTAGTGAGGCAGCTGCCCCTGGCTTTAAGATGCATTGGATATTGAGAGCATTGTGGACAGTCATTGGTGACTTGAGAGGAAATTAAGTATAGAACAAGTCCTGTCTGAAGGGACCAAAGAGTTCTGTTGGGTGGCTCTCCCATTATTGTTTCCTCCTCACTAGCTGCAGTGCAGCCCCTCACTTGCAAGTTAGCCCAGCGCTAGGTAATGAGTGTCATAAGACATCTGTTCCCCTTTTGTGGTGTGGTCTTGGTGTTTGCTCACCTGTGCCAACACAGGAACGGTTTGCAGAGGATGCCTTTAGCTACAGTGTTAGGAGTGAAGACGGAGGAGTGTTTTCACCCTTGCTGTTCTGAGGAGGGGTGCAGGGCACTCATTGGGCAGCACAAGCTCTGCACCCAGCTGGTGGAAATGGGAACAGGCAGCACAGAGTGTCTCAGAGCAGGCTGTGTCCTGGGTCACACTAGGCTGTGGTCAGCCTCCCCCTGAGTGCTTGCCTGGTCTGTGCTTCGTGCTGCAGTCCTGTGTGCTGTGGCCACTGTACTCAGACACGCATTCAACACAAGGGCAGCTGTGTCTTGTTTGAGTCATGTAGCTGATGTTTATGCTGCGCTGGCAGAACCAAGTGCAGTGCTCAGGGCTTTACAATCTTCATCCCAGTTTATGGCCCTCAGTTGCTGGATGGCTTGGGAAAAGAAGGAAAAGCTGCTGGCTAGCCCTCAGACTGTCAGTAGGGAAGATTTTGTGTAAATTGGTGGCAGGCAGTGACTTGATGGCAGATGGGAATAGGAGGCTTGTAAATCCTGACTCCCAGGCTCTGCCTTAACCACAGACCCATCCTACTTCTTGTTACGACTCCTGCTGTCCTGAATTTTTTGCTGCAGGCTCGTGGTTGCGGTAGAAGAGGCTTTCACTCACATCAAGCGCCTCCAGGCAGAGGAACAGCAGAAAGCTCCAGGAGAGATGATGGACCCCCGAGAAGCAGCCCAGGCCATCTTCCCCTCCATGGCAAGAGCTCTGCAGAAGTACCTTCGCACCACCCGCCAGCAGCAGTACCACAGCATGGAGAGCATCTTGCAACACTTGTCCTTCTGCATCACCAACAACATGACACCAAAGGTAATGAATCAATTTCAGCTTTCTCTAACACTGCTGCAGGAGGGAGGGAGAAGGGGATGGCACATCTGTGTGTGCAAGCAGAGCTGAAAGTCGTCAAGGGAGGTGAACGAAGGTTTTCATACTTGCTCCCTGTGAATTGACCAGTGTGGTATAGGTTGCATCAGGTCTTGAAGGGAAGAGAAATATAAAGTAATATTTCCTCTGCAGCATCTTCTGTCTCTCTTTATCTGGAAGTGCCTGTGAGGTATTTGTTCTTGAGTCCAATTCAGCAAACTGAATGCTTAATAAATGTTTGAAAGGGTGGCTTTGAGTCACAGGAGTTTTCCCAGCTGGCCTGTGGTAGCAGGATGATGCAGGTGGCAACCTGCAAAAGATCTTTTTTGGTTTTCTTCCCCCTCTGCCTTGATGCATTTTGGACTGCTGATTATTGCCTAAATCTGTCTCTCTTGTCAGTGTTTCCAATTCATGGGGTGCTTGATCAACCATAGTTTGCTGCTTCATGCCCAGACTGTGACTGTTGACTTGCAGATGCAGGGAGGGACTGAATGATAAGGGAAACAGGTCACACAATTCCCCTCCCACTCCCTACCTTCCCTTCTAAGAACACCCCACAGACCTAGGGAAGGGTTATTCTTGGACATTCACTCAGGACTTACTGCAGTTAGAGCAGAAATGCTGTCAAGAGATGGGTCTTAGCACCCTCTCACTGTGAGCCACCCAGGACCTTGCCCAGGTATGCAAGGGGATTTCTGCTAGATTAAGACTGCAGAGGGACTTTAAAATACAAGCAAGGTCAAATGGCGTTTTGCGTTCAGTTTTCAGTTTTGCACTCTCAGGCTGAAAACACGGAGACATTTCTTTATCACTTTAGCTTGGCCTGAAGGAGAGAGCTAGCTATCCTGATGGATATGACTGTCTGGGACTGTAGTTTTGGGGTGGGTTATGGGGCTAGTAGGGGAGAAGTTACCGCTGTTCTACTGAACTGCTGCCAGATGGCTGTGCTGATGGTAGAAGTCAGAGCTATAACTTTGCAAACTTGCTGGGATGGACTGAAAGATGGATCTCCTGATGTTTGTGTCTACTGCTGGGTCTGAAAAGCTGAGAGGGCCTGGGGAGAAGATGTCTTCTCAAGTGTGAAAGCTGAAACAATTTGCAGTATGGCAAGCCCATGCTCGCGGAGCTGTGTTTGGGGATGGGAAGGGAGCAGGGCGAGTTGTGGGGCTGGTGCTAACGTGTGTCCCGCTCTTGGCAGGCATTCCTGGAGCGTTACCTCAATCCAGGCCCAACCCTCCAGTATGACAGGGATCGCTGGTTCTCCAAGCAGTGGACGCTGGTCAGCGAGGAAGCGGTCACAAGCGGGTTACAAGATGGCGTCGTGTTTGTCCTCAAGTGCTTGGACTTCAGCCTTGTTGTTAATGTGAAAAAAATCCCCTTCATCAAACTCTCAGAAGAGTTCATAGACCCTAAATCTCATAAATTTGTCCTCCGCTTACAGTCTGAGACTTCAGTCTAAGGGATTTTGAGGGTGGGTTGTTGGGAGATTTTGGTTTTTTTTCAATATCGTGCTTTTGGGTTTAATTTCCCCAATGCTGACTGAAACTGGCAGATGATGGACCAGTAATATTTGACCATCTGCACTTTACTTGGAAAGGGGAGGGGGGAGCTGGGATATCTTATCTAGAAAGAAGTATCTTAAGAGGCAACAGGGCGACTTGGCTCAGTTAGCTCAGCCTTGGAGTCAGAACAGATTTTTTCCTTTGCCCCTCTTTCCAGGCATCCTGTAAATCTCATGCTCTCTTTCTCTGCACGGCTGCAGTGTCAGAGTTGTTGTTGGAGTGCTGCCTTACACCGTGCACACCTGTGTCCTTGTGTCTCTGCTTTTGCCACCTGTGGCTGCTCCTAGGGCTCATTGCTCACCTGTCCCTCAGAGAAATCTCCTGGCACAGGATGCCACAGTCCCTGCTCGCTTGGGGAGGAGGGGATATCAAAGGGTGGGGGGGTGAGAGGACTTCTATTCTTTATTCATCTCCTCCTCTCCATGTGCCTCTTCTGTCAGTGCTGGACCTCTATGGGCATAATGGGGTGGTTTCACCCTCTGTGAAATTGCTTGTCTTGAACTGGATCAGCCCATTTACAGCCTTATTTTTTTTTTCCTTAATCAGTGCTTGTTAGTGAAGTTGTTCTTCGTGTCACAGCTCCCTGTTATCTCCCTCTGTCCTGCTTGTGGCATCTTTCTCAGGCACGCCCAAGGCTTCCTGTTTCTGTCTCTGTCTGGCTTTCTGAATGTGTTTCTCCAGGCACTGCAGCTTCCTTTTGCACCTGCAAGGGCTGTGTATTTGCACTGGGACAGGGTCAGTAAGTAGCTGGCTCCTCCTCAGATAAATCACAGACCCTCCCTGCGTCTGACAGCCTCTTTGAGGGGAAAGGGGTGTAGGCAGGAATGTGCCTCTCCCTCTCTAGCCAGCTTCAAGTGTGTCTGGAGAAAAGAGGGGCAAAAACACTTCCCTCCTTCAGGAGAGGAGCCAGGGAAAGGCTGACCTCTGCCCCATTCACTTGCTTTGGAGAACTGTTATGCTCTGGAAACACTGCAGTGAGTCCTTCCCCACCATACGCCTTCAGATGTAGCTAAGAAATACCAAACAATGCCTGAATGTTGAAAATCTGCCTGCCTTTCTTGGCCTTGCTGTACTGTGGGAGTTTCTGCTCAGCGCTGGGATCTGCTTCTGAGAGATGTAGTTTTGTTTGTGAGACTGCCTTTGCATGGGTGAATTCAGTCACTTGAGTTTGGAAGGGTTTTTTTAGTGGCAAGCCTAAATCAACGTCTGAAGTATGATTGCTAGCACAGAGCATGGAGTGACTGGAGCCAGCTGCAAGGCTGGCAGCGACCTGAAGGTCCCTTGAGATCCACGTGAATGTAAATGATCAATTCATTCTGCTCAGTCTTTTGCCATGCAAATATTCCTTATCAGGCAGGATCTGGCCTGCCCTCCGTATGGATGTCTTAACAAGGAAGGCCCTAGTTCCAGCAGTGTGTAAGTCAGTGCCTTTCATTGTCAGTCTGCACAGTCTTCTGAGGAGGGCTGTGACAGCCCCTCTTGGCCCTTTTGGCCTTTCCCAGCCCTTCCCACGGCAGGCATGGGCTGACTGGTGCCTGCCACAAGCTGGTGGGAGGGAGCAGCCTCCTTAAACAGTGATGCTGGGGACAGAGCAGGGAGGTCCATCCTCTTCCAGCTTCAGCAGCAATGGAGATGCATGTCCAGCAGCACCTGTGGATAGCCCTCTTGGGATCAAGGGAGCACCCTGGTGAGTGAGGGTCCAAAGTGATGTTCCCCATCCAAGAGTCACCTGCAGTTTCCAGTGCCTTTATTCCAAGCACGTGGTAGTCTCCTGGATCCTTTTTAGTCCATGTAATGTGCCAGGCATGGTTGTAAAGAAACTGGATGGCATGGCACATGATGGGATTATGCCCTTTGCCCTTAAAGGATGGGAAGTAGGTAGTGTTTCCCTTCTCTAAACTCAGTATTTGGATTTTTTGGCAGATCTGGCTTTCTGGTAGTCTGTATGGGGACACCTTTATTGGCTGTGGCCTTTGCAGTGTTTTTCTTTCAAAAAAATAGGTCAGTTTATTCCTTTAAAAGAAAAAAAAAAAAAAAAAAAAAAAAAAGGAGAACATACAGTATCTTACACTTGGCTCTCCTGAAGATGCCTGCACCTGGTTTTTATGATGTGCATAACCAGCAGGGTGGGAGAGACTGGGAGTAGCTTGGGAGACTGTGGAGCACTTAATACCTGTGTGGAGGCTACTGCCTGTGGCTGAGTTGGCTCATTTCTGTGAAGCCAGAACAAGAACCACCTTGCCGGGGGCTTGGGTGTGCCATGTGTGTGAGAGCACCTTGTCACAGGCACATCTGCAAAACTTTTTTACTTTCCCAGGATTTCCTTCCCCTTTCCTTTTCCCTGCCCCATGAGGAGGGGTTGTCTGACAGTATCTGCTCAGGAAACTCATGTCTTAATTTTGTTAAATCCTTTAACACATGGAGAACCAGACGGAAGCAGCGTGTGCTCAGTCTGGGTCTGCTTACTTCGTCTTTGTGCTGTGGTTCAACACTGCCTTTTCTGCCTGCTGCCAAAAAGGACACTGTCAACAGGGGCCAACTCCTACATTAAATACTCTTTCCTGTATCAGCAGCATGAATGCTTTGCCTGATGAAATCTGAAGGAGAGGGCTCTCTCAAATGGTGTCTTTAGGGATGCAGCCTGCTTAGAGGTGAGGACAGACTGAAAGGGGAATTATGATCCCTGGATATTCCCTGTTCTGGTATTTTTAGTGACTTTTTCAGGGTCTCTCTTGCTGCCCTTCATGCAAAATCAGGGGACCACTGTCATACCTACCTCACTGGAGTGTTGTGAGGCTAAACTCAACTTGCTTTCAAGTGGTTTGAGATCCACAGTTGGATCTGTGGCATCTGTAGGAATTCAAACTATAAAAAATACTGAGTGGTGTGTGCGGACTGGTTTGTTTAATTCTGTTTATAGCCAGCTAATGAGTAAGAATGGAGTCATAGGGAACGAAGCTCTGATCCAATTCCTGCAGCCCTTACTTCTGCCGAGCTTGCCAAGAGCTGAGCATAAATACAACTTGTAGGGTTTGCCAGCCAAGTGCAGGCTGCTCCTCCGAATGCCTCTCCTATCCTGCACTGTCTCCTTGCACATATTTTCCTTCCTCCCAGTCTGGATGTTTGTACCTGATTAGGAATTGTGGAGAGTTTATTAGAATTCAAGAGGTTTTTTAATACAACCCTGTTGGTGGTGGAGTGGTCAGTGTCCCCCCTGGAGATGATCCTTGCACTGGACATCCTTCACTGGAAACTGAACCATTTGATAGGGTGCTGTGCTGCCCAGCCAAGAGTGGTGGTGCCCCACTCCTCTTTTCCACGTTGGTATGTTTCCTGTAACTCAAGTATGCTGTTCAGATACTTTAAAGGCTTTGGGATTTTTGCTCTCAGATTTGTTACAGTCTAAATCCAAAGCCGTGCTGAGATCTTGCAAAACCAGATGCAGCTGAGACTTTCAAGTGTGCTAGAGCAGATGGAAATGGCTGTGGGTTTCCATGAAGGCTGGCTTTCTCTTTCCTGGCTATAAGTTGAAAGATTTGAATTTCTTGCAGCTTCCAGGAGCGTAGGGGCAGGTATTACTCAACGCTTTGCCAGTCCTTTCACTGGGCATGGGCAGGTGGTGGTGTCACATCTGTTGGCCTCCCTCTGCCATGTGGTTTCAGCCATGGGTGCAGACTCTGAGGCTGCCCTGGGTCTCTGTGTCCTTTCCCACACCTGGAAGCTGAGCAGGCAGCACTCTTGGAAGTGGTAGCATTGTAGCACTCCCCTCCATAGCATATCTGCAGGGCTGGGAGGTGCTGGGGCTGCACTTGGAAGCTTGGAGGCAGTGCACAGTAAGGCTCAAGTTTGGAGATCTGAACAAATCCCAACCCTTATGAAGCCTCCAAACCTTTTGCTTTAGGATAGGGCTCTCTGTGCACCGCCTTGGGAATCTGCTGTTGCTGAGTACAGCCAAAAGCTGTAGGGAAGGAGTATCTGGAGCTGGTCCTGCTCCACATAAGTCGCTTTGAAAGGTCTCGTTTGAGATGTGCTCACTTCCAACACTTGCTGCTGAAGAAACTGTAAAGATCCATAACTTGCTAAACATGGAAACCCATTCAAGCTAATTTCATCTTGCTCACCAGAACTTGTAATTCTGCTCTTCTCAAAGGAGAAACAGTCTTGCAGTCTTCTGCAACAATGCTGTAGTCTGGTCCCAAGCTGGCTCCTCACTTGGGCTCAGTGCTGCCCAAACGTGTGAGAGCTGCTCACAAGGTGTGTGTGCAGGTGTTTTCTTATTCAGCTTTTGTGTGTCTATGTGTTTTTCCCCCTCTAGTGTGCACATCATATGTGTTTAAAGCCTCAAGCCAGACTTGGTGGCTCAGTGTTTCAGCTGTCCTTAAGAAGGAAGTGCTCTTGGAATTGAGCTGGTTTTAGAAAACAAACAAAAAAAGAAAGAGGAAACCCCCCAAATTTCTGTTCTGAAAGAGATGGCTTTGGACCATGACGTCTCCTACAGGAGTGTGCATCCTCCTGCGTCCAGGCTGCTCCTCCCACGGATGATGACCTGAAGTTGCAGTTTCCTACAGCTGTGAGTGGTGCAGATCGCTTTGGGCCAGTCCCACGTGGGGTCCCCGCCGTGCCAGCAGCACAGCTGGCATTACCCACCCGTCTACATCCCTCCAACAGACTGCATTTTGTATCCCTGGTGCACACGGAGCCCTGTGGGCAGCAGGCAGCCAGCCCTGCCCTGGGTGTGCTCTGCCCAGGGAGGGAGGGGATCCTTCCTTCCCTTTGGCTGCTTCCCAGGCACCTCTCACCAGCACTGATGATGCTTGGGGGTATCTCCTGTGTGCACAGTGGGGAGATGCTGTGGCCACTACCTGAACAGGCATAACTGTGAAGGAATCTTACACTCTTCTGTGCCTGGTTTTTTTTTTTGATTCAGCATTATTGTGTCTTGGGGAAGGGGGTGGGAGCAAAATGCCCTTCCCCTACCCTCCCTTATCACTGTGTAATACTTTTTCTACACACACTGTGTATAGTAAGAAGGGTTTTGCCAAGGTTTTCTAATTAATAGACACTAACCAGCATTTCTTTCTTTTTTCTCTTCTTTGCACATGTGACTTTAACTGCAGTGGTACATGGTCTTTCTGTTCTTTTCTAATCGTGAACTTAAGTAAGCAAATTCCTGGTGTCTGTGACATTAATGCACTGTGGGTTTAGCCTTGTAAATTGTTCTGTTCCAAGCTGGGTTCTCTTAAGTTATAGCTGGATGGGGTTTTGTTGTTTTTTAAACTGAAACATAAAACCGTTTTACACTTTGCATATTTTGTACAGTAAAATTCTGGAAATAAACCGAAACCAGATTTGATTGTCCCACTCCTTTCTCTTACCCTTCAGATGAAAAAGCTCTTCTGGTCTTCAAGCATTCCTTAGCTGTGGACAGGAGGGGCCCTGCAAACATGTGGTTTAGCTTTTTAGAAGTTGTCTTTTTGTCACCCTCATTCTAGGCCTTTCTGGTCTGCCCTCCAGAGTAAAATGCAAACTCATTTATCACTCCTGAAGGAAGACTGGTAAGTGACTGCTTTGAACACCTGAAATCCCAAATGATGGGGAGTGAATGCAGCTGGGGAAGGGGGGGAGGGGGGGCATGACTGTAGTGCAAACAGGTTTTTCTGCCTCATGTGTTCCCATAGTTTGCACACAAATTATGAAGTGCAGGATTCACTGCAGAGTTCCTTATTTGGCTCTGGTGGAGAGGAGGAGTGGCGAGAGGCAGAAAAGCCAGTGCTCCTTGTTTGTGTGGATGCAAGCTTGTGCGCTGCTAAAAAAAGTTGCAGGCATCTCACCTCAACAGCATCTCTGGGTATGACTTTCCCCACCATCAGATTCCATCTCCAGCACACCAAGAGCTCAGAAAGATCAACCAGCTGTGCCCAAGGAAATATGGGAGCAGGTTTTTTGTCTAGATGTTCTTTGGTTCCCACTCTTCAAGCAAGCCCAGCCTAGCAGATCTCCTTGGTGGCTTCAACTGCTGGAAAAATCCACAGGATGCTGCTCTTCAGTGAAAAAGAATGCAGCAGTTGTGAAGATCAGCAGTACAGATATAAATGCCTGTGGAGAGAATCAGCCACATGAGTAAATCAGTGCTTTTGGGGAGACAAATGTATTTGGGCTAGAGAGAGCTGAACTAAGGCCTGGGAGGAAGCAGGAAGGGTGGGATGGGGGTGTGCTCTGTTCTGCCTCCTGCCCTCCCTTGATCTCTGCTTTTGATCTGTTCCACTCATCCTGCTGGTGCTTTGGCAGTGCCCAGCCCTGCACTGTTTGCAGGTCAGCTCCCAGAGATGGCCAGGGAAAGGGAAGAGCACTGCTGCTGCCCTGCAGAGCCTGAAGTGGAGGTGCAGGCATTGCTGATCCCTTCCTGCCCATCAGAGGAAGACCTGACTTGTTGGACTGGACCTGTGGAGGGAAGGGCTCTGTGGGAGTCAGCCACAGGTGTGTCATGGGAAGGTGCAAGCAGTAAGAATCTGGCATAAACAAGAGCCTGGGCTTGTCAGCCTCGTTCCAGGCTCTTAGCCTTGAGAGCTGTGTCTTTACATGTGAGTTCAGCACGCTCTGTTTCATTTCTGGGATAGTGCTGATACCAAATCAACACCTGACTGCTGCCAATTGTGGCGCTTTCTGTCCTGCTGTGGGCTGTGGAAGCTGATGGAAGGAACAGGCTTTGCTAGAGGGACTAGTTCCCTTGGCCTTCACCCAGAGCTCACATATCTGAATCATAAAGGGCTGTGGTATGTAGCTCAGCAGAAATTAGAGCTGAGGAAGCTGATCTGGTTTGGTCAAGTCTTTTCACTGAAGTTGCACAGACCTTTGAGGTGCGATGAAGCCTCAGGTGCAACGTTGGGTTACGTATTACAGATCCAAACCTCTGACAGAAAGGGGATGGAGGTTTTTGCTGGGAAAAAACCAACCACTTGGAGGGACCTGGCATCCTGAACCAAAGGTAAGCACTTTTTGCTTGAGGGACATACTGGACTTGAGGAGGAGATGCCTCTCCTGCAGTGCCCTTCTTGACCATATGGGTATAAGACCCTGGCTGGCCTGAGACAGCTCAGCACCAACCACTGCTGTGGGTATTTGGTGGCTGAGCTGTGGCTTAATTCATATGAAGATCGATTGGCTCTGGTAGATGATGGGACCAGGCCTCACAGCTGTGGACACTGAGAAAAAAACCTCAGCTGTAGGAAATGAAGTAGGAATCTGTGGGGCGAAGGGGGCACGTAGAGCCAGGACATAAAAAATGGGGTAAGAAGGGGATTTGTCACCTTCAGCAACTGCTCCAGAACCTTGCTTGAAGCACTAGCAGCACCTCACCATGAGATACTGTTAGCTAAATTAATAGTTTTAATAACGATTTATAGTATTATAATAAATATAAATAATATTTATTATAATAAATAATTATAATAAATAATTATAATAAATATAAAATAATATTTGATAACTATTAATAAATAAAAAATAAATAAAATAGTTCAGTGAGACATCTGGCTGTGGAGGTCGGTGGGGCTTCAAGCTCCAAAGCATCTCCTGGTGCAATGAACTGGCTCTGCTGTCTCAGTCCCAGGTCTCAACTCCTGGGAAGTACAGGAGGCATTGAGTTCAAGGGCTTCCTAGGGGTCCTGGAGCTCAGGACAGGTGGGGTGGGTGCAAGGGAAAGGGATAGCTCAGTAGAACATGGTGTCTCACAACAGTGTCCAGGAAGGGAAAGTGTATTGGGAGTTGGCCAAGCAGAGTGCTTTGATTTGTCTTTCAACAGCACTCCTGAGTTTATGTTGGATTGGGAAGGGGATGGGTTTAGGTTACAGTCCTTTCCGGTACTGACAGATAATCCACTGGGGCAAGGGCATCCATTCCCTTTTCACGTGTGCATCCATGGACTGCTGGGTCAGGAGGTGCTGAGAGAAAAGGGAACTGAGCACAACATGTCTGCAGGAGTAGGGTGGTGTAGTGGGGAGATGGCATACACATCAATCATTAGTTGTGGACAAGGTTACCTGAGTTGCTTTGAAAAGCTGTAACAAGTTTTACAGCTGGCTGTGAGCTTCTGTGCTAGTTTATGCTGACATGGTGCTAGGAAAGTGGGGAGTACTTCAAACGGGAAGAAAGCTGTTTTCCTGTTTGTCCCCATCTTCCTGTCCCTCTCCATAATGAACTTGTAAAAGGTTGTGGGTTGTGTTTTCCCCCCACCCCCGACCACTGCTCACATGGTAGTTTGTGTTCAGGTTGGGGCATGCTGCGAGACTGCCAGCCTACTCCAAAGCCTTGAGCTGATCATCCCTTCCTCCAAAATCTGGGGACCCCAATGAAGGCATCTGTACAGGACTTGGGGCTCACTCCAGTTCCAGCTCAGTTAATGTGAGAAATCTGGGGAGCCCAGGAGCCTTCCCACAGTGGCACTGCTGCTTGTTGGCCTCCTGCAGCCCAGGGGTGCTGCCTGCAGGAGAAGGAGGGCAGGTGTTTTCTGCAGAGACCACAGCAAGGACAGGGGGAATGATCAGTCTGTGGGCTCTGCGTGGGTAGCACTAAGTACAACTTGAAGAGGGAGGAGGAGGAAAATTTTTACCTTGTGGATGTGCATTTGAGGTAGATCAATGCATCCCCCTTGCTTATGTGTCAAAATATGGAGCAAGAAGCAAAGCCTCAAGAGAGTAGCACAAGGCAATGTGAATTCAGTGAAAGAGACCTTAGAGATTAGGGTGTGGGTTTTCCCTCCAGCATCCTTAGGAACATGAAGGCACAGAGTTTAAAAAGACTGAGACACCACAAATTGCTCTAGGCATGAAGCTACTCTGTAAATTGAAACATTTTAAGTCTCTTTCAAAGGCAAGAATCAGGCTTACAAATGCTTAAACATCTAGTCTTGGTCGCCATTTTTTTCCTTCTCATTATTTACAATGGTAGCACAAATGAAAAGTGGACGCATGGGGAGAAGGGAGAGGTGTTTGACAAAACACGTTTGATTCAGCCTCTTTGAAAGTTTTAAGAGGCGTTCAGAATGTTATGGCTCTTTGGACCTCTCCAGCACAAGTCAGATTCTGTGGGCATGCTTTAGAAAAGGGAACAAGAAGGAGCTGATTATATCTGGGCCACAGATGTGAAACAGATCTGCAGACCTTTTAGCTTCTATTTTGTAAAAGCTCATTCTTGAGTACTCATAATACCAGATCCTACAGTTGATTATAATTTTGCTTTGTAAGTGGTTGTGAGAATCTGGTTTAGTAATTCAGTAACTAGACTGTGGGAAGCTGTGCAAATTCCTTCAGCAACTTCATTTTGTGGGGACTAAAATGTTCTTCAAACATTTAGCTACTTTTGTTGTTCAATAACCTCTCTCTTTGTTGCTAGCAGGAGCAGACCTTTGAACGTTGAATTGAATTTTAAAGCAAAAAACAAAATCTGACACCAAGCAAATTTCAGGGCTGCTCTCTGGTCAAACATCACTTTATTTTTCAGCTGTGTTACTGAGGGAGGGACCTGATTCAAGCTGGGCTTCCTCCAAATCCAAAAGCACATGAGGTTGCCCATGGCTATTTAAGTGACTTACCATCCACAACCAAGGGAGGGCTCAGTCAGGACAGCCACTGGTAGTCTCTGGCAGGGAGGTGGCTCTCTGGCTGCTGTCGAATGTGGGATACTCCCCCAGCAAACTCAGCCCGTTCAAGCCTCAAGGCTTTATTCTTGTATGTGAAGCCATGACTCTTGTCTTCTGCTCAGATGGTGTGGTGATGTGGTTGCTGGTGGCACTGGGCATTACTGGTCTCTTCCCACAGTGACAGCAGTCAGGGTTTGTTTGCAGGATGGCTTCCTCATCAAGAGTTTGGGGCAGTGGGAAAAGAGGTCCATCCAAATATTCTGCTGCTTCTGCCCAGGCTGTTGAAATGGCTTTCCCCTGAGCATGTCCCACCTGTCCTCTCAGAGTAAAAGCCTTGCCCAGACATCTTTCTCCTCAGAAAGGAAATGTTGTCCCTCCTCATGCTCACAGCTGTGGGGATCCAGCGCAGGCAGTTCATGGCGGTGGTGTGAGGGAGATTCTGTCTCCCTGGGCTGGGGAAGGGGCAGCAGGGGTGGGGAAGGGCTCTGTCCTCCAGTGACCCTCAGTGCCATATGCTGTGGGAGTGGGTTGAGAAGAGGAAGATGGGCTACATAGAAATGGAGAGAGAAAATAAATTTGGGGAGCCAGTGAGGGTCAGAAGACTAGTAAGTCAAGAGGCATGAAAAGAAGGTGAAAAAGCTGTTTTCTTGTTTTCCATAGCATTAGTGACAATGCCCTTTGAGTGCTTTGCTGACTTCCTTTATCACAGGGGCTTGGCAAGAAAAAGCGCAAGGGGGGAGCGAGGCACCGGAAGGATCTTTGCTTCCATCCAAAGGCAGTTTGTAATCTGATTCCTGAAATGGGTCTTCAGGCTGCAAGGAAGCTCTGTAGCTTTTTTTTCCTTTAAATAGCTTAGCACCTTTTAAGCCTGGCAGAGTGTTCTGGGAGCTGGGCCAAGACTACCCTGGGCCCTGCCCCATGGTCCCCATTGTCATTAGATGTCATCTTCTGCCAAAGAGGTGTGAGAGTCTTCCCACAGCTATCCCCAAGGGGTACTGACCAGCCAAGGGCTGCTTTGCTGGAGGTCAGTGGTGCAAGGGAGTGGGGAGAAGGCCAGGGATGCTGCAGTCTTGGGTCTCAGGTACTCTCAAGTCTTGGGTCACAGTCCTGCTGGCACAGCCTCATTACCGAGGTTATCCTTCCTGTGTTTCCAGTTCCTAGCAGCTGGTCTTGCACAGTGTGGCATGGATGTACCTGGGGTATGAAAGCAGCCAGGAGGCAGTGAGCTTTGCCCCAGAGGGCTGGGGTACTTCTTGCCTATTTGTCCATCCTCCTCTTCAGCTCCCAAGTCCAGGCATCAGTGTGCAACTGACTGTGTGTGGGGCTTCCTCAAAGCTTTGCTGCAGTGGAGAGGAATCCAAATGCAATCTTGGCCTCTCTTTACAGGAATGTAAGTCAGTAGCAGCTGGGAAGTGATATGTTCCTGTCTAATTAACTATTTTCCTGGGAATAAAAGGCGATGTTTTCTGTTTTGTCTCTGTAATGAATCCATCATTTCTTCAGGTGTGATGTGCAGACAGACATGGAGAAGCAGCCGGTGTTCTCAGCTCTGTGTTCACTTTGGTGTCTGGCTGAGCAGCTTCATTCTGGGATGGGAAGCAGTTGAGATCTCTGGATTCTTTATGGGGCTGTTCCTTTCCCAAGGGAGACAGAAGACTCATCATTCCTCAGAAACATCACAAAAACTGCTGACCCTGAAAACATGGATCAATTTGTGATTTCCGGAGTGCCTCCCTTATCCTTTCCTCTTGCAGCTGTTTCCCAAATGGTTGACATGAAACTCAGAGCACTTTTGGGTTCACAGAACCTCTGTATCAATGACTGCTACCAAGGCAGAGACTTTCTCTTCCATGCTGCAGTATGAGAGTTGCAGCGTGTTGCTCCTAGTGGGTTTCCTTCTCCCTTGATTGTTGCTCATGAGTAGCACAGGGTGTGCTGTAGTACAGCACCCCAAACCCCTTGGCTGTGCCCTCCAGCCCTGTGTCTGGGGACGGGGAGGAGGTGCTGCATTACTTGGTGCTCTTGTCACATATCACGTGTTAGGAGGGTCCTCACTGTCACTGGGGACAGGTAAGACCAGGTTTTGGAGTATTTTGGGTATTAATTTGACAGTGGTGGGTTAATGGTCAGACTCAATGATTGTAGGGATCTTTTCTAGGCAAAATGATTGTATGATTCAGTGAAGAAAATGATCAGCTTGGAGCACTTGTGGTTCAATGAGGGCAAAATATACAATTCCTGTCTTTATCTGTACAAAGACTTGTTTAATATATCTAGTTAACGTGCTGGAGCAAAAGAATATTAGTGAAGGGAGACATGCTTGTTAAGCACTCAGTGCTGCCCACGTACACAAATTTTTATTTTTTGAATAAAGGAGTTTTTTGCAGGTTCCTCATCCAGACGTGCTGAATGTTTCTTCTCAACGTATACTGGGCAGAGTGAGGCTGGCTCTGCTCCTCAGGACAACCAGTGCCTTCCAAATGCCAGTGGTTGCTACTTGTGACAGAAAAGCCCAGGAGCGCCTGGGGTCCTGTGTGTCATCCCCATACCACTGTCTGACCCATCCCTGCAAGCAAAACACTCATTTGAGTGAAGCTGCCCTCTCCTTCACAAGAGCATTCTGTCTTTCAGCTGTTTGATCATTAGGATCTTGGGGCAGATGAAGTGTTACAGTTAAATGGGAAAGGCTTTCCTGCCCACCCATCCTCACTGCTGCAATCCTTCCTCTGTGGCAATGCATTCCTAACTTTTTATGCGATTGTCCCAAAAGCTGATGATAAGCAGTTCCTGTCTGTGGGCAAAGACAATGATGAGAACTGTAATGGCATACTGAGGGAAGAGAGAAAAGGCAGCCCCATCCCTGGCATCATGAAGGAGTGGCAGCTGTAGGATTAGTTCTTTCTTGCAAAACTCAAGGGAAACTTCTATAAACCACTGGCACCACTCCCCAGAAAGAGTTCAGCCTCTACACTTCTACATTATTTATTTCTTTTCCCTCTAGAGGTCTGTTGCTTTGAAGTGTTTAAGTGCCTGTGAAACACCTGTGCACATGAACATGTCCCTGGTGCTGTTTGCAGGGTCTGTCTGCTCTGCTGAAGTAATCTGTGCCTCTCAGAGCATCTAGAGTGGGGCACTTCAGAACAGAGGGCCATCCACAGTGAGAGAGGAACACACAGAAAGCACTCAGACACTCGGCATGTCTGGAGATTGTGCCAGTTAGGAAAGGCAGTAGAGGAACTTTTCATTATTCTTAATGTTTAGAGTGACTGATGAGGAGGCACTTGGCCAGTGCTGGCTGTTACCTTATGTAGGGTGAAACTGTGCATGTTTTGCTCCTGAGAGCAGCTCAAAGGTAAAGATAAGCTAGGTCAGTAATTGTCCCTTAATCACAGGCCAGTAGGCTACCAGAGGGCTACTTCTGCCTCTTCTTGCTCCTTACCACTGCAGGTGTGAATGAGGCCTTGAGTCCTGCTCACTCCCTCTCTGCGCTGGTGTCCTCCAGCAAATCTTTTGAGAAAAAAGCTGAAGGAGAATTCTGGGCACCCTGTTGGCCAGCAGAGAGTAGGGGGTGAGTGGAAGAGAGGAAAAGTCTCTGAATTTCAGAACTTTGGAAAGTTGTTTATCATCCCAGAGCAAGTTGATTGTTCTCCCCGAACAAACTTGGTTCATCATCCAGGCAAGCATGAGGAAGCACGGAAGAGCAAATGGTTGACCTGGGGGCTTTGCTGTCTATTCTTCTAGCAGGCTTTATCTGAAAAGCACATGTGGAGAGTTTGATGCTCAACAAGGAGCTAACTTGGCCTACAGTCATCTACCATGTTAGCACAGTATTCATTCAAGTGCACAGAGACAGAGAGAAATACAGCTGTGTGTTGTTCATACTGACATTTTTCACCAAGGGGATATGGCACACATGGGAACATATCAGTACTTCAGCTTTTTTACACTAGTAATTTCAAATTTCTATTTCAGCTAATGTAGAGAGAGGGAGTCAAAGAAACTGATCAACAGGAAGGAAAAAAACATCTATAAAATCTTACTTTGCAGTTCATCTGATAAAGGAAATATATAGTGTGTAAACCTTGTTTCTTATGAGGCTGATTCACATTTGTATAACTCTGATTCTTCTGTCCCTTGCACTGTTTTTTCCCCTCATATCACGTACCTCTGTCCTAAGCCAGTATAAGGAGTCAGAACAATGTTTTTTTGTTTGTAGCAAGAGAGGAGATGTGTATACTACCTATGCTAGCAACTCTGAACAGCTGGAGAACATCTTCATAAATATATTTATAAAGATAAAACCATCTCCAAACTCTCCATTCATTGCACTATTGCTAAACTTAAGAAGCTAAGACAATTGAAATTTGCCAGCATGGGAAAGCAGGGAGACCTAATGCTGCCACAGTGACCTACACATGGATAGTGCTGCACTCTCCAGGACCATGATATGGACCCTTGGCTTTGTGAGCGACCCCCTTGACTGCAAACTGGTACCCTGAGCTCCTTCTCAGCCTGCAGTCAAAAGAGGCTTCTCACATGGGATATCTGAGTCTCTAAGCAGAGAGTAACTATGTAACTAATACTCAAAAGCCAACAGCTTGAATCCCTCTGCTGCTCACACCCCAACACACCTCATCCACTATCTAATATGTTTGGATGGATGTGTTCCCTCCCGACACCTTGATCATGGAAAAACATGCTACGTGGGCTTTGGGTCAGCAAAAGCTGGAAGGTCATAGGGAACAGGAGTGCTCCAGGGTGGGCCCCTATGGACATTTCCATTGGCTTGGTCTCAGTGCCATGATCTTCAGACTCACTGGTTTGGACCCACATTGGGCTCAGAGCTGGATCAGCCTGTCCAGCAGTTCAGGAACTCATGAACCTCATATCAGGCCCCCTGCACTGACTCCAGATGTGGCCTGAGCTTTCAGGAAGAAAGAGGTTCAGACAGGAGACCCAGTGTTTGGTTTTGCATTGCACTGCCAGACAAGAATATCCTGTCATTACGTGGAATCACTGAAAACTTTAATAGCATCCCTAAAACCTCCCTCCCCTCCCTTCCCCTCCCAAAGCATTTTTCTGGCTCTTAGCATTTTAGGGAGTAGCTACAGACTCCCGCAGCAGAACTTGCAGGATTGAGTAGTCTTGGCAGAGTAGCTGCAAAGGGCGTCATGTTTAATAAAAGGGCTGAACTTTACAGTTAGGGTTTTCCCTATGTCTTGAAGTGAGATTTGGTCTTTGGATGTTAAGTGCTGGGCTGATGAACACAGAAAATACAAACTGGCTCCCTGCGTCCCTCTGGCAGCAAGCAGGCAGGCACTTTTCTCCTGCCCTGGGACACTCGGGGCAGATTCCCTGCAGATTCCTACTGTCCTTACTAAGGAGGCATGATTTGCAGCGGTGCTGGGTGCCTGCAGGTGCTGCCCTCCACGGGGGCAGTCCCAGTGGCTCAGCACCGCTGGGAATCAGGCGAGGGGGTCCCGGCAAAGGCGAGGGCAGGGGGAGCGGGGCCGGGGGGGAAAAGAGGAGCAGCGGTGCTTGCTGATGCTCAAACATAGGTCTTCCAACGGAGGGACCTGCTGCAGGGCAAGGGCTCTCGGGCGCCACAAGTCAAACTGCACAGAGTCACAGTTAGTCGTCATCATCATCATCATCGTCATCATCGTCGTCGTCATCGTCGTCATCGTCATCATCATCATCATCATCGTCGTCGTCGTCATCATCGTCATCATCATCTTCTGTATTTATCTTCCCAGAAAGCACGTCCTCTATCCAGTCCTCCAGCTCCTCAGCTGTGGGCAGGTCATCATCATCTCTGATGTCCATCCAGATGCTGTCAGCCTGTGGGGACAGGTGAGGAGGGGTTAGCTGCCCTCAGGGACACCGGAAAGAGGTGGGCTACACGGCTGTTGTAGGGTTGGAGCACAGGTGGGATGCAGGGCATTGACTCCCTCTTTCTACAGCCTGTGGGCAGGCTCTGCCAGAGCAACTCTCTGCCCATGCGTTGGGATCCCCACCTCCCCCTGGAGTGCTGCTGTGTCTGACCAGGGGCAGTGGGACTGGTCAGCAGGTTTACAGAAGTGTGTGGTACTGTGCGTGCTGATGAGAGGTGTGCCTGCTGCCTACACCTGTGAGCTGGAGCATTGCCCACCTTATGCATTCCTCACCCTTTCTGGACAGTTCTGTAGACTCCAAATGTAAAGAGGTATCAAAGAGACCCCTGACAGCACCCGCTGCATCACCCCAGTTCACAGGACATCACAGTGTTTGCCTCCTTCCATCCCCTTCTGGGACATCTTCCTTGGAGCCTTCACAACCCTCTGTCAGCACACTTTCTCCCCAGCCTCTTTTACAATCACCTTTGCCTCAGGACCTTGCTCTGGACTCTCCATGTGTGATAATGGTTCCTGCTCTGGGAAGACCCTTCCCTTAGATCATCTCAGCCACGTTCCCATGCATGGCTGAGATGGCACACCATGCATCTCAGCTGAAGAGAGGTGAGAAACACCAAAGCCTTGGATTGCAGGTGCCCCTGCTCTTTCCGTCTGGCTGTCTGCATCCATAAACCCAAGGGGATGGGAGAATTCAATAAGAAGACAATGACAAATTTGTGACTGTTACCCAGGGACAGCAAGCTTATTTGGTCTCTGAGGTCTAGAAATGAAAGTTTCCTTCTCTGCTTTGCTATAAGTTCCTTAGGTAAATGCCCGGATAAGCCCCTTTCCATTCACTGTCTCCCCTCCATAAAACAGGATCAGCCTCCTATTTTGCAGAGGTGCTGTGAAGTTATCTCATTCTCATTATCTGCATTTGATGTTGCAGAAGCACCTTCATGTATCAGAAGATAACTACCAGCTTTTGAAAATGCATCCAACTTCTTTCCCTGTCTGTGGTACTTAATTATCTTTGATTTATGGCTTGCTAAAAAGCCAGACCAATTTCTGCTCAAGGAAAGCTGTGTCACCCATGCAATATTTTCCTCCTAAATCACCAAAACTGTAATAAAAAAGAACCCCGGAGAGGCATGCTCTTGCTTCACTCAAATGTTTATGTCCCTAACCTCAGGACTGTTCGTGCGGCAAAAGTATGACACTTTAAAATAATGGGAAGAGGAGTAGCTCCATTTCACCTCGAGAAGGTGCTGTGCAAATAAAGCAGTGGTATTTTTGCAGGGCATCATGGCCTGAGCCACAGTCACCACAATGTGATGAGCCAGCTGGGGCTGCTGGGAGCTTTGGTGTTTGCATTGGCAGGTTTTTACAGAAGTGAGTGGTCACGAGGGTTATGTCCACTGAAGCCAACAGCAGTGTTTATTTTCACTCTGTTGTGTAAGTCCCACTTTGTACCTGTGTAACTTGGCTGAATGTAGTGATGTAACACTGAAATAACAAAATGAGCTCAGTGTTTGTTTTAGATATCACCTGCCAACCTAGAACTTTCTTAAATCTCTCTCGAGAAATAAAGAAAGGACTTAAGAGGAATGAAATAAACCTTGCAAATACTGTAATCAACAACCTGAAACATTTACTGTATCAAAGCCAGATAATGCATGAGTTTTTACAGGTCTCTGAGTGACTGCTGAATAATAAGGCATATGTTCTTACCTAATTCTGCCTTCTATATGATTCTCATGCTGCTGACAATCCCATGACCTTCAACTGGCTGCTGTTTAATGTAGCTTTGACATGACTTAAACATGACCAGTCACAGTAAATATAATGAAGGTAGATACTGTATTAAGGGTTAGTATTAAGAGCATAAGACTGTAAGACATGGGCTTTCTTTCTGGCTTGTCCATTAACTTCTCTCATGATCTCAGGTGACAGGTGCTATTTTGGCCCTTTTTCCTTTTGTTTCTCCCTTAACGATTCTGCTAACAAGCACTGGCTCACTGGGTCTTCACTCTCTAGGTGTCTGCCCCATGGTCTGGTGGAGTACTGCTCTATTACAGGCAAAAACTCACGTGGAGCCAGGACTGAAACTACTCCATGACTCCCAAGTCAGCCTCTCAACCCCCTCAAGTGAGATGAGCAAGATCCAAGAGCTCTGCTACCTTCACAACACCGTTGCTTTGTCTTCCCCACCATGTCTCCCATGTTATAGCCCTGCCGCATCTGTTGTAACAGGAGGCACAACCGTCCAGTTGCACAACCCTTGCTGTCCCTCTTTTTCTGGGTGATTGATACAGGAGAGAGGATGTGGAGGCCGGAAGCAAGGCCAGTGTTGAGCCAAAACAGCACCCAGCCCCACAACTTGTCCTAATCTTAAGTCCCTCCCTGCTCTCTTCTGATGAAACATCAAGTTCACTTATAACTCAAATTTCAAACATGAAGTTAAGCACCAATTTACAAACACTTCTGTGGTGAAGAGATTTCTGCTTCCAGAGACACTTACATACCCCTACAGGTTCTTTTTAAAGAGATTAAAACAAACACCCAGCACTTAAATATTGAAAGTAAACTAAGGTAATAGGTGAGCCAGGAAGGAGCATGCTGCATTGTGGGCTGTCCGATCATCTGGGCTGTTATCGGGCATTTATTCCTCAGGAAGAGGAAAAAATGGTTTCTCTCTGTGTCAGGGCTGTGAAGCATGTTACATTGCACTCAGCAGCTCTCCTGACATCTCTAGTGGTGAGGGTCAGAAGGGTCCCTCTCCCACCTGCCTTAAAAGCTCACAGTGTGTGGGCAGCATGAGATCAGTCCCATGGCTTTCTGGCTCAAAGGCAACAGCAGTGAAAACAGTAGCAGCTAGAAAGTTGTCCCAATAGCACAGCTGTGGGTGCTCTGGGTACTGTTCCTCCCCCAGCTGTGCCAAAGTAGCACCTGCCTCTGCAGGTCTCCCTCTGCAGCTGCTGCCTGTGGAATGGTGTGGAAACCTTCACTGCCACCAGGTGTGGGGCAGACAGGTCTCCTCTTCCTACCCAAATCCCTCCAGCACTGCCTGCACTGCAGTGGCCGAATGGAAGAGGGCCTGGATGAACCCCAGTGCACTCTCCTTACCACAGCAGGATCCCTTGATTACCAGTTTAATGCTGTACTTCTGTTAAAGCTGCGTATTTATGTAGCTTTTTTCAAGCTGTGCAGTTTCTCCTTGTCATCTGTTGGGGACAATCTTTCCCTCCTACACTCAAGCTGTGCCCTTTTGCTTCTGTAGAAAGAAACAACCTCCTTTTCCTCCTCTTCTCCTCCCCTAAACATGGCTTTCTTGTCCCCCCCACACACATACTTTTTCTTCGCGAGCCACCCACGCTGTCAGAGCAGGGAATGGACAAAGGTGCGTGCTGTGAGTCAGGGTGGAAATGCAAGACCTTAAAACCAAAACTGGGAAAACCCTTAATCTCAGGCCACAGAGGCTGGTGCTGTCCTCAGCAGATGTGATTTGTGTGTGATTTGGCAGCAGAAACACACTCAGACTAAAACCCTCAGGCCCAACCTTGGAGGTGTTAGAAACCCTGCGGCAGGTGTTACAAACCTCCGATGAGTCCTTCATATTTTTTCCCCAAGAGAAAGGCCTGTTCTACCTACACTTAACAGTGGAAATCTCACTGTTTCCAGTGTACCTCAGGACCCAAACTTACCAGCACCCTAATTTTGGGATCACTGAATTTTCTGGGCACATGCTACTCACGTCCGTGACGTTTACAACCCCGATCTGTGGTCTGAACAGGTCAATCTTGAAGGTCTTCTCCCAGTAAGTGATGAGCTGCAGGAGTAAGACACAAGGCTCAGACAGGGGTGTTTGCAAGGCCCCATTGCATTAGTTCAGCCAGCTGGGCTGTGGAGCAAGGAATGTGCATCCTTGCATGCATGGGAGAGAGGAGAGGCTGAACACAAGCTTGGGCTGCCACATGTGGTAAAGGAAAGTGCCGACTCCAGGGGTGTTCCCAAGACAATGCCTTCTCAGGAGGCAGACCCAAACAAGCAGCTTTCGAGGGGATGGCCTGTGGTCCAGTTTCCCATCCTCCCTTGTCCCACATTCCCAGGGGCAATTCCTGCACTGGTGTGTGCACATGCACACCCCCACACACCCCCTCATGCCCATCCCATCTATAAGTTAAACCAAGAGAGGCAGAGAGCCTCTGCCACTCACCAGAGGAAAGTCATCAGGGTCAATCCAGACAATGCTCAGGTCGGGATTATCGGTGTTGTCCCTGGCAACCTGCTTCAGGATTTCCAGGAACTCAAAACCATCTGAAATGATATATGAGCCACTGCAACTCCCCTGCAAATGCACAGGCACTTTTTGCTTGTGGGGTTTCCAGCTTCCCTGGCTCCCCTATGCACACAGGAGTTGTTTATAGTTCTCATTAAAATGCTGTCTCCCAGCGCTTTCTTTTGATAAGGCTTTTAATTTCAAGCATCCTCCTCGGGTAGTGAAATTAGTTACACATGAATTAAGCCCCATAATCCTTCCGTGGAGTGGAACAATGTCACTATTTTCTTGTGGTGAGGGAGGAACTGAGCCCCCAGGAGGCCAAAGCTCTCTGATTTGCTGATGGCTGTGAGAAGCACTGATGCCATGGCTTTTCAGGAGTTGGTGGCTTCGGTTTCCCACGTGCCTATCCCACACCCAGCCCTCAGCACTCTCTCAGAGCAACACAGCAAGATGGATGCAGAGTTAGGGAGCGAATCCTGGTACTGGGGTGGAGGGAATTACTTTTTTTTCCCCAGGCAATCATCCATTTCTATCCAAAATTTTAGTCCTGGCTAGCACACCTGCTAGCACAAACACCCAGAAGCATCCTGGCTTCCACCCCAGTAGGCTGGGGCTCCCCATCCTGGCCAGGGTGCTAGGCTCCACAGTGAAAGCACATGAAAATACACTTTTTTGAAGGATGGAGAGTCACACAAGGAAGAAAATGTTCTCCTACCTGGGTCATCTTCTTCAGCAAAGGCTACGATGTGGATACCCTCCATATCATCCTCCTGGAAACAACACAACTATTACTGAAACCAGAAATGGGAGCTGAGGTGAGGCTGACTCATGAAGGTATTTAGTGCTGAAGGGGGTAGTTTGGGTAGTGTTGCTGAAACTCTTCAGATAAAAATGAGGAAGGCACCATGATGGCAATGGCAAGGGAACTTCTGATTATGTGAGGCAAAAGCTTGTCTGCAGAAAAGGACAAGGGCTCTCTAGCATGAGAATAGAGGCTCCCCCTTCATGGCTGAGGCCACATACCCTCATAAATTTTCAGCTCCCAGGGGATGGTTTGCAAGGAAACAAATATCTGCCACCATGCTCAGCTGCAAAACATGCTCCTTTGGGTCCAGCAATGGAGTATTTCTCACAATGTGAGAGGAAAAATGACTCATTTGGTCCCGTTTTTGGAGGTGAAGGGTATCTGCTTTAGGTGAGGGTCTCCATGAGCTGTGAGGAAAATTGAGTGGGGGGCTCATTTCAGGGCTCCAATAAGTGGAGGACAGAAATTACAGTTTGGTGGATTACATTTCTCCATGAAACATGTGAGTAATGATATTGGCAAAGGCCAATGGATCTGCTGGCCAGTTCATCATCTCCCTGCTATGAATGTCATCTCTGAATTATCCCATGGATCGGTTTCGCCTTCCTCACCCGCTGTCGGTCCTGGTTTCCATTTCAATTGGTTTTAATGCAAGAAAAAATTCCCATCTAAATGCTAATTTCTTTTCCCTTCTGAGCGCAGAGGTGACAAAGCCACCATCAAATACTGAAAGGAAAAAAAAACCCCTGAAAGATTAAGTGGAAAACATTATCTTTAAAAACAATAGTGGATGCTCAGCCTTTGTGGACGTCTTCAGGGAATACTTTTTTACTGGGCCATTCTAGGCAGATTTACTTGGGATTCAGACCACTTACAGCTGGAAAAATTTACACTGTTGTATTTTCTACATATTTGCCAGCAGCACAGTCAGACAGCAAAATAAAAAGCATATATGTATATGCCGTATATATGTATATGTATATATCAATAAAACGCAGCTCTATTCTGGCCCCCAAGACAGCAAATAAAACTGGATTAACTCCAGTGAAGGCAGTGAGGATGTTGTGAACTTGCAGTGAGATCAGAATCCAGCTCCCTGTCTTCTGTAGTTATGAGCCCACTGCTCACAGCAGAGGCAGGCTCTGTATTTCCAGGCTGCTGGTTGAGCAAGAATCCCACCATTGGGAATTCACACTTTTTATGAGGCTGCTTTAGAATATGGTCAGTATGAAAGTGAAACCACTGCATGTGAAAATTTTGTCTCACTGAAGCTCCGTTAAAAACCTTGGAGGGGCTTTGGTGGATCTTGGAAGCTGTACTCTATACAGAATCTGTATTTCAAAACAAAATGAAAAGCTATTGTGCCTAAGTGACTCATAACTCCTGTTTCAGTTTTATTACCTCTTGCCTTGGTGTATTAAAGACTCCCAAGGTTTTTGCCACTTTGGAGTCCCGCAGTGTTTCATGTTACACAGCTAAGAAGGGGATATCTGAATGCTGTTATAAATGTGTCGAGCCTTTTGGAAGAATAACTGCATCTTCCTTAGTGTCTGTAAAGCACCTGTTCAGCTTTGTTTTTCAGCATTCATCTGGCACTTGAGAGCTCCTGACCAGCTTTTAACACCATATTCACTCACAGTGAAGGGATAATTTGTTATACACAATTGTTCTTTCATTTTCACCCTTCTCTTCTTCCCCACCCCTGCAGACCATGAGAGTCCTCTGTGCATGATAGGGGCCAAAATGCGGGTTAGTTCTTCACGGCTGCTGATTTGCATCTTGCTTGCACTGTGAGAAGTGCAGTCAATGCACAATCTGCTTTGAAATCTCTATAATTAACTGTACTGCCTGCCTTCACTTCCCTTTTGAATTGTACAACTGCTCTGGTGCTTTTACAAGGACATGTAGTAACAGCATGGGGGAGAATGGCTTTAAACTGAAAGATGGTAGATTTAGACTGGATGTTAGGAAGCAATTCTTTACTGTGAGGGTAGTGAGGCACTAGAACAGGTTGTTCAGAGGTGTGGATGCCCCAGTCCCTGGAAGTGTGCAGGGTCAGGTTGGATGGGGCTTTGAGCAACCTAGTCTAGTGGAAGGTGTCCCTGCCACAGCAGGGGGTTGGAACCAGATGATCTATAAAGTCCCTTTGAACCCAAACCAGTCTATGATTCTGTGAGTTTCCATGAGGCATCTGCACAATCTCCATAGCTCACCCAGTGGGCAGGCCACAGAAACCACCCCACCAGCAGCACTGATGTCCCTTAGCTGAGATGGAGCATCCTTGGGCAGGACCACTACACAGGCCCCACACCTGCCTGGCACACTGCTTAGCTTTCCCTCTTCCTTCTGTGAAGCACACAGGAGCCAGCCCAGCTCTCCATTGCTGCTGTGCAAAACATTTGAGTACCCTGTTTGAACTAGGCACTAGGCATTGCAGCCAAGGCTTTCCCTTTTTCCCAGAAGGGAGAGAGTAGCTTGGCAAGCAAGGAAAGATAATGTTTTGCTCAGCCAGAGGCTAGAGTTCTTGAGCAGCAGTTTCTTGTTGGAAGGTGGCAGAGGACACAATGGTCCCCCACCACGTGTGCTTACCCATGTCTCAAACATGTCCTCTGGGCGCAGCTTCCTCAAGGTGGCCCTGAAAGGAAGACAAAAATGCTCTGTGAGGACATTTCCAACACTGTCAGCATCATGGGAAAGGTCACCATGGCATGTCTGTCTGGTGGCTGGAGTCAGCCACTGCACTTTGAATACAAGAATGGGGGCACTGTAGGTCAATTTATGGCTTTATTTATGGTGGCAAAATCCTGTCCATTGGAGTCACTGCAGCCACTATTTCTGCTTGGGAAGATGAGATGCCTCACTGTGCTGGGATGTGCTGATGAATTAGTCCCACACATGGCAGACTGTTCTGTCTGCGCTGAGAGCATGAGACAACATTCACTTTTGTTTTGGAGTCCCTGGAACATTCCTAATGGGCTCCGTCCACTCTTTCTACTGGTTTCACCCCAGCATAATTTCAGAACAGAAATCTTTCCCACCTCTGCTGAAGCAAGCAAGACAGGATAAACTCTGGGAAGAAAATTTGGATCCTAACCACCACTGATAAGAAAATTTAAAACCTAAGACTGGTCAAAGCAGATTTTTTTGAGAAGTAGTTCATAAAGGAAAAAAGATTCATAGCAAATATTTTCAGACATATCTGTAGCAGGAAGCCTGTCAGAGAGCCTGGCAGGCTCAGAATTGACTGGGGTGTTAGAGGGGCACCCAAGGAACACAAAGTCACAGCAGACAAGCACAAATCATCCCTTGCAAATCTGCATGCTGTGGTATCAGCTGTTTGGGGAGGATCCCCCAGCAGAGCAGGTCTCCTGGGGTGACCTGCCCCAGGACCTGCTGCAAAGAGAAGTACCAGTCAACGAGGTTTTAGAACAGATTGGTAGGAGTTGGCAGCATGTTCCACCAGAACCAGGTGGAATAAGTGACATGTGTATCCTGTTGCTTCAGTTTGCCTCACAAACGGAGCAATGGAAACAAGGGAACATTTTTTAGAGGTTCCTAAAATACCTGAGGAGGTACATAACCGAGTTCCTGTTAGATCAGAGAAGGGGAATCTCCTGTGGATTAACAACATTGAAGGGTGGAAATGAATGGTCAATTTTCATGACAGAGGGAATTAGCCAATTAAGATTCATAACATTCTTTGGCATGATCATATGCATAACTTATCCTCACATAATCTGAAAAAGATGGGAAATAGGAATATGGCAGCATTTGCTTATCATATCCAATTCTTTGGCAACCAACAAAGGCCTGACTATGAGTTGATACAGAGGATCTCCTGAGACTTGAGTGTCTGCATGATAGACAGGCATATAGCAAGTAACACATTTGCAGAAAACCAACCCTGATTGTACAGGTGCAGCAATTGGTTCTAAATTAGTTGTAATTAATTATTGCCTCTCAGGAAAGGGGCCCAGGTGTCACAAATTGAGAAAGAATCAGCTCCGAAGGAAAAAGGCCAAAAGAAGGTTGCAAACAGTTGGGAAATGGCCAAGGAGTAAAACGAACCATTGTGGTAATGGACAGCTACAGCGTGAGCCTCCACAGTGAAGGTATGTGTAGTTCTGGCCATCCCATCCCAGAAATGATATGGACAACTGAAAAAGGCACTTGGAAATGTGGGAGAGGTGAATGAAGGTATGGAATAACCTCTATTTGAGGAAGATTAAATAGATAAGAGCTCTTTATCTTGTGTAAGAAGTGGCTGAAGAGGGTTTCAGCAGGTACTCTAAAATATTAGGAATGATAAAGAAAATGCGACTAGCTTAGAACATGGTCAAGGTTCTAATAATGTCGAGGCTGCAGATTTGATCCCTGCACAGGCCATTCACTTAAGAGTTGGACTTGATGATCCTTGTGGGTCCCTTCCGACTCAGAATATTCTGTGATTCTTTCCCTATAGATTACCTTAAGTATTAAACATTGTTCCTCTTAAGAGCTAGTAGGTGCCCAGAGAAATTATTAGGTAGCTGGTATAAACTAAACAAATACGAATGGTCTTTTGGTACAATGCATATTACAGCTTCTGAACTCATTACAATTTGGTACATTCAGCAGCAGAACAGAAATAAGGTAGAAACATCTATAGAAATTGAAGAAATAGTCACTAAACACAAGATCAGGGATACAATTCTTGAACCAGCAAGTCCTTTCGTTGCTGCTGGTCCAAAACTATAGATTAAATCAGGTGAATGCATATTATATATTTAGGCATATTTGTACTTGGCTTTTAAGACACTTTCCCTAGCTGTTCTCCGGGAAAAGCTCTGGGAGAAAGCAAACTCAGCAGGAAGGATCTGGCCACACCCACGTGTACTGGTTGCTGTGTTGACTCTGGATACTTCCCTGTGCTGGAGGAGTGGGGTTTGGGTAACTAAGGGGAGCCAAATTCAGCCCCTGTGTCACTACACCACAATTGTAGAGAAGTGGGGGGTCCAACCCCAGCATTCTGCATGTGAAAGGGGCAGCAACCCAGAGGACTGAACCATGTAATTTTTATTTGTGCAACTGAGAGTGAAATCTGGGCTGAGATCTTGGAGTGGCAGTGACCACCATGCCCAGATGGACACCCATCTGTGCAGCCTTGGATGAGTCACCCCACGGTGCTGAGCACTGGCTTCTTGATCTTCTGTGGGGAGGATGAACTTTCCCACCACAGCCTGCAGCTGCCCAGCCAAGCTGTCTATAGGGAACCAGCACATGGCAGTGTTGAGGTTGCTTCATTTTAATCTACAGATCATCTCCATGTCTGACTAATTCCAGCCTGTGGCTTTAGGTCCTTTACTGGTGGCAAGGCAGGATGAAACACTTCTGCTCTGAGATGCCCAGCATGAACTACTGGGGACATATCGCTGTCACTCCAGGCTTCTTCACCTGCCATGGCAGCACCTTGGCAGGGGTGGGACTTCAAACATATGGGTTTATGGACTCCTTTTACTTATTTTCTGAACTTTGGCACTTGCAAAATACATGGCCTTGCTTCTACCAAGCATAGCAAAACATCTAAGACTTGGGGGAATTCCACTGCAATTTTGTGCTGCTGAAGAGTTTGCCTTATTAGGATAGCATTTAGATGGCTGTGTTTAATCAGCCTTCTGATGCCGCTGCTTGACAGAAAGAGCTTGGGGAAAAGAAAATGGTAAGGACTAAGACCAAGAAGCCTAGAAGGTCAGCAAAGTGAATTTTGGGTACACGGAAGATAGAGGAGCCCTTCATATTTCAGAAAAAGCAGAGAACTGTTTCTGGTGAGTCTCAGATTCTGGAGATCATCTCCTGTCTGTGTGAACACAGACCTCCAGCTGAGCATGATTTGAGTTCCCCCTCTATACAGATGGTCCTGCTTTCCTCAAACTCATCTGGTCCCTTGATTGTGTGTTGAGAAATGCAGTTGTAGGAGCAGCAGGAAGCTTGTGTCTGTCTCCTGAGAGGTGTTTCTAAGGGTATAAAAATACAGCACCTCTGTGTAGTTGTGCCCCTATACTTAACCCTGTGCTTTTATGCAGGATCAGCCTCTCCAGTGAGTTCCAGACTGTTTCTGTAGCCAACTGCCTAAACAGCTGTGCAATAAACCTGATTGCAAAAAGCATGAGCATCCACAGCTCCTGCTGAGTTGATCAAGCGCTGTAGGTGCTCAGCATTGTTCCCCTGTGAGGTTCAGCACAGCTATAACAGCTGTGGCTTCTTCTCTGTGCCTGCAGTCATCAGGAGCCTCTTAGTCCATTGGGGTTCCTCTGAGCTAGGTCTGAGCTCAGAGGCTGCCTCCAGACATATCTGACATCAGAAGAGGGTTACGCCCGTTAGTAAAGCTGCTTTCAAGAAGGAGAGGATTGGACAGGATTTGGATTTGGATTGAGAGGCCTTGGAGAGGGTCATCTTCGGTACAGACCTAAATTAAAAGCATGGGCAATTAGGGCAAGGATTTCACTCTCCACTGCCTTACAAACTCACTCCTTTTTTAAAAGGAGGAAGAGCAAGAGGAGGGAAGCTGTGTTATCACAGCTCCGTTGTGCAGATACTTGCACAGCAAGTAAAAAACCCATCAATTTCACAATTTCCCGATTTCAAAACTGGGTCAGAAAATCATCAAAAGTGGTCATCATCCTATTTTTTTTTTGAGAGAGAAATGCCCTAGAGAGAGAGGCAAGGTCACAATGACAGACATCTTAACCCACTTCCCGTGTCCAGGAGCATCCTGTATGCTACATACCTTCTGTGCTCTCTCACAAAATCAACCAGCTCCTCTTCAGAGTAAGGCTTATCAGGGATGTGAACAGGCTCGTCCATAAAGGGTTCATAGAAGTCCACCTCGTTCATCTTTAGGCCTAGCTTCTTGGCAACCTGTTGCAGTGCAGAATTCACAGGTGAGAGAGCCTGATGTGCCTCTTCACAGAGGCCTCTACCCAGAGTCTTTGCTGGTGGCAGAGCTGAGATCAAGGTGCTTGCTCTCTCTCTCTCACATCATGCACTCCTAGGGGTGGCCCACAAAATAGAATGGATCTTTCCTTGTTTAAAAACCCACTGATGCCCCCTACACTACTGGTGTCAAGCAGTAGGGCAGAGCAAAGCCACAGCCCAGGGCCTGCAGACATAGAGGAGCTGGATTCCAAACCCACATCAGGACCTGTGTCCATGCTGAAGAAATGCCCTTTTATCTGGTGACAGGGCCAAAAATATTAATGCAAACTCCAAAACCATAAAATTCAAGAATGCTGAAAATAAGAAGCTGAAACCAGAAATAAATCTGGGAACATCCCGAGCTCTCAGCAAACAGCTGGTGGCATATGTGAGCTACCACGAAGATGTGTGGATTCTTACCCCCTTGTCAAATGTGGCAAAGAACTTGACATAGGGCTGGAATTGTTCAGCAGCTTCTTCAAATGCCTTGAAATCTGGAAGGAGAAAAGGGGAATGAAGAAGGTATTTCATAGATATTTGGCCACACTCTGATCAGCCCAGAAGGTATTGGGGCTGCAAACTGTTGATGATTGTCCCATGTTTCTTCCACCCTTCCAGAGTTTACAAAGAAGGATGATTTCATGTGCAGCAACATGCTGTACAGTCCTGCAGTATTCAGGAAAGCTGCAGAGCCCAGCATGCCACACTTAACTGGGGCTGAAGTCAGCAGCCCTGTGAAGCAGGTCCAGGGGTAGTTCAGCCTGGGAAATACATGAAATTGCTCCAGCATTAAGGATTGCTGCCATTCCCTGAAGAGTCACCAAGTGTGATTAGTCATGCTTCTCCTGTTACAGGAGGATGGGGTGGCAACCAGGTAGGCTTTCACTGTAACTGCTACGAGGTCCTCCTGAACCTCAGGGTTCAGGAAAGATGTTCTCAGCCTGGCAGGGGATTTCACAACAGGCATTTCCCACCTTTCTTCCAAGAAATTATTACTGAAGAGTGTTAGGGTCACAGCCCCACCCAATTTGAGAAAGATGAAGGGAGAGCTTGGTGGGCTGTTGCATTGCAGACCTGGTGATATGTGGCTCGTTTACATAGGAATATCTGTCTTTCTGCTAAAGACAGGACGTGCCAGGGTGGGGAGTACACTGCCAGCACTTGCCTGCATGGCAGGGAGAGCACCTGGGGCTGGCAGAGGAGGCTGCAGCCAGGGAAATTCTCACATGAGGATTTTTCTAGGCTTGTGAAAGCTGGGTTTGCCCAGAATAGTCCCTTAGTTGCACATCTCTCAGGGCATGGGATCAGCCCCTTTCCCACTCTTGGGGGTTGGAAAGGAGAAACAGGTCAGTGCCTCTGCCTGGCTGCCCCGAAGGGCCCTGCTTACTGCTGCTGTGTGTTTGCCATGGAAGAATTTAATGTGTGTTCCCCTTTCCCATCCCCTTCCCTCCTTCCTTCCTTGCTCCTTTGGGCTCGCTGCTCACAAGAAGGGGCACTTTGCTCCTTCTAGTTGCTTTCTCAGTGTAACTGTAACCTCATCTGATTTTTGAGGTAAACTCACTTTACTGCAGGGTTCCTGGATTATGGCCCTCTTCTCTTGCCAGCAGACACCTTGCAGAAGGGTCACTGATGCTGGTGTAGGACTGGGCTCATGGCACAGAAACTGGCAGAAACTTGCCTGCAAATGCACTCATCCTCCAGCAATTTTCACTCTGTCACAGGCTACCTTATACCACAATACCCTTCATGTTCATGCAGAACAACCAGAGCCCAGCACCTAGGGCTCCCAGGCAGACCCCAGGGCCACAAAAAACACATTTATCTTACGTTCTGAGTCTTCTCCCTTGAAGTAGCCGATGAGTTTGATTTCGTCATCGATCTGGTCAAAGGCCTGGAGCTCCAGCTTGCTGTTTATGACCTCCACGGGGTCTTCTAGCAACTGCCATGACAAATGCATGTGGTAACACAGTGATTTGCAGCACCAACCTATGCCTGGCAAGGTGTGTCACAAGCAGCCTAAGCAGGGAGAAAGAGGTCACCCAATTTCCCTGCTGATGGAAACCCTACTTAGTGCTTTCTGCCTTAACGTGAGGAGCCGAGAGAAGCAGGTCACCTTCAAAAGGAGATGTTAGTAGGTTCACTGCAGAGGTGGGAGCATTGAGAGGGAGGCTGATAGAGGTCTGGGTAACCCAAATGAGTGCTCAGGGACCTACTGTGATGAGGGATAAGGAGTAGCAATTTCAGCTGGCTTTAAGGAGGCCAAGAAGAAACAAAAGCAGTTGAAAGGAGCTGATATGATCATTGCGAGCATCTGTAAATGATACCTGTGTATCTGAATCTATATATACTTTTTTTCAAGTGTCATTTGCTGGAAGAGGTCATTGCAAAGATCTTGCTCTTGAAGAACATTAAAACCAGCATGCTAGAGGGCAGCAAAACAGTTGTTTGGAGCAGTAGAAAATCTGGATGTGCATTTTCCTGGCAGGTCCTCCTCCTATACAAAATAGCTTAAACCTATTCTTCAGTCCTACACACATCACAATGTTAATTAGGAAGTTGGAAGACCTGTCGGGCACTTTAGACTGTCATTGATCTAAACTTTGTTTCTCTTTTCTTAACTAGTCACTGCTGATGAAAATTTTCAGTCTGATTATTCTGCCCAGAAATACTGGTATAAATCAAGGGTGTTTTCACTAGAAGAAAAAAAAAGCAGGCAAGCCACTGCTTAGAGAGGAGTAAAGAACCTCTGGATTTCTTTTACTTTTCAGATAAGGCTGCCGAGGCACCACAGACATGTCTGGTTTTATTTCCTTGCTTTGCCAGGTATTTTCCTTCCTGAGTGGAAAACTCAAACCCAGAAATCTTTGCTCTCTCTCTTTTCTCATAGGACAGGATTTTTCAGTGACACACCACATGGCATAGCAAGCAAAACCTCATGAAGTGCCTTACAGCATCCTTGCGAGTGATGCTCTGGTGTGAGGCTGTGCCTCTGCTGTGCCTACAGCAGCATGTGCAGTTTCCTGCTGCCATAGTGGCCTGAGCCATGGGAACCTGGGATCCCACTGCTGCAGGTCATAGCAAAGCTCTGTCCTGTCTGTGGCCCTTATGGGTGGGGCAGATGTCCATTTCTGTCCCTGAAGCCATTTGCATGTGTTTTGGTCACAAAGCACACAGACACAAATATTGCCATGGGAGAGCTGAGATCTGTTTTAATTCCCTGGCCATGCCTCTCCTCACTAGCAGTCCTGAACCACAAGTGACCATGTAGACAACCTGCCACCCTGGGAAACAAACCCTGCCAGGTCCACTGCTCACCTTACCTCCCTTATCTGTATTGCTGCATGGCCACTTACAAAGAAAGCCTCACTTCAAAGGAAAGCCAAGCCACTGCAAAATGTTTTCATTTATAAAGCAAAGGCCATGGTTTTGGTGTGTTGCCTCTCCTAGGAATAAAATGTAAAGAAAGAGAAAAGCAACACGTAGATGTGGGATTCAGCATTGCTTTTGCATTTAGGCACAAAGGTGAGTACATCACTGTGCCCACACACAAAATTATACAAGACAGTTTAGTTCTAGGACCCTGATCTCCTCTCACTTGTGGCCGTGGCATTTGGCAAGTTCACTGAAGAAATACTATGTTGTTTGTGTCTAGAAATGCGCAAATAGTTTGCAACATAAGCCTTTTTCAATGCACTAAGCTCTTTTTAGTTGCCTTATGACAATCCTACTTCTGGGATATTAATTTTTTTGAAAATAGCTCTTTTTTAAAAAAGAAAGAAATAGCATGCAAGATTTTGCAAATGGCAAGGTGTCTGCCCATGAGCTTGCTAAATGAGGTGGGTGAACAGTAGTCAGTTGCATGAATTTTAGCTGACTTCCATTCAAATACTCTGTAAATAGGAAGGAGGGGAGGTTGTCTCTAAGATAGAAAGTGTTTAGTGGCATATAAGGGTTCCACATTTCCTAGGAACACATGGTCAGGCAGGTATTGGGGAAGATGTCAAATGCCATCTGTACCAGTGAATAGCAAACAGGGATGAAGTTTCAAACAGAGGTACACTTGGTTTTTTTAGCAAACTATGTATTTGCTAGGTCTTCTCTGAGAGGTTTTGTCTAGCTCTGAACTTTTCTGTGCTTACATCCAAGAGGAATTCCACCAAGACATCTGCAGACAGTTCCCCATCAAATTCAACCAACCGCTCGTCCTTAAAGACATAGAGACTTCCCTCTTCAATCAATCCTGAAAAAAGAAGAGAGGATGCAATAAGTGGTTAGCATGTTGTTGAAAGCATGTTTAGTGCAGAGTGTCTTGCTTTTTATCCCAGAAATTCATCCTGGGAAAATGAAATTGCCAGTTTACTGTGTTGGTCTAGTTAGAAACAACCTGAGTAATGCCCTGAAGGATGTTTCATGACACAGGGGACAAACTTCAGCCAGAACTGGTAGTAACTTCTTCCCAAATGTTGAACTTTTCGTTCAGGTCACAGTTTGGTCTCAGGTGGAAAAATTCTTCACCAGGAACTTGTTTTAGCTTGGTTGCCTATCTTGCAGTAAATACTGGGCTCTAACTGACAGCTCAGATTTTAACAACCTATCACTATATGGAAATTGGATTTTGATTTGGGCTGTGCTAACTGTCCAGAGAAGGCTGAACTATGTGACCATCATCAGTAACCTAAAAGTGAGCTTCAAACTGTCTGAGGCTTAGCTGGCCTTGGCAAAAGGGTTAGAAACCAATGACAGAAATATCACAGACCACAGGGTGACAGATTTCAATGCTGTATCACTGGACTGAGGACTGAGTGCCACAGATCATTGTTGGAGCCCCCAAAATCAACAGCACTAGCCTCCTGCAATGTAAGAGGTCCCACTGGCCAAGGAGGTTGGTAGTTTGTTCCTTCTTGGAAAGGCAGAAGCTCTTGTCTTTAGTTTAGCTGCCATTAGCACTCACAGCCTCTAATTTAGGAAAGAAAATTACAGTCCAGTATGCTTAAACCTTAGGTTTAGTGGTATCTTCGTGTACTGTTGTATTAATGTGACACAATATTTGCTTTGTGGGCTAAAATATGAAGGGACTGCCAGCCCCTGGAAGGCAGCTATGTCCAGGGGTGGGTAATGCAGCAGTCTTCCACCTTTAGAGCAGATTTCCTCTTTCACTCTAGGGTACAAACCAGAATGACTGGCACCTGACTGCCAAGCCATTGCAAAGCTGTGACTGCTCCAGTTGTTGACAGGGGTCACTGTGTCATGGGGCTGATGACAATTGGGGGACTAAGTGTTTTCCCAGTATGTTCTGGTTCTGCACTGCTGTGTCCATCCTGTCTCTGTGTAGGAAGAACAGGAAATTACTCCATGGCACCTATTTAATATTTTTGCACAGAAAGCTGTGAATTTACACCAGTCATCACTGCAGCACAAATTGCTTTTCTTTTTAACTTTGTTTTGTTTTGGCAAATGGACTCTTTTTCTGGAAGGGTCCCTACCCCTGATCCTGCCCTGTTGGGGTGGGCAGGTGGTCAGTGTGCAAGTGTGCATCATCCTCCCCACCCTGGTAACAAGGATTTGGCTGTCCTCTATAGGGCTACCTGTTGGACATCACTCCCACAGTTTCTCCAAGCTATTCCAGAGCTGTCAGACCTGGGACTCACCTAACTTTTTGGCAAGCTTGGCATCCTTCTTGGAGTCTACCATCCCAAAGCCAATGCTTCTGGGCTCCAGGACCTGAGCTGCCAGCTGTGGGAGGAAGCAGAGAGCCCAACATTAGTAGTGTTAACACCACTGGGTAGCTAAAGGGCATCATGCCCTGCTAGCATGACATGACAGACACAAATGACCCATATTCTGCTGTTGAAGAGCACCAATGGGTGGGATGTGTCACATGCTGCCTCTGCTGAGATAACCCAGAGGTCACAAGGGTTGGGTTTCTTCCCATTGTGTTGCAGCAGGGAGTTTGCTGGCACAGTGTGCTGTTCACTGCTGTTTGACACCGACCTCAGGAGAGGGCTCCTGAGTGAACTGGGGACACCAAAGCAGGGGGGATGGCGGGAAGAAAGTCCTGTGCCACCAACAGAAAGCAAAACCTGTTTCCTCTGTGGTGCCTTGGTGGCCTCCTGCAGAGGAGTGTGACATGGGCACCATGGACATTTTAACTCTGGAAGTGCATGGTGCCAGGCAGCAGTGAGTGCAGGACTCTGCAGCATCATGTTTTCTTCATGCATGTGATGGGGTGGCCAAAGCAGGCTCCTTTCCCTATGACGTGCTTGAAGTCATGCCTCCTGTCTAGGTTTCATTAAGCCTTCAGATTCTGGTTCCCTACTTTTACTAAAGAAATGCATCTAAGCCCAGCCATGCTCATGTTCACCTTCTCACAGCTTTGCAAGCCCACTGCACCCCATTCCCATCATCTTTGATGAAGAGGCCTCTTAGATATCGAGTTCCTGCCTGTTTTGTGAAAATAGATATGTGAGGAAAGGAGAGACGCTCTGCAAGGACCCCGTGGTGTGAGTGACCCCGGGTGAGACCCTGTGAATTCCAAATTGGCTCCTAGAGATGCAGTGACCCTGGTAAATGGATCCACTTATGCACTGGATGACTGACAGCCCCACTACAAGCATACTAGAGACCCTACAAGGTAATAATGATGCTCGAAGAATCACCAAGCAGCTGTAAGAGCCTCCTCCTCCGCCTCCTCCCTTTCCCTTCCTGCTGCACAAATGCTTCTGATGCTGATGGTCTTCTTGCTGTTCCTCCTCCCAGCCCTGCCGGATGGTGGGGGATGATGGAGATGAGGGGTCAGAGCCTTTGGGACAGGAATGTCCCTATTAGGGCACAGCTGTCAGTGCTTGGCAGCAGGAGGCTGGAGGGGGGCAGAAGAAAGCCATGGCCAGAGAGATGGTGGGTTGATTTATGAGGAAGCTCCCCCCCTGCCCCAGCTCATTTTGGCTCCCTCCCCCAGACTCAAAGCCAGTTTGAATGTCACCCAGCGGTGCTGCCACCATGGCCACGTGGCCCCATGGCTCCTGTGCTATAAATAGCTTCTGTCTGTGCCAGGCCTCTGTGAGAGTGAGCAGTGATTAGAGGCCTGGGGGAGCAAAAGTGGCGGGGCAGCCACCTCGCTTGTGCAATGGGGTGTCATGGGGCCAGCCAGCTCCCTGTGCTGTCAGCACACAGCCTGTCCCCGAAATTCTGGGGATGGTGGAAGGCCTGGTGGTCAGGGCTCAGGGACCTGGCTTGAGCAAAAGGGAGAGATGGAGAATGTAGTTGTTTTCTCCCATCCACCAAAAAAACATCTTCAGGCCTGTCTCAAAGCCCTCCAGGAGGACATTAGACTCCACCAACCACCACTGCATTGCTGCAATTTTGATCCTCCTGCAGATGCCTGCCCTGTTGTTTTTAGGTGCAAATGCCACCGTGGGAGGCAAAAGGAGTGCCTGTGTTACACAGGAAAGAGGGGTGTCAATGCTCTTTCCTTCCTCTTTGCCAGTGTGTTGAAGTGAAGGCAAGGCTGGATGTTCAGGGCTTGTGCAAACAATGGGCACTCCCTGAAAGGGGCAGAGCACTGGTTTGTGTTTGCACATCCATTGATTAGGCTGATAAGGCACTGGTTTGGTTTGTCATCCCATCTGGTGGCTCAGGCCACCTCAAAGCAGCTGAGAGCAGCTGGAGCTCTCTATTTGCAATGAGAGATGGACACCTCTCCTGGGCTCTCTAGACATCTGCAAGTGAGCAGTGGTAAGAGAAGAGATTTTTCTGTTTCCTGTTATTGGGGTCTTCCCTGACTGGACAAAAGGATGGAGCCTGTAGGATCATCAGCTTTCTGGGACATTGTCAGCATGTCCCTGCTTGTTGGTGGCTGTGTACACCAGCAAGACAGTCCTGAGAATCACCACTAGAGACTCTGGCTGCTCTGTCATCAGAGGAAAACACAGAATGGCCAAGGGAAGAAGACTTGTTCAGTCATGTCCAGTCCAGTCCATACTTGATTTAGTTACTTACAGTTATGTCAGCCATGTGCCAGACAACGTCAGTGCAGTTTAAGCTCAGTAGACTCCTGCACACAGGAGATGTTTAGGATTTCTTGTGGGTGTTTGAAGGTCAGATACATGCAGAAAAGCTGCAACACCTTCTACAGACAAGTGGTTGGAAGTGAGCAGGGATGTGTGCTAGAGAGGAGGCATTGATCAGGAGTCATGTATGTCAGCATGCAGCACATACAAGGTAGCTCTTTGGAGGGGTATGGGTGCAGCTCTGTAGCTGTGAGCATGGAAACTTGCTGGAAAAGAGTAAAAATGTCAAGAAAACGTGGGTGATGTGATGAAAGCCTGCTTGTGTGAGACTGTGGGAGTGCTCAGCAGTCAAAAATTGTCTCAGTAATGCTGGAGGTGTGCTTGTTTGTGTGGCAGGGCTTGTGTGACTGTGTCTAGCAAGACTGTCTCCTGGAGGTGTAGTATGGTGGGTGTGAGTGTTTGGAGGTGTTCCTCTGAAGAGGCTCATCCCCAGAGATGTGCAACAGTTTGAGCTTATAGGAGTGTGCTGGTGGTCTGTGGAGTGTGCCTGTGGGGACAGTGATGGAAGCTCAGTGGGCAGCCTGCCTGCTCTGCAGGGACCTTCATGCCAATGAGACAAGGAGGAGAACAGGAGCTGAGCTCCCCTCCAGACAAGGGTCCCACAACAGGGAAGTCTTTGTGCAACATGAGACTTTTGGGAGCCCTTCCCACTGTGGCAGAGACTGGTGGCAGGAGATTTTGCAGGGTTTTTATGGTGGCTTTTGCAAGTGCAAACTATGCAGGGGATGGGCGTTGCTTCTGGCCTTGCTTTCCACTACAGCAGGTGAATCCAACCTGTGCGTAGGTGATGATACATTCCCACCTATATTTGAATCCCAAAAGACAGCAAGATATGGAGTATGCCAGAGGCACAGCAGTTTGGCTAATTGCCCCCTACTCATTACAGTATCAAGCATTTATATATCTCCTTACAGTACTTTCTGATTCCATAATGCTAGTGGGATTTGAATGCAGATAATGTTTCTAATCTTGACAATCCTCTTGGCTCAGGACCTTGGGACAGAGGAATCTGTAATCTAAGAGCATAGCCCTTCCTCCTCCTCCTGCCTTTAAATTCATATTACTTGAAGTCTTGGCCAGCCAGAGCCCTTGCCTTTGTGTCAGCCTCTATCTCTATAGCATGTAATTTAGCTTCAACAGCTGCACGGGGACATGGAGGGTAGAAACTGCTCTGGAAGAACTGGACATAACAGATCATGCAGTCCCTGAGGTAGAGCAAAAGTTTTGGGCTGTCAAAGTTGTCTGAGAGCATGAGTATAGAGCCCAGTAGGTTGTAAGTTCATGTCCTGTGCACGTTTTGCAGCCTTATTTTCATGTGCATGAAGTCTTTGCAAAGCATACTTTCTGCCCATAGGATCCCAAGCTGTGCCCTGTGCAGCACTGGGAAAAGGAGATGTGAGCTTGGCAGCATTTCTCCTTTCTCCCTTATCCTTCAGGTAATAACCATACTTGAATTTGGGTGAGCGTGAGGGGGTGAATGGCCCTCTGGAATGTGTGGGAGGTCCAGCCCAAAGTGAAGCTTGAGTACAACCAAGTATGCAAGAATCCTCTCATCCTGGATGGTGTCAACAACTACAAGCACTCAGAATACTGGATATGTAAAGGCACCAACTCCCTGCCCAACATCTCAACTTCACACCCACTGTACCTGTCTGAGCCTAGGTGTGATGCTGGGAAGTTTTGGGAGATTTAAGAAGTCCCATAGGATCATTCTGAAATCCTAGTTTATACAGCAGCAGAAATGTCACTCTCTGCCTGACCATTCTCCTATTTCAGCTGCAGGCAGCACTGATTGTGCCAAACCTGCATTTGGTGTCAGTTTTGCTGCTAAATGGCAGACAAAATCCCTCAGAGAGGGTAAAAAATGTGAGTGGGAAGGGTGGCTGTCTTAGCATGGTCAATTTTCATTGTGAAGTGACATTATGGCATTCTGGCCTGAATTTTCTTCCCACTTCTCTAACATTTGCCCAGAGCTCCCATAGACAGTAAGTCTCATCTTCCTCAGCTGCTGAGGCTGGGAGGAAGGGGGCTGGGGGCATTTGCATGTCTCTGAAAACCTTCATGAGTACACTTCTCTTAACCATGGGGATCTTTCTGTTTTGCTATTTAGCAGTGGAGGAAGAACAAAACTCCAGCAATGCAGGAGAAGAGCAACAGGAGTTGATGAGAAAAAGTCCCTCAAGCAACCTACACTCCTCTGCTGCTTCTCTCCTACTCTCTTTAATGCGGCAGTTGCTGCTGATGGTCAGAACCTGGATAATGAAATTATGATGATTGTATATCCAAAAATGTCAGGATTTTAATGTTTAGAAACAGCAGGAGGAGATGGTAAGCTTTTAGTGTATTCCCCTCCCCCTCCAGAAGTTTTGAACAGGACTCCCACCTACACGCTGTAGTTGGCTACTCTGTTTGAGACATTGGGCAGTTTCTTGGAGAACAGAGGTCATTATTTCTCTTTCCTAAAGCTGTGCTGTACCCACCACCACCTTCTTGCATACCACTAGTAATGCCTTAGGCTCTTCCACAATTCAAGCAGTTCTGAAGCACTGTGGTGATCAAAGAGCAGGGCCAGAAGCCTGCTGAGCAGTTGCCACTGGAAAAGTCACTTTGCTGTCCACGAGGACTGAAGGAGAATATGTTGGTCCCACCTTACTACACTTTTCCATCACCTGAGCTGCTTGGAGAGGCTGAACCTCCCCTCCTAGGAATCACTGCTCCTTGGACTAAGAGGCAAGTCCCCAAATATGGAACACACAAAGGTCACTCCCTCAGGGCTGGCTTTCACAGGTAATACTTCAAAAATGCTGCCCTGGAGCTTTAATTGTTGCGCAGCCGCTCAGCGGGGTCAGACATACGGCAGCGTGCTCTTTGGCTGCTTCTCTAAAGGTTTCACATAGCTAGGGCTGTATTTTTATCTGCTCCTGGCATCCCTAATTTTAGCCAGCTGCAAGCCAAAGCACAACCTCCCCAGCCGTGAGCTAACCGAGGCTAGTGCCTCTGCCATCGAGCACCCATGGGCGCAGGGGCCACCTGCCACTGCTCCCAGCCGGTCCCTGCTGGCACTACATCACAGATGTTTTGACAACTCAGCTGTGCAACTTGCATGTCAAGGGCAGACAGGGACGTGTGTGTGTTTGTCTCTGTGTGTGTGTCTCTGTGTGTGTGTGTGTCTGTGTCTGTGTGCTGCCCCAGGGGTCTGGGACTGGGTAGGGGTCACCCCACTAAGCTGCCCTTTCTGGAACAGAGACTTGACGGTGTAGTTTGGAGGCTGTCCTTGTCCTTGACAAAAGTGAGGCTGTTGCTCCTGGGTTCTCTTTCTGGCCTCAGAAAAGCTGCTTTGAAACTGAAGGCTGGATGTTGCTGTGAAGCCCATGCAGGGCAGAAAGCTGGGTACTTTTAGTGGGTGTTGGAGGAGGGAGGCATGCTTGGTATTAAGCCCATTCACCTACACATGCACATGCCATTCCTATGCCTCTGGCTCTCAGGAACAAGCCAGATTTCTCCAGTTTCTGACCCAAGTGAAAATAAGCCAGCATCTCTGAAATCCTGGAGAGTTCAGGATGCTGCAGGTGGGAGCTGGGAGCTCCCATCCTGCATCCACAGGAAAGATCAGCAAGGCAGGGCCCTGGGGGACCAGAGTGGTCCCTGAGACAAGAAAAACCTTTTCCCCAAGGAGTGAGCAGAAAGAAATAAGAACTGAGGAAAGCTTTAAATATACACAGCCCTCCTTGCACTGGGTTCGAGGTGTCAGAGGTCTGCTAGCTATGGCAGTGTCTCCTGCCAGGGCCAGACAGGGTTCCCAGAAAAAGAACATATCATATACAGCAGCTGGCCTTCACCGGAGCTGTGTCAGAGAGCATGCAGGAATGAGCACCATCAGCACAGCTCAGGAGGGAGAGCTGACCCTCCAGGGTGCTGGGGAGGGGAGAAGCGACTGCCTGGGAATTGAGTTCTTGGTTGCTGCTCGTTCTATTTCCTTGGGCAAGTTTTTTTTTTTCTCATGTATGTAGGTAAATCCCAACGTGCAAAGGGGAAAAAAAAAAGAGAACTTGGACCTTGCTAGATCAGTTCTATGCTAGGCAATGAATTTCATGCCTGATTGCCTGTTGTTTAGGGACAGAGGCTGCAAAAGGACATCTTTGGTCATCAGACTCAGAATCGTGTCATTCAAACTCTGCCACAAAGCAGTCAGTGTCCATTTAAAACTCATTGCTCTGTTCTCCCCTTCCTCCTCTGGTGATTAGGGACTTTGTAGTTCCAGACTTGTTTTATTCATAGCCCATTTGTCCCTAGGCTTTGCGCTTAAATAGCTCTTCTCCCTCCCGGGTGTTTAAAAAGAATTATCATATCCCCTGTCCATTCTTCCCACAAATGAAGCTCAGGCACGAAGGAAGGGTAATCATGGGCTTTGATTCGTTTGGTTTTAGATGAAGGGCACTGGCAGACCAGGCTCTGGAGTAAGGTCAGGGTGGGCAAGCATGGCATGGCCACCCCTACCCAGTCTGCCTCACAGAGCAACAGCTGCCCCACCCTGTGGTCAGCTCCTGAGAAATGTCAGGGTCCAGGACAGAGAACTTGAAACTGTAACTACAAACACCACACATGTCCACTGAGTAGGTGAATGTGAGCTCAAGCTAGCCCTTCTTAGGCCCCTCATCCAGGATAAAGCCAAGAAAAAATTCTTCGTTGTTAGCCTTGTGAGATACTGGAACAGGTTGCCCAGAGAAAATGTGGTTGCCCCATCCCTGGAAGTGTTCGAGGCCAGGATGGAGGGGCCTTTGAGCAACCTGCTGTGATGACCCACCCTGAAGAGGAAGTCTCACCTCATTTAGTGGAAAGTGTCTCCGCCCATGGCAGGAGGGTTGCAACTAGTTAGTCTCCAAAATCCCTTCAAATTCAAACCAATCTGCATTTGTATGAAAGGTGTCTTATTATACAAAAGTGAGACCCTGCCTCCTGAGAACCAGCATAGAACAAGACACTGGGAACCCTTGCTGGCACTTTTAGGGGAACATGACTAGCATGGTGGGATGGCAAGACCAAAGAGGATGGACTTTTCCACATTTTTCCTCAATTGCATTTCTGAAGGGAGGAGTGAATCAGAAATTTTTGAGTCCCCATGCAGTCTTGCATAGAAATAACCTCAAATTGCACCAGGGGAAGTTTAGATTAAGTATTAGGGAAAATTCGTTCATTGAAAAGGGTGGTCAAGACCTGGGACAGCTGCTCTAGGAAGTGGTGGAGTCACCATCCCTGAAGAACTTAAAAGACATGTAGATGGGGCACTCAGAGATACAGTTAGTGGTGGGCTGTGCTGAGTTAATGGTTGGACTCAATGTTCTTAGAGGTGTTTTCAAACTAAATTATTCCATGATTCTATCACACCTACAGAGTCTGTTGCAACAACTGGACTGTGATAAGACCTCCACACTTCACGGTCAAGAAAGTCCACAAAACCTAAGCAGACTTGGCCTTGTACTCTGTCAGCAAAGCAAGCCCAAGCTCACAGGGGTCTGCCATGTCTCCAGGAGATATTTACATTCTTTAGATCCTGGGATTACAGCTGGTTTCCGCTCATGTCAGAACTCATGTCAGTAGTCCTCTCCCCAGTCATAATTCAGTAGATAAGAAAGGTGCCGTTCAAAGCACAGTTATGGCTGTGAAAGTGGGGTCTTAGGAGAGATGCTACTCATGCAGTCAGTCCAAAGTCACTACTGGGAACAGACAGAGGGACTTCAAAGAAAAAAACATGGCAATAATAGGTAATTCAGCCTTGGAAATTATTTTTGCCGTACTTATGCAAAAAGATCAAGGTACACAGTTGTTCCCTAGATGTCAATGTGCACATCTGTGAATCAAGGAGCTTTCTGTAACCTGTTTTTGTGACTGGCATATCAGTGAGTGAAATCCCCCTGGGTGCTACTGCTGAAAATCAGTACTCTGCTGGCTGTTGATGAGTTAAGACCTATTTACATGGCCTCAAAGGAGAAGTAATCAATGCTCACTTTTCCCCTTTTCCTTCCTTCCTTCCTTATTTTTTACATTAAATTATCTGTTGTGGAAGCCACTTCTTTTATAGACATAGAAGCCAAAACACCTCTTTTATTACAGGCTCTTGCACTGTAAGCTTCTGCATATATCTGTTCAGCCAGATATCCTCATCTCTCACCTTGAGGACTTGTTCTGTCGGGACCCAGAGAAGTGAGAATTTCTGTGACACTCATCGAATATGTCTTGTATATCTATATTTATACTCATACCCCAACACTAAATCATGTTGAGGTACTGTCCCAGAAACATGGCCATTTTCAAAGAAAATGTCTGAAATCTGAGTTTGTGAAACAAAGAGAAAAGGGTGCTTAAAGATAGAGCTTGGGTTTAAATTTCTATTTTTACTGATGTTTTATATTTTTTAAGATTTTATATTTATATACCTAGAGATGGGGATAAAGTAGAATCTCATCTCCTGCTTCCTATGGATTTTTGGGATAAAGTATACAGACCTATACTGGTAAAACTTTATTCTGTGTTACATGAGAAGCAGAGAGAGACTTTTTGCTAGGTATTACATGGCTCTGAACTCTTATGGGAATATCTGCTCTCAAGAGAGTTCAAGACAATATGAGTGAAACTACCTCCAAACCAGCTGATCTTGTACTAATTTTTCCATCCTGAGCTGGAAGCTGCAGTAGTTTCGGCACTTGAAATAAATGAATTAGAAGGTAGAGCTTACACACAGTTTAATCCCTGACTTTTACTGGATTCAAAATCCTTCTTTCTCTTTTACACCACAGGGAGTTACTGGCTGTGTTCCTATGTGTTGCAGAATCGACCAAATACGTTCAGGAGTTTCACTTTGTTCTGCCATTTATTGCTAGAGGCTGGACTGTTCCTAGGCCTCATCTGGAGAGGGGAGTACCACATCCCTGTTCTCTTGCTTTTTATCAGACTGGTTTGTGCTAGGGCAGTTCTCCATGAATTTTCAGCCCAGAGGCACAGTTACATTGAAGGGACTAAAATATCTGGTCTTGATGAGCCTCTCTTTTTTAAGGATATTACACATGCACACAGATGGCAAAGGAAGAATGGCAGGGCAGCCAGGCCTGGAGAGTTTCAGCAGAAAGAGGATACCAGAGTGCATCGCAGGCAGCCTGCTTTGATAGTGAGAACCCCTCAGCTGCTGGAGAGAGCTTCTCAAGTGCAAAAGGAAAGCCCCTAACACCAATGCTCATTTATTCTTGCTACATGATTCCTAGAGACAAGGGTTGGCTCACTGGAAAGCCAAACTCCCGATTTAGGACATTCAGAGATGAGAAGGGAGAAGGTCTAAGAAGTGATATGGTAGTGATATGGTGAAATATGGTAGAGGAGATAGGAGAAGAAAAGCAGAATAGGGTATTTCTCAACGTCACTGGTTTGATCTTTTCTCTTCTTAACCCTTCTTCATTAAAGCTGAGACCATTTAGGACAAGTAGCTTTTTCTTTTACTTGTCTGTTAAATAATTGTTGTGATTGCTTGGCTGTTTCATCTACTTCACTGTGCTCACCTCATGGAGCATGCAGAGCTCTTGCAAACATCACCACAGGGTAGGAATGGCTACTGCTGTCTCTGGGACTGCTTGGATCAAGCTCTGCATTGCCCTGTGTGGAGGCTTTTCCCTACTCAAGGCACAGGTGCTTTCCCGTAGCCAGTGGTGCAGACTGGAGTCATAGGAGGAAGGTACACAAAGGAGAGGAACCATTTAATCTTTTAACCTGAGCTGCGAAACAGCCTGTGCTCATGATATATCTCTGTCCAGGGTTGTCTTAGAACAATCCTTCCCCAGCTCTTTTCCATCCTAGCCAGAAAGCAGTAAGTATCTCAAATTATTCCTTTGGCTCTTCTTTTCCTGACAGACCAACCCAACAGCCCGCATCTTTCCAATCTGGACCTGAGGGGCTGGCACTGCCACCCCTGGAGCTGTTGTCATGAACAAACAATGGTCCAAAGATGCTGCTTTTGCTCCCAGAGGGGTTCAATTGTCCCTGGACCCTGTTGTCACCAGGCAGCATCCAGCAGTGTAGGTGGTAAGAGCTATTAGGACTGCTTCATCATCACCTTCATTCCTTTTCTAAACTGGACAGTGACCCTGGACTGCGTGGGAATTTGTTGATCCAGTGCACCTGGATACAGGGAGCTGAACACCCCACGTGCTCTGCCAAATGTAATATCAGCTTGATGACATCATTCCTTTTCTGGTGACAGTGGGTGTGCACCCTCAGCTTTGACAATGTCAGTCAGTCCTACACACTACTCTTCTTTCTTGGGAAGGAAAATTTTCTTATCACATCACATCCTTAGTCTGATGTACATAGTTACCATTTAGTAAAGTCCTTAAATTAGTGCTTCATTTGACTCGTGCTGTCAGGTTGTCAGTTTGATTTCCTAAGTAAATGAGAGTCTTGTGATTAACTTCTCTCTCCCCTATTTATCAGCTGCCTTCCTGCCTTCCCTAGTAAGCTTTCTAGCTAGTGGCCCTTTTCAAACAAATTTTCCAGAGTCAGTGATCTCAAACATTATGAAGCTATTGTAAGTTTTGTGAAGAGCAAAGACTTCATAGGGAAAAGGCTGAAGTGCCCTGAAAGAAGGAAATGTTGCCATATGAGTTCAACCCCCATGGAATTTCAAGGGACCCAGTTAAGAGAGAGCCTCACATGTTCTTCCCTCCTGGGAGAGGCCCCAGTCAGAGCTTGTTACTGATCACCTACATATTTCAAGTCAGCTTGCTCTTTTCTTTGGTGTCTAAGGTAATTCTTCATGTCTTTGATCTTTGGAATTGTACGTTTCTTATAAGGTACACGTCAGAGAAGCAGAAAGGGTGGATTTGGGAGTATTCTGGACTTAAATTCATTAAGTCCATGTGCCCACCCATGCTTATTCATGAGACAATCTGATGTAACAACCCTTAACCACCAGCTCAGACCTTTGCTTTGCTCCTCACCTGCCTGTGTATTGGATAGAGGCTCACTTTTATTCCTAAGGATGGAGACTGGTGGCATTGTATGGAAGGGGGATAAAAACACAACATATTGCCGGGCAATGAAAGAAGCATGTCTCAATGTGAAACAGCAGGAAAATTGTCAGTAAAGTAAGATGGAAAAACATGAGGTGCTCTAGAAAGCAGTATCTTACCAAAGGCAGCACCCTTTGCTGGGAACCTCCCAAGCCAGCTGCCAGGGAAGAGCAAGGGCTGGAGAATTTACCTCTTAGATAAGTCATTTCAGGTGTAAAGGACCTTCAGCACTCAAAGCCCTGATCACTCTACTGAAATTAGATATGCAAAACCTTCCTGAGTGAACTTTTCTGAGGTTTGGCTGGAAGGAGAGCCCTGTCACTACTCCTGCCTACAGAGCAGCTCACTACTCTGAGACTTCCTCAAATTACAAGAGAGCTGGGTTCAGCTGCTGAATGCTTCCAGGAATATTGATCCTAGGCAGTTCATCTCACAGGCGAACAACTCCACATCTCACTCAAGAGCCGCTGCAGACATTTCTCCCTGTGCTGGTGAACATGCAGTGAAGACTGGCAGCTGAATGAGCTCTGAGAGGGAAAATTAAGAGTGACCCCCTATGGCTCAACATATTGTGGCTTGAATTGAGGGAGCTGAACACTCTCAAAGAAAGAGTAGATTACATCTGGCTTGCCCACTCCTCTCATGAGTGCTCCCATGGTTGAGTTAGTACAGATATTTGGAACAGGAGCACCATGCTAGCCTGTGTCCTATGCAGAATTGAACATATTTTCTCTATTGCATTCTGAGACCCTCTCCCCTTCTGGTTCCCTCTGAGTGACAGAAGCAAAGAAGTGCTCAGTCTGCAGATTTATCTTGTGCTTGGATTGTCAGATTGCTGCTGCTGCAGTTCCCAACCCGGGGGAGGGACTGTTCTGAAACTGTGATACATACACTGAATCAGCACTGCAAGTGCTTTGGAAATTTTGAGGTCAAAGCCACAAGTGCTAGTGGACATGTGGCACCATTAGCTGCAAGCTGAGGACTAGGAGACTGGAGCCCTACAATTATGTAAAGTCTGCTGCAGGTCTAAGACTCAGTCTCTTGCCCAAGGTCACAGAAGAAGTCCATAGCAGAGGGCAATTGGAAACCAAAAATTACCAGAATCCTAAGCTAATGTACTCATGGCTGAATCCAATCCTGAAAAATAAAAGCTTAAAACCAGATTGTATTGCAGCTGTCAAACCCTTGGTATGGGTCATGGTTTGCAGGGGTAATGGTGTCATAAGGACTTAAACTGATGGTAGACATCAGGCCATAGAGTCATAGGAACATAGAATGGCCTGGTTGGAAGGGATCTCAAAGATAATCTAGTTCCAAGCCACTGACATGGATGGGGACACCTTCCACTATTCCAGGTTGCCCAGGACTCCATTCAATGTGGCCTTGAACATTTCCAAGGATGGGACATACTTCTGCGAGGTTTCTATAAATATGTACCTAGTAACTGTTTGACACCTATCAAGCACAAAATAGTTATCCTTTTAAACAACAATGTGATTATAGTACCAATGATACTCATTACAGCAGGAGTTCAAGCATTACTTTTTTCTTTTCTTTCCCAGATATTATTTGATCACTCACCTGCAGAAAGTAACCATTTTTTGAGAGGTGAGTAAAATCTGGTTAGTTTTTGGATCTTTCTTTCTGGCAGTCATAAGGCTTGATGAGGAGGTCAGCAGACCTTGAACTTGACACTGGACTTTTTTGGGTCCTAGCCCTCAGCAAGCATATTTTCTTATTCATATTTCCTACACTCTCAGGGGTGCAATGCATTTTCCCTCTGGATCTGATAAATAAAGCTGAAGTGTTTCTTCTGCAATTCTGAATTCACTTTCTTTTCAAATATGTCTTTTAGTTAAGAGGAAATACTTGCAAGCCCCTGGTAAGAAATATGCACGTAACAATCGAGGCTTGCAGTGGATGATTCCCTAGATTACAGCTACACTAACAGCTGTAGTTACACAGCTACCAATCTACAATGTCAGTTTTACCATGATTTATTTTACTGATTTATTTCATTCCTTTGCAAATGAATTAACAACACCCTTTTTCCAGCACAGAAATGAATGGTTGCATTAACAAGCAGCTATAGACTGATTCCAAGCAGTCAACCGAGTGTCAGAAAAACAAAAAGAGATTTAATGCTGCACCAACAGGGAGCTTTTGAGATGGGGAGCTAGGACACCCATTTGCTGCACAGCTTGATAAGGTTTCTTGGCTGACTGCTCTTACTGGGATAAAAAGTGGGACTCAATCCAGAATACAAGTGGCATACTGGCTTGCACAGAATGAGAAAGGATCAAAAAATTTCAAGCTACAGATTCAGGTGCTGAGATTTGGGAAAGCTCAGCTGAGCTGAGTTCATGTTTCTGAGATTCACAAGGTTACTTGCTATTGCCTGAGTTTCCAACAGACAATCCAGAAAAGCTATTTCCCAGCAAACTGAGAAGAGCACAAAAGAGGCTTTTTCCTGGGCTTTTCAGAATTCAGGCAGGGGGTAACTAAAATCCAGCTAAACAGACTTTTGGATGCCCAGCCTCTCCTGCATGAGACCATTTGACTCTCCTGTCTTGTGGCTCCTCTCCACAACTCTAAGCAGTGCTGTGGTACCGACCCTGACTGGGACATGCAGCAGCACTTACCTCTAGGACCATCTCTGTCATCTGGAACTGCTTCTGGGAGACCTTGTCAGAGCTGACAGGCTCATGGAAGAGCAGGCAGAGCATGTCATACTTCTTCAGTGCCTGCTTGTAATTCTTCTCGTTCAGGTCGATCACTCGGTCTTTCCCATCATAAGTAGGGAAGTTCAGTCCCTCTTCTGCCTTGCAGCAGAAAAGCAGGTAAAAACCTGCCAGGATCCAGCAAATAGCCTTCATAGGGGCACCCTTGGAGTGCAGAAAAGGGTGGGAAAATGTCCCCCTCTTTCTTAATTTGAGAAGAGAGGGAGACCAAAGACTCCAGGTGAAGTTTGAACTAAGTTTCTCTTAGTTTCCCTAAGTTTCTCTCTGCTGCTTTCCTAGTGTTGAGTCCAAACACTGCAAGGTTGGTGGGGAGCAGCAAATTTTGCTGTCCTGTACTCACAACAAAGAGAGAGACAGACGGGAGAAGCTGTCAGGCCAAGCCCTGGATACCTTACATAGCTGTGTCCAGCTCCCGTGTCATTAGGAACTCCATTTTTAGGAAGCAGTTGTTTCAGGCTAAAAATAAACCCTGCAATGAATAAAAAGGACAGATATGACACCATTGAGGGACTTGCTGGCACTCTGCATCATCTGAGAGAGAGGGAGTGGGCAAGAGGGAGGGAGTGGAAGATGTCAGTCCTGGGAATATGCAGGCAGGGTTTGAGAAGGGACAGACTTCACTCATACAGGGAACCAAGGCACATGCTGTCCTACTAGGAATTGACAAAAATAGAAGGTATTTACTGCAATTTATAATAAGGGTATCTCTCTTTACATCCCTTTGGGCATCACAGTCATTAGGCTTTTGATAACAGATCTCAAGTTAAACAGTTTCAGAGCCTCATCTGAACCACTAGAGGAAAAGTCCTGTTTCCTCAGCAGCAAAGGAGGTGAACACTCCTGGGACTTCTTTCTCCTGCCTGGAGCACCATTTGGAGCTGCTAGCTGACATTCAAGGTGCTTTCTGAAGCACATTCTCTGCTTGTGGGGCAATAGGAGAATTGCTGTCCCTTGGACCTGTAATCCAAAAGCAGAGGGAAGCTTATGTTGCAGCCTCCCATTTTCACAGCAGTTCCCAAGCTGCATACACTGCTGGCACGTGGTTAAACCTTATCGTGCTGAGGGGACAGATGGGTGGGAGGTATGTGCCCAAGCCAGTGTCTTGGGGCAGGGCTCTCCTCAAGAGGATGGTCAGATGGCAACATCACCGCCAGCCACCCTTTCTGGGACCTGCCTGTTGGACTGGAGCAGGTTTCTCACACAACCCTTTTGCGTTTCCCAGCACGCTGCCCAGCATATTCCTCCTTCATATCCCAGGGATGGTGGCCAGTTCCTCCTTCTCTGGGAGCTCAGCGCCAGCTGCCGCTTTGCTGTATCACCTGCACAGCACTGCTGGGGGAGAGCGGTTCAGAGACACAGTCCCTCCCTCAGCTCTTCCCCTCCTCTGACCACAGTGTCACCTCTGACCCTTGACTGGCAGCAACAGGCAGGTGGAGGCAGGCCAGCTGGCCACAAGCCAGCCCTGGGGCTGGCATGGATCCACTGGAAAAGGCCTGCTGAGGGGCTGGCAGAGAAAAGCTTGACAGAGGGCATGGCTCCCTTCCCTCTGCCAATGTGATGTGCAGACAAGTGGCCTTATCAGGTCTTTTCCTTGCATGCTGCTCCATCACAGCTTTGCTTCATCCACACCAGGGAAGAGACAATATCCTTTCTTATATGCAGTTGTTTCCATTCAATGCATGTCTGGGATTATTTCAATATTCGGGGCAAAAGGTGAGCATTACTTAGCAGTTACAGAGTCATAGAATCATTTAAATTGTAAAAGACTCTTAAGATTGAGCCCAGCCATTAATCAAACACTGCCAAGTCCACTACTAAACCATGGCCCTAAGCATCACATCTACATGATTTTAATTACCCCCAGGGATGGTGACTAGAACACTTTCCTGGGCAGATTAAACACATCTCCTGGGTGTCTTAGAAGCACACATCGTTTCACTACAATGTCAGCTTTCACTTCCCACCTGAACAGCCCACAACATAGTGACTGAAACCCTCTGGGTAATAGTTTCCAAATCTGTCTTATTTCCAAAGCCTTTTCAGAAGTTCAACATTTGCTGGCAAATTAAAGTCCCAATGACAAAGCCTGAGGAATCTGGGTAAAAGCCAAAGCAAGACAGCCTCCAAATACATTTCTTAGAGGCAGCCTTTAGGGGCAGTCATTTTTAGAGGGAGAGGTAAGTCTGAATAAGTCTTGTTGCTTTTAGTGGGAGACACAGACTTGTGTCACAGTGGGTGGCAATGGCTGGTTAGGTTTATGCTGAGTATTTTGGATGTAAAACACAAAACCCAGTATGTGGGATGATTAGGCATACACTAGTCTGGGTGCTTGCCTTTGAAGGACCCCCATGGATCTGGGATGCAGGAGAAGGCTTCACTGGCATCACAATGTGTTTTAAAGCAGAAGCACATTAGACAGGGTGTGAAAATGACATGTTCGCAGCTACTTCAAAAATTGGCTTATGAGGCTCCTGACCTCCTTTATTCTTGTAGATCTTCAGCAATTGCTCCACTTTGATATTGCTCAAGCTATTTTTGATGTGCTTTCACTCTAGTCTGAATAACTTTCTAATCTTCCTAAAAATAGATATAATCCAATTTTTTGTTCTCCTCTTTTGTTTTCCCATCAAAAAAGGAAAAAAATGCTTCTTATTCACAAAAATTGTTGCTTTGTTAGCCCCACATGAGTCTTGTTTATCTGCTTGTGGCATGAGTAGCAAATATTTGTGATTGTTAGGCTTGACTCTGCATCAAAGGGAATTCTTCCAACAGGTCAGCCCTGGGTGTCATGGTCACCAGAGAGTCCATCTCTTTGTGTCTCCACTCAGAACATCAGTGGGGTTGCTAGGACTGATTCTAGTGGACATTTTCTTTGGTTTTCTAGCTCTATCTGCATCTATATGAAATTCAAGACACCTTTTTCACCAAGGCAGAAGTAGCAGTGAATTCCTCAAAGTCAGAACAACTGCCTCAATCACCTGAAATTCTTAATTCCAATAAATTTTAGTCAAAGCAGATGCTGTACTTGCAGTCCTGCCAATACAGATCTGAAATCCTGGATTCATATGCTTTGGGATGTTCAGAACAGTAGTTAAATACTTGAATCTGAGCAGAGCTTCTTTGTTTTTTTCCCTGGGGAATAGCAGAGCTGGGATTGAAGCAGATGCTCCCACAACCTGACAAAGGCCATAAGTATTGTGCCTTTCTCTTCATCATCTCTCTTGGTGCTAACAACAGCACACTGAAACGTGCTCATCTCAACCCCAGAGGCAAAACTCCCTGGAATTTCAAAGCATGTCCATCCACTCTCAGCTAATGTTTTAAATTTGGAATTCTGGGCCAGGCTCACTGTCAAGAAAAGTACAGTGTGCAGACCGCATGCATTTGGGGAACCTGAGTTTTGTTGAAGGCCCATTTCTACAGGACACTGGCATAAGTTTTCTCTGTGTGTCAGATCCTCTTTCATAGGGTAGGAGCAATAACAGTTCCCCATGGGAGGAAAGGATGAGAGGAGCAAAGAAATTTCATAGGCTTCTCTTGAAACTTTAGATTTTGCACTCCTCTGTTCACAGCAAATACTTTGTGCTATCTACCTGCATAGTCTAGTGTCTTCCTGATCCCATTCAACTGCCTGTGGTTTCAACACATGCGTTTCTGTGGGCAGTGTCACCCGAGGGAATGATATGGTCTGAACTAAATCCTGGGACACTTGCCTTTCAGCTCAGATTTCTCATTTCCTGGCAAAGCTGGCATCTGCTAGTCTCTGATATAAGCTGACTGCAACGTTCAACCTCCCAGCTGTGATTACTTAACCACTGATTCTTTCATCTGTTCTGTTGTTGCGTCTCTTAGCCCTGCCTCAAGAAACCAGTACAACATTTTCCCCCAACTAACTATCCCAGAGATCCTTCCCTGAAAACTTTCTGAGGAATGAGCTGGTAGGGCTCACTGCCTGTCCACCCTGACAGGTTCCCATGTTGTTCAAACAACCTTCAGAACTGGCCCAAAACTTGAGGCAAAGAAAGAGATAATTAAGAGGAAACATTTGCTGTTGGTTTATTCACTAGTGTTGGCTTTCTGGGTTCATCCATCAAGCAAAATCCTTGCTTCAGGGATTTAGGTTGCAAAACCACCCCTGACATTCATTGAAGTAGAATTTGACTTTATTTCTTCAAATTTTGTGAGGGTAGATGGTCAGTAACAGAGCTCAAAACAGTACAATCTCATCCCTTCAATTCAGGCTGGCAGAAATGCAGGGTGGGGACATAGGATAAATAAAAATCTCCTTCTTCTTGATTTTTTTTCCTACTTCTATTATAAATTAGGGATATATTCTTGCTCTTCCTCCCTCCTGGCCACTGCAGCCACACTCCAGACTGCTGTTTTCACCTTCACTGTCCTTTCTATCTCACACAGAAAAAGATGTCCCCAGCCACTGCTGATCCAAATGCTTCAGTGAGCCTTTTTTCCAGGGCTTCAGGATTTAGGGTTCTGCTTTAGCTAATCTCTTTTCAAGCTTCTAAGACCTTGTGTGTTTTGCAAGATAGGAGTATTCAGAAAATATGCCTTTTGCCACCAGCTAGCCAAGCAAGGTCACAGCGGGTAATAGCTTGCAGCATACTGCTATGACCAGGGTGGGAGCCTCAGAGCCACTGAACCTTCCTAAGAGACCACAGGGAACATTGTCATCCTGAGAAAAGTTCTGCAGTCTAAAAAACCTAGTTCACTCTCCCTTCCCTTCAGCCCTGAAAGGTGATAAAGCCTTTATGGTGCCTTACATTGCCTGTACTCCAATGCAGTCATGCCAGTGATGGCAGGCAAGTACAAGGCAGAGGAGCTGCATCAGCAGCACTCCCTCCCTTTTTCACCTGTTGCAAACTGCCAGAGATCTCTGTAGTACCTGATAGTACTTTAACTGAGGTATCTTGAGACGTGCTGTGTGATAAGGACACACTTTCTGACTCATGAATAATGGTTTCGATGAGGAAAACCAAATACAGGACAGATAAAAAACACTTCTATGAAATTATATAGAAGTTGTAAAGGGAAGGTCAAGAAGATAATCCAGGTTCCCTAACTAATTCTCAGACACAGGTATTTCAAAAAAATCTTATATTTTTTAGGCATTGTGTTCCCCAGAGCAAAATTTCTCTGTGTCACCTTAGGGGGATCATTGTACCTGTCTGCCTTTGGGAACTTGTCTGGTACCTGTGACTTGTACATGTCAAAAAGTAATTTAGAAGGTCAAAACTGGGACTGTCCCAGAAGGGCTAGGATAGTTATGTCTTAATGAGCTAATAATCCCTACACAGCAAGAAAGGATTTAACGAAGACAAGATTGTGGCCAAATGGAAATGTGCCCATTGGCATGTATGGAAATGGAAGGGAAAGAGAAAAAAAAATAATTGAAAATGAAAAGCATTAAGAGAAATTCTGGAAGGAGACAAGATAGAGGTCTTACAGGGGACATCTGAGGGCAACCTGTTGTGGTGGTTGGGGAACCCATCAGGTGAACTAGAAAAGGTGGCAGATAGCTTGCAACTTCATGTTGCAAGGGGCAGTGATCTGCCTACCTGTCCCAGCTGGGCTGGGAGCTCAGCCAGCTTGTGGGAGAAGGGCTGTGTTTGTCCACATGCAACGTACCCTGGAAAGGGTGGAGGGGCTTCCTGGACGGCTTCCTGCATGTAGCACTGGGAAAGGAGAATTTTGTGACAGCCATAGACTGGTTAGTAAAATCTTTGCTTTGCTGGTAATCACAATGAGTTGGGGCCCCCCAGCTGTGACTCAGAACTATTCCAGTCATGCTACACAAAACAGCACACACAGAGCCTTAGCAGAAGTGCTGCCTGCAGTGGACTCCTGCCCATCTTCTCTTCTGCAGGACCTGGGAGCAAGAAGGGGTCTGGCGCTGGGGCCTTCAAACTTTGTTTGATGTATAAACTCCTAAAATATGCTGGTGTCAGTGCAGATGCCTGCACAGTAATTTTAAGCTGACTGATAAGAGGTTTTGGTTTTTTTTTTTTTTTTCCTCTAATGCACTCTACTTCAGAAAACACACCACACCATTTCACTGCCACCCTGCCCTGTTTAATGCCACTTTCTTCTGCTGAGATATCACAACTGATGAGTTAAAGCAGTTGCAGTTGCCCCTGAGACAGTGGTATAATCTCAAGGGGAAAGGTCTGGGTAGTGGAAAGTAGTCACTGTCAGACTGAGCTCTGACACAGGGATGTCAGCAATTACAAAAAAATCATAATAATTTAATAATTATTAATAAAAGAAATAAAACACATGATCTGATGCAGTATGTTCACTACTGAAAAACCTTAGGGCACATACAGCCTGGTCATTTCCATCAGTCCCCTGCCTTTTTCTGGAAGGAGATGGGATCACTGGACTCCTGCCCAGCCTCGGCCATGATGGGTATGTCCGAGCATATGTCCATGTGTCTGTCTGCACGCACGCATGCACACATGCATTAACCACTGGCACTGCTTCCACCCAGCTCTGTGGGGCCAGACTCTGAAAGAAGGATCCCACATGGAGCACACCCATTTGGGGTGGACAAGTCTGGGGTGACACCTGCACCTCAGGTTTCTCCTAGCCATGAGAGCATCAGCATATTTAATAACATCTTGATGATTGGAGGGGTGTTTAATTTAGTGGCGTGGCGCCTGCTGCTGCTGACGGAGCTGTTCCTAGCAGATTTACACCTGTTTCAGTGGAATGGCTGCTCAGCTCTCCTCTGCTCCCAGCCTCTTGTGCTGCCCCTCAGGACCTTCCTCCTCCCCTGCCTGGATAGTGACACCTATTGGGGCACAACTGACAGGCTGGGAAAGTGCTGGGGTGAGCTCACTGTGCCACCAGGAACCTCATTCCTTTTGAATGATGAGCCAGACAAGCTTAGCACCCTCCTTAATTTTGTAAGGAGACAGAGAGGATTTGCTGCTCTTGAATTTCTGCTCCATTTTTACCTTCTTCTCCTCTAACTGGGTTTTATACTATCTGGGATGGCCCTGAATCTCTCTAAAAAGTTTATTCATCAGGCACTTGCATTTTTGGGCTGAATAAGTTTCCAGGCAGTCCAGATGACTAATAGGCAGTCCATTATATATGCTCTGGGCATGCTATTTTTTTTTTTTTTTTGTGCCAGTTAAATTTTGCAAATTTTTCAAATTCTTCCATATGAATAAGTCCTACTGGCAGCAAACCCACTATGGATATTGGTACGTAGCTGGGGTACAGTTACACAGTGCTCCCAAGAATTCAGAAGTAATGACTCAAGTGTCCCCTTCTCCCCTTCCCTTGGATCATTAAGTCAGCCTAGAAATATGGAGATCTGAAAAGTGTCTTGCTTGTGACATCTTTCTCTGGCAACTTCAGGGTGCCTCTGCTCAAGTTTTTACCTGCAGTTACAGAAGAGAGAAAAGCTTCTCTACTAAAGCACCTGTGATTGAAAATAGAAGTGGAAATGTTTAGGTAATAGCATGAAACCCATCATGAAGAGCCACAGAAGGATCTGAAAATCACAAACTGTATCATGGTATGGTGGAAGTTCAGCAAAAACTTGGAGACCTCGCCTCCCTCCTTAGGCATGGCTGAAAACTGCTGCTGAAGCTGATGGTGGGAAGAGGCATGTCATAGGATCAGAGAGTCATAGAGTAGTTTGGGTTGGAAAGGACCTTAAAGATCATCTGGTTCCACCTCCCTGCCATGGGCAGTGTCGCCTTCCACTAGACCAAGTTGCTCAGAGCCCCATCCAGGCTGGCTTTGAGCACTTCCAAAGATTGGGGTATCTAGAGCTTCTTTCGGAAACCTGTTCCTCACCACCCTCAGAGTAAAGAATTTCTTCCTAATATGTAATTTAAACCTACTCTCCTTCAGTTTAAAGCCACTATTCCTTTTCCTATCACTACATGACCTTGTAAAAAATTTCTGCCTTATTGAAAAAAATGTGTGTCATACTGAAAATCAGCCACTACCCACAATTCATGTGGTTAGGAGAAATATTTGGGCAGTGGAAATATTTTGCAGCTTCTTCTGAATCTTTTTGCCCCCTCCTTAGAAACAGCCACCCACTCTTGAAGAAATATTGACTTGTCTTGATGAAGACTCTCTTCATCCTGGGACAGAACACTGGCCCATTGGCTGTGTCTGTTGTGGGAGCCTAGGAAGCTGAGACTGGGAAGTAAAGGCTCCACCTGGGTAGGCTGGATGCTCAGAGGAGCCATGCTAGAAGGAAGATACCTCAGCAGCAGCCTCCTGCACCAGCTCTGTCCTGAGAAAGAAAGAAAAAAAGCCCAACACCCCCAAAAACATGCAGCCAATGCTTTCCTGGAGGAAAAAGCAGTAGCTGTGTCTCTCCAAGCCTGGTGCTAGCAGGTCTACACCAGAGCATGGTCTGGCTTTTCTTACTAACCTGAGGTTTCTAGTTAAGTGCCACCTGGCAGCACCCCTGAGCTGCAGCCTGGGTCATGGTTTCCATAAAGGGCTGCTGGGTTCACTCATATTTATAACTCTTGCCCCGGCATGGCGTGTCAGCTTGCAGAAGTCAGCTCTCCCCCGGGAGCAGGGAGTCATTCCACAGGCTGTGCTCCTGTTTCCATCCCTGCCTGCCAAGGGGCCTCCCACCCCCTCGCAGATGGGACCTGAGGGTGGTTGGCTGAAGGGCATGGCAGAACAGTCTGAGGGGTAAAAGGCATGAGGAAAGATTTCACAGAAGCTACAGTGCCTGGTTTCTAGTGTAAACTCTAGGAAGTAGGTGTACGACTTTCTTTAGGGCTCCAGGGAAAGTGGGAACCGCTACATCCCTGTGGGAGACAGGCTGTCTTCAGGCAGGTGAAGAGTTTTCTACTTCAGGTGCATCTTAGTAGGTACTGTGGGTAAGTAGGATCACAAAAAACTAAGTCATGGCTCCAGCTGGGTCCCTTCTTCTCTGAATTCAAAGATGGCTTCAGACTGACTCTCAGAGCTCCCAGCTGTACCACATGGTACACTCCAAATGGAGTTGTACCAAAGAGAAGATGCCAGCCTGGGGCCAACATTCAGACATACCTCATGGCTTGGCAGCAAGCCATGACACGGCTCTCAACAGGTATCTTGCTGGATGCCGTGGTCCTAGTGAACGCTGAAGATCCCTGACTGAGGGGTATTTTGATGGGCAGGAGACAAAAGCCAGCTTGGAGGATGTGACAGGTTTTAGAAGTCTGGCTGAATGCTGATGGTGTTCTTCATCCTCTTGTGTCTCAGAGCACGTGTGTGGGGTGAGAACCCATGCCAGCTCGGCTCTTCCGCCTCTCAGGAGCCGCACGTCACAGCTGTGTGTAGCACCCGCACGCTGATGGCTGCAGCTAAGCTCCTACAAAGCTCTCTGGATTAGCAGGTGTGGGTATACAGGGCAGGGATGTGGTAATTTGAGCTGGAGTAGTTAGTGCAGTCAGGAAAATGTCACATGTAAAAAGAGGATCTAAAATGATCTAGCACAGCAGTTTGTGCTCAGTTCTTACTAGCCAGCAGCAGGAAGCCAAGACAGTTCTATTTTAGTAAATACAACTGATACCTGTTCATCCTTGGTCAATGTATTTTTCTTGGTTTTTTTACGTTTTCTATTTCTTTTTCTGTTTTTGTTTTTGTTTTTGTTTTTAATTTTCCTTTTTTTTTCCTATGTATTTTTGTTTGTTTCTTTCTGTCCATTTCAATCCAGTACAGAGGGAGAGATTTCCAGGAAGATTACAGAGCTTTCATTATACTCTCTGTAATGTTTTGACAAAGACACAAATACCTACCTTACCATAACATGGTGTTTTCTGGACTACTTATATTACTATTTTGCCAGAGTTAAAGCCTGCAGGTTTAAGAACACAATGCCCTAAAGACCAATTTCAAGCTGCAGACATTTCAGGGTCATTATTTCATTTGCAGTAGCAGATTTTTGGGGTTTAAACAGCCAGTTAGATACTTAAGGCTAGTCTTGTGAAGATTTGAAAACTCAGATGATTTTTCCTGCTCCTAGAGTTTGTTGCGGTTGCTATTTGTCCAGATCAGACACACAGAGGAGAGATTTAGGCAGCTAAACATATCAGAACAGGGCCTGAGACATTGATGCATTTAAAACTTTTCAAATCTGATGAAGACCCTGAGTATTTAAGACTTAAGTTAGTCTTTTGACTTCCATGTGTTGTGATCATATACAGAACTATGTGGCTGAACAGCACCATTTATTCTGACAGTGCCAACCCAAATAACTGCACATGTTGAAAAGGTGAAGACTACCCAGCAATCATCTCAGGCAGGCTTTCCATGATATTAATTGAAGTGCTAATTGAAAAAACCCAGCTAAAACTCTCCAGTGGCAGAAAGCACAGATCCTGCAACATAAAGGACTTTAAAAATGTGTGTTTTAATTCAACAGGGAAAGTATATCTTTTCACATTTTGAACTGCAATATTTTCATTTTTAGGCAAAATTCCCTTCCTGTACCTAAACTGTGTCTCAGATGAGAGCTGAGAGACCACTGCTTGAGGATCAGGCTCTAACACACACACACACACACGCACACACATACACACACACGCACACGCACACGCACATGCACACGCACACACACACACACACTTTTACTGGAAACATTTTGAAGGAAACCTGGGGAGCCTGATATTCAGGAAGGGCTTCCAGGGGTGGCCAAACCCTGCCCAGAGTTACCCAGCCTTGAGAGATTTCACTTATTAAACTCTAGTGAACCAAACACTATGACCAGCTGCTCTCTTATAGGTATCCAGTGACAGTAGATTGGCTTTTTTTTGGCCTGTAAATTACTGTACACAGGTGGGGAATTTATTAGCATAAGTAAAATTAGGAAGCAACACTCCATCTATCTCCCCACTGACACTGACAGGCTGTGAGATGTTGACCTTCTCTGAAGTGTTAGTCCGTATGGCCCTGAACCCAGTGAAAACACTTAGGCCTGTGCTTAATTTTGCATCCCATTAGGTCTGCCCTTGCACTAGAAGTTAAGTATGTGGGTCACTGTTTTCCTGGATCAGAGCCCAATTCCTGAAGGTCCTTCAAGATTTAGCTAGATAGAGCTTCTTAAATGATATGATGCAATTAATGTAATGGGATTCTGCTCTCTTTTCTGTTAGTGGCTGATTTGTGATGGGGAGACTGGGCTGCGCGGACATATACAGACAGCCATCAACAGTTGCTCACAAACTATCAACTATAAACACATTAAGAAGTTTTAATTCTCAAAGTCTCTGGGAGATCAGCCTTTTTGTAGCTGATAAAGTCTGTCCCTCCTTGCAGGCCCAGCATCCACATGCCGAGGTCTAAATTAAGAGCCAAAGTCTGAAGCTCAGAAGTGACTTTGCTTTAGCTAGGAGCTGTCAGAAGACTGAGAGCAGCTGCTGCAGGATGATTGGGTCTTCAGACTGAGCTGGTATCTCTTGAGTCTCCTTGGTGGTGGGATCACATGTATGGTGGTGTGCCTGGCATGGCAGGAGACAGGGACTGATCTTTCTGTCTCCTCCGACACAGGCAAAGGCAGTGACTGTGACCTAGAACTATAGAATTACAGAACGTTTTGGGTTGGATAGCACCTTAAAGATCCTCTAGTTCTAGGGATATGAGAAGTGTGTTGATCATGATATTTCTCCAGGATGGCAACTTCAGGGTGCCTCTGCTCAAGTTTTTACCTGCAGTCACAGAAGAGAGAAAAGCTTCTCTACTAAAGCATCTCTGATTGAAAATAGAAGTGGAAATGTTTGGGTAATAGCATGAAACCCATCATGAAGAGCCACAGAAGGATCTGAAAATCACAAACTGTATCATGATATGGTGGAAGTTCAGCAAAAACTTGGAGACCTCGCCTCCCTCCTTAGGCATGGCTGAAAACTGCTGCTGAAGCTGATGGTGGGAAGATGTCATAGGATCAGAGAGTCATAGAGTAGTTTGGGTTGGAAAGGACCTTAAAGATCATCTGGTTCCACCTCCCTGCCATGGGCAGTGACACCTTCCGCTAGACCAAGTTGCTCAGAGCCCCATCCAGGCTGGCTTTGAGCAGTTGCAGAGATCGGGGTATCTAGAGCTCCTTTCGGAAACCTGTTCCAGTGTCGTGTTTTTGAGACCCTCAGCTTTAGATACCTGTGTCCAGCCGCCCCTATTTCCCCCCTCCTCCTTTGCGGCCGCTGCCATGCCCGCCGCGCATCCCCCGCCCGCGGCCGCCGCCTCACGGCCAACCGCCAGGTGGCGCTGCCGCCCCGCGTGTGGCGCCGCGCGCCCCGCCCGCCTTGACCCGGCAGCCGCGCGCGCGGCGGGGCGTGAGGGGCGTCCCGGGTGGGACACGGGGACAGCCCGGCGGGGACAGGGACAGTCCGATAGGGACATCCTGGTGGGGATAGGGACAGCTCGAGTGAGCAGGGACTGCCCGAGTGAGCAGGGACAGCCTGCTATGGGACATCCGAGCAGCCCGCGCCTGATGCCGCTCGTGCCGTGCCGTGGCCTGCCTCTCCCGCTCAGCGCTTCCTGGCTGGCCCCTACGCAACCCAGTTCAGAGCGCGGGTGTAGAAGCACCTCCAGTGTGAGTTTATGGCCAGGGAGTCCGGGAGTGCTTTAGGAAGAGCAATGCCAGCAGGTCGAGGGGGCGATCCTATCCTGCTCAGCCCCGGCGAGGCTGCATCTGCAGTGCTGTGTCCGGTTCTGGGCTCAGAACAAGGGAGACGTGGACCTCCTGAAGCAGGTCCAGTGGAAAGTTGATTAGATGATTAAGGGACTGGGAGCATCTGTCTTGTAAAGAATGGCTGAGGGACCTGCACCTGTTCAGCCTCAAGAAAAGAAGACAGAGGGAAACCTTATCAATGTATTCATGTATCAGAAGGGAGGATGCCAAGAGGATGGAGCCAAAGTCCTGTCAGTAGTGCCCAGCAACAGGACAAAGGGCAACAGGCAGAAACTGGAACACAGGAAGCTCTGCCTGAACATGAGGAAGAACTTCTTTACTGTACAGGTTACTGAACACTGGGACAGATTGCCTAGAGAGGACGTGAAATCTCCTTCCATGGAAATATTCAAGAACCATCTGGACACAATCCCATTCAGTGTGCTTCCCCCGCTGCTTGAGTGGGGAGGTTGCATCTACAGAGATCCCTTCCAGCCTTACATATTATGAAATTCTGTGTTTTAACTAGGACCTGTACAGAGTTCTGGGCTCCAGAGTGGTCATCATGAACAGTGTTTGCGCAGCTGACGGAGAGTCTGCAATGTGAGAAGGAGTGGCGGGAAGTCACAGGGCTTCAGAGGTAACTGCTAGAGTGAAATTCAGATTTTGGCTTTCCACTTTTAAATTCTGAGGCTCCCCCTGGCCCCCAAAGTTGCAAAGGGCAGCTTGACCCATGACTGTCAGGGTTTTTAAAAAGCTCACCCCTTCCCAACCAAATACACACATAAGAGTCTAGTTTTGTAAATTAAATCTTATGATTTAAAAATGGTCATGGAACTTCGACAGCTGCGATTTTTGAACAGGTAAAGATGGGCCTGCTGCATTTTAGGGGAGTGATAAACCCTTCTCCCAAGGCTGAATCCAGCACCAAGGCACACCCCCACCTTCCCCACGGTGGGATGCTTTTTGTACGTTCTTCCAGCAGTGATGGAAACAAAGCTACACGGCCAGTTGGGCTCAGGTTTAGCCTTGTCTGCTGGGGCCCCTTTTCACGCCAATTCAGACAGCCTGGCATCAGTCTCCCTCTTTGTACACGGGAGAGAGGGGCAGGTCGGGGCACACAGCACGGCGAGGAGCGGCGGGGTCTCCAGGCAGCGCTCGGCGAGCGCTGGCGGGCACAGATGGTGTTATTTCCCCCCGAGGGCTGCGGGGTGCCCGCAGCGATGCTGGTGCGCGGCTGAGCAGGGCGCTGGGATTTGCATGTGCCCTTTGCACGCCAGGCGCCGGCTATTTAAATGACAATGGGGCGAGGGGCAGGTTAGGTATATATATAGACAGAGAGATATTTCTCTGTCTGCATGGGCTGCTGCTGGCAGCTGCAGTCCAGCAGCCACCCTCGCCTCCCCTATCAATATCCTTTCCCCTGAGCTGGAAGGACTAAGGGATAATTTAGTCTTTATGCTAGTTTAGACTTTGTCTGATTACCAGCTGAGCCTGATTACACAGGCCTTGCTGTCCCTTCTGGGAAATAGTCCAGACAGCACAGAGGGGCCACTGCTCCTCCTGCCAGTTTTGCCACTGCCAATCCCTCTGATTTTATTTTGGATTGCAGGAGGGGTGGCTTGTTCTCTCTGCTGTCCTCCCTGTGCACCCACTGTCAGGGACCAAAGGACCTAGTTTTTCATGAGAACCATAAATCACATTCACACACAGGGCTTGAATACAAACATGTAGAGCCAGCTGGTGGGGAGCTGAGCTCTTGTGACTACTGATGATATGGAGCTGGGTCCTGCAGCAAGGAGCAAAGTGGGGCCCATCTTCAAGTGAGCCTCCTTACCCACCCCAGTTTCCCTTTTCTTTCAGTTTGGCACCTCAGTATGTGTCAGTGGGTGCCAAACTGAAAGAAAGTTGGATATGTGTGTAACTGGGAGCAAGAGTGAGCTGTCAAGCAGAAACCAGTACAAGCAGTAAAGCTGAAGATCTGTTCCAGCTGAGCATCCCAGCTCCAGCTATTTCACTGAGAGCAGAGCAAATGATAGGCCAGGCAGAGTTGAAGTACTGGGAGCTGACAGCAGCCAGCAGTTGCAGTCCAGCAGTCATCCCATCCTCCCCCACCACTTGCCACTTAGGAAGCACTTGGATCAGCCAGACACAAGATTCAGATCTCCATCCATATCTACAGTTCTACAGAGTTCAGAGGAAGTGAAGTTTTGGCTTTGGACTTAGGTAATTTTCAAAGCTAATGAACAGATGGTGTTTTACTTGCTGTCTCCAGCCCCTTTGTATTAGCTGTGATCCAAGTCTAAACACCACAGATGAATTAGGATGGTCATGTTCCCGCATTCACTTGGAGAGGAATTATGTGGGGAGAGGGAGGGACATAATGCAAAAAGTCCTAGAGCCAGAACCAGTTTAAAAACACCTCTGCACAGCTGGAGCAGTGTGTGTTGCACAGAGGAGTTACCACAACTTCTGAAGCTCAGTGAAAACACTTGACCCTTGACTTGAACTGAAACCTCTGGTTATTGATCCCAGGAAAACTTTAGAGAGAGGGATGCTGCATTCTGCTTGCAGCAGCTCTGGCTCCTGAATGGCTCCTCCTGTTTTTAGGAACTGTCACACTGAGCTCTCCCTTCAGCCTCTCTGCACTGTCTCCACACCTTGTGGGTGACTAGGACTGTACAAGAGTTTGGCTCCACCAACTCTGGGGCTCCATTTGAAGTAAGTGTAGGCTGCTCTTATATTGCCTGGTAACTTCTCTTCACCATGGTACAAGCCCAGGTCCTAAAACCTTTTCTCATAGATTATGTGCTCCAGGTCACTCACCATCTCAATTGAGTCATCCAGGTTTTTCAACATCCCTCTGCAACATGGGAGGTCCAAAGAGAACAGAATATCTAAGCACAGTCCCATCAGCACTTTAGAAGCAGATTAGGGTAATTTCGCTCAATCTGCTGGCCACCTTCTTCCTGATGTGTTCTAGAATGTGGATGACATTATTTGCAATGGCAACACTCTCCTTGGCCTCTACTTGTAATCCCCTGGTCTTTTCCAGCTGAGTATAAACAGGTGTATCTTCACTGACAGATCATGCAGCCCCCAGGATTGCTTCTGGTAGCATTAGTCATGGGTCTAGGTGGCATTTGGGATTTGACCCACTGAGTCCCATTGGTGGTGGCACCCTGGCCATTTTTGTATGTCCTGTTCCATGAAACTGAGACAGTACGAGAGCTTGGGGAACAGCAGGACACATCCAGCTGCTGAGAACTGATGCAAGCAAGTGTCAGAGGACAGAGCTCAAGCAATGGTTTGTCAGGTGGCACCGGGGTGCTGACCTCTCCTGTGGCGCTGCAGGCTCAGGTAGCACAGTGCTGTCCTGTGCTCTGAGGCACAGATGGTCTGAAAGAGACTCTTTTGTACATGGTGGAGCAAAACATCACACACAATGTTGTGACAACTCTATTGGACCAAAGAGCTGTCTGTCAGCATCCTGTTTTCCAAGTGTGACTAGCAGCAGCTGTGTAGGGAAAAGGTATAGCTACCAGAAGGCAGATCACTGTCAGGCCTGCCTTTGTAGCTTTGGGACATTTTGGAAATATCCACATAGAGGAGTTTGATCAATCTTTCCATGACACAGCTTGAATAAAGCTGGATAACTCACAGCCCAAGATATTTGCTGATTTTGCAGTGGCACTCTGAGTCCCTTTTCATTGTACTCAGGCACTTGTGCCCTCATAGGTAATTTAAAGGTGGAACATCTCCAAGTTATTGAAATGCTCTGTATTAATAGTTCATTTCTAAGCAGCTTCTTGCTTAGGCTTTATTTAAGGTGAAGCAAAATGTTTTCATTAATCTGAAACTCACTTTTTTGCAAAGAGTTTTTTTTTTTTAGATGTGTAATTTCAAATTCCAGGCTGCTTTTCTGGTATGGGTTGAATACAAGAGTTGAATTTTTAAAATTGCCTCTGCTGAAAAGACAGATGAAGACTATGGAACCTTGATGCCCCTAAACTTCAGCTGACCCTTCTGTTAAGTTTGGGGGGTGGATTTGTTGTTTTAACGATCTGGGTGAAAGCATTGCCATTTCTTGCTATGAAGAATGCAGGCTGCTGAGCTGTGTCATGTTTGCCAAGTGCAAACTTCCAAGTGTTCTGGTTTGAAGAGCTTGGAGGCCTGTGTTCCTTGGTTGGCTAACTGGGATTTTAGGAATAGAATCTATTTTTGATAAATTATGCCATGTAGACATGCTAATGGGCAAAGTGTCAGCCTCCAGATACCAATATTGTTCTTACAGTCTGCTGAAAATGATGGTTGGTGGTTTGGTCTCTCCTGCTAACCATTGCTTGCCTAAAGTGCAATTAAAGCTGATGTGAAGTCCAGTCCTGGGCTGGGAGCACTGGGAGGTGTGCTACAAAGATCTAGGGGTTTCTCCTGAACATTGCTTTGTTCCAAGTGACGTGTCCTGGTCCTGGCTCCTTATTGCCATGCTATTTGTGCAGCCATCACTGAGGAGAGCTGTACTACACCTGCTTGCTGCTGGTGTGAGCCCCTCCAGGTTCATTAGCTGTGCTCTGCACCGTGCTGAAGTGGTGGTGCTGCAGGACACGAGCTGTGCTTCAGCTGCTGAGAACAGTTGTGCCTGAGGTGCTGTGCCATGGGGGTCAGTGCAGGGCCTCCACCTTCATGGTGCAGCTCATGTGCAACCTGGACCCACTGCCTGCAAGCCTTTAGCTTGCTCTATGCCAGTCCGTGGTTGGGTAGCAGGGGGTGGCATTTGGGCTCTGCCCCTGGCTGCTGTTATTTATGGAAACTGGGCAACTGTTCATGGAAAAAAGCTGGCAGAGGGTGCCTTGCCAACCACTCTTCTGCTGGCAGTAACCTGCAGAGCTTGTGTGCGTGCAGTGGTGTTCAAAGGAGGTGTGCAGCTATGGAAACCTGCCTCTGCATGCCCAGAGAGCGTGTGAGAGCCTGCGAACAGAGGTACTAATGCTCCTCTGCCTTGGCTCCCTTGTGATCTTCTGCAAACAGCCCTGCGGGGAGAACCACTTCATTTTCTGCTCTGCATTCCCTATGCTCACAATACCTGGGGAAAAAATGACAGCTCTCTTTTCTTGAGACTACATGTCAAATGCCCGGGGCTGTAATGAAATATAGATCTACCTGATGCTGGACATAATACGCGGGTATTTCATTCTACACTTGAGGAAAGAGCCTGCCATGTCTCCAGCTCACTGCAGCCTACTGCAGCTGGAGAAGGGCCATTCTCTAGTTTCTCTTACTTTGCTACCAGACACCTAAAGTAATAACATGGTGCTCTTTAGGGTATAGCAAAGCTCCTTGGAAAATATAATCAACTACAAAGATCGGTCAGGAGTTTTAACCAAAGACCCTATTTGGGGAATTGTCTCCTGACTATTCATTTCACCAGTGCTTGTTTCAGAACCACCTTGGTGTCTGTCATGCTTCTGATCTGGGAGGTCCTTGTTAAGCAGCTGCAGACGTCTGTCATATCTTCCTTTCAGGCCTGACCGATTTTATGCTGGGGAGGATAGATGAACACAAGCTGAGCCAGAGATGACCTGGAGAGGAAGGGAGAGGTAGGGAGACCTGAGTTGCTCAGAAATGCTTTGATGGTCATCACCAGAAAGGGGAGCAGAGGAAACTCTGTATCTGGAGGAGCCTGCCATGCTCAGACAGAGACCCATTCTGCTGCAGCTCAAAGCGTGGTTTGAGCCCAGTGTGTGGCTGCAGTACAGCAGCTTAATGAGTTGCCACATGTCAGCCATACTGCAGTAGCCATCTGTGTGTGATGGATGTGTGGTGTGCAGTGGGGTGCTGGGGAAGCTACCTCATCTCCTCATCTTTGCTATTTCAAGTAGCTTTGAGTTTGTCACAGGCTGCAAGCATTGATTTCTGTTCAGCTGCCACGGGGTGGTGAGCCACCAGACTGCAGAGCTTGGAGCTGCTTGCCCTTTTCCAAAGTGAGGAGTCAAGCTTTGCTGGAAGGAGATGTTTCCTCACGTACTGCCCATGAAGGCATTCATTGTGACAGGAGATCACTGAGGCCAATGTTAATGCCCAATTCAAAAAAATAAGCATCAAATATTTATTTAAGTGGGCCTTCCAAGTGATCTATCAGTAAACATGCAAAAATATGCAAAAGCCATGAGAGAAATGGAAGAACCCAGCTTTGAAGTGTTACAGTCTACCCTGGCCACAGTATTCATGAGATATTTTCAATGGACAGGTAGTCCATCATGGAGGACAGCAGGTTTTTGAGCACCTTTTCCAGATGAGGCAGCCTTGGCCCATGCCAGGAGACTGAGCTACATAAACCTTGTACTTAGTCTGGCAAGTTCAGCCTGAAACCTCTTTATATAGCTCACATCAGACCAAGTCAAAACAAATTCTCCCAGCTCAGGTGTTAAGCTGAATTAATGACAATCTTTCTCTTAAAACAACCTTAATACCACATTGGTGAGGGCTATTTTTTTAAACCGGGGGACTGGAAAAAAAAGAAAAAAAAAAGGAATGACCTATAAGGACTTCTATTAAAAAATATTTTTTAAATAGTTGGTGAGGAGTCATTTTTGGTAAATGCCTAGTAGCTGGCTCGACGTGGGTCTTCTGTCTGCCTTTGTGTGCGGGTACATATGGTCTCAGTGGATATGTGTGGAGTGGAAGCAGTCCTGTTCTGTAGGTCCCCTGTGCTCAGGTTTGTGTTTGTGTACTGGGAGCGTTAATGAGAACAGACTGCCTTTCTTTCCCTTCGTTCCCCAATCCCATCTGTTCAAACAAAAGGCTGAAAGGGAGAGAGAGCTGAGACCCTGCTGGTCAAGAGGGGATGGATAATAACACATATCCTTGGGCTACATTTCAGCACATGCAACCCTTTCAAGCTGTGCTAAAGCTTTTATTCAGGCAAGAGAAAGAACAACCAATATAAAATAAGGATTTTTTTTCTTCTTTTTAGAAAAGCTGCATCAGGCCTGAAGGATGCTACATTCCGTTCTTTTCCTCTAATGTTTTATATTGATGGATTATCAAAAAAAAGGGTCTAAACCCATACTGATTATATATTTGTGTGTGTACAGACAGAGCATGATATTGGGCTAGAGCGAGTGACATATGCAGAGGGGCCAGGGATGGCTTAGAAAGTCAATTTTCACTCTGTTTGCACATGGTAACAGTTCCAGATTCGTGTAATTAACTATACATCAAAAGGGTGTGAAGGAAGATATATTCCTCTCCACCTTGGGGATTTGATAGGTACTTTGCAATTCATGGTTAACCCCCCATTCACATATTTGTCATTATGGTCATGCCAAACAACTCATCTGAAGATCAAAACAGCTTTCTTGGGGGCTGTAACAGAGAGAGAAGCACAAGAGATGGCACCTCGAATCCCAGAGCGGGTACTGAGTGGCAGAGAGGGATGCAGCCCTGGATGGCAGCACTGGTGTTCAGCCGTTCCAGGGACGTCATAATGGTTTACGGGAGAAAAATGGTCTCAAATGCCATTAGTTTAATGCTTCATAATGTCGTTGTGTCTGTTTTAAATACAATCACCGAGCTCAGGGGACACCCAGGACTAAAATAAAAGAAGAGGAAAAGCGCTTCCAGAAATGTAACGATGGAAAAGGAGGCAGGAAATCTTTGGCGAGTGAAGAAATGAGATTCACTGGTTCTTTTCCACTGAGCAGGTAGCACATGAGTAATTGGTATAGGACGGCTAAAGGGATATTCATCACGAGAACCGATTGCACCGAGGTTGTAATAAATACACCAAAGTAACATAATCAGTCAGGAGGCAGAGGAGAGTTTTGCAAAACACAATACCTGATCGTGGCCAAGATTTTCAGAAAGAGTCATTTCAAGTGAGATTTCTAGTGCTGTGTTACTGTTTTTGCCTCGTTTTCAGAAGTGGTACACAGTGGATCCCACTGAATGCATTCATCGTGCCCTACCCATCCAGCAAGTTTATTGATGTATATGTGGGTGCCTAACTTCAGGATGCAGTGTCTCAAAGAGAGGGGGCCAGAAAAAATGAAACATATCAAAACCAGTGAACAAGCTGTTAGATATCAGATAGCTGATGTCTGCTCACACTAATAGAAATGCAAATAAATAAATTGGAAAAGCCATGAGTATAAGCAGCAGTTGTGCTCATGCAAGCTTTAGAAATCTTTCTAAGTGCCTCATATCTTATTTCAATCACAGAGGTGGAGCTGTTTCCTTAGGGATGAAATCCTCCCTTGGTTGACATCTCCCACTCCAAGTGAAGCAGGTACATGTTCTTTTCAGACTATTCTTTCAGGAGCTATTCGGTTTCAGCAGTCATCAGTTATTCTTCTCCAGGGAGGGATTAAAAAAGGTGAAGGGATCATAGGACCACCTAGCACTGCTCTGTTGGGTCCTTTTTCTTTGGAATCCTAGCAATTGGGAGCAACCTGCTTCTATGCATTGATGCTGGCAGCTAATCTAATGTAGAAAATTTACATGAGCAGCACATCCCCTCTCATCTCTACACCTCTTCTTGCAGGGCATCCATCTCACACGTAGGTTGCACACTGTGGCTGCCCTCGTGTCTATCATTAGAAAGCAGACCCTTGAGCCCAGCCTAACTGTGCTCCATTGATGTATTGCAGGACAGGCCTCTGCTGAATTCATCCATCAAGCAACCACAAGAAGTGATTTCTACGGATTAATGTGCTGGTGGGTGCATGCAGAGGTTGAAGGAGGAAAGGTTCATGGTAGTAGCTGGCTTACTGAAAAGGCAGAGAATTTAAGGTGGCAGAAATAGGGTCCTTAGCATTGCAGATAGGAACAGATCAATAAGTTGTTGCTTTCAGCTCTTGTATTTGCTTTCTGCTACAGCTATTCATAGGAAACAAGAAAAAGGAGTTTTTGACAATGCTTTCTACAAGGCTGGTTGTAAGAGTCTGTTCCCAGTGTCTTAAAACCCAGCCAAATATAACTCTGGAGGCTGATATTCACTATGGTGGGTGTCTCTGGTGGTTTGGGTTGAGGGAGCCGAGTTTAATTTTGGAAGGAGGTTAGAGAAAAGAAACAGATGCATCTGTAGTTTAAAATTGACTAGCAGTGCCTTTCTTTGAGAAGATCTAAAGTTTCTGTGGAGCAGAGATTAGAAATTTGGCTTGAAAGGAGCTCCACTGCAGGGGATATGACTTCTGTCATACCCTGAAAAACTGTCCCAGTTTGTCCAGATTGTGAGTTTCCAAAGAAAACCAGTTTAAATATCATTGGCACTTGGCAATAGAGTTTTGTCAGAGTTAAACAGCTGAATTGCCTGTCCATCCTTAACATGTATATCCACAGTGCTTGACCCATCCCTGCGGAGCACAGCCCTGAGCTGCATTTTCCTTGGAATGCGCTTAACTGTGTGGGACTGCCTTGGTGATGAGTACCACAAGTGCAGACTGTGGGAATACAGCCTAGAGGCGCACACAGAAAAGTTTCTTTTGCATTTCACTAATGACTAAAAGTGTAGCCAAATGGACTTAGAGCATCAGGAATCACTGAGTAAGGAGAAAAGTCAATGAAGTAGCTATTTGCTGTCACAGATGAAATAGATAAAATTCTTCCATTAGTTCCTGATGTGAAACAAATAAACTAAGGGGAATGTTTTTCACTGCAGGCCATCAGAGACATTTTTTGTTATCCTCAAATATATTCCTTGGATGTGATGTATCAGCAGGCTTCCGGCACTAGGCTTTAGAAAAATGGAGTGTTTGTTGACAATGTGTTCAACACCCTTTCTAGGAAACATCCTTTCCTTTTTTTGATATTCAGGTCGTGTTTCATATCTTACCCTGCTTCCTAGGAAACTAACAGAAAGATTTGTGATATTAAGATATTTAGGTCTGCAGAGGCGGCATTTGGATATGGGAAAGATCATACAAATAGCATGACTGGTGACTTGGAGTAACTTTGGAAAAAGCTAGAGGTTCCAGATGAACTAGCAAAACTATCAGTTTCTTATGATGGAAATGGTGTGCCTGAAAGAGAAGTTAATACAGCCAGGTAGGCAAGAAAAATATGTTCAAAGAGTTACATCAAAGGTATTCAGGAACTGAAAAAATCAAAGAGAGGAGGCAAAGAAGTTTCATGCTGGCATCAGAAGGTCAGTGGCATCAAGGAAGCTGATGAAACTTGTCAAATATCTAGGGATAAGTAACATAAATAGTAGCGTTACCATGAGTCAAATAGTAGGATTACTGTAAATGAAACATGAACAAAAATACTAGTTTGTGTGAAACCACAAGAAACAAAAAATAGAGCAAGGGTTGTTAGGCTGGTCTGTATTGAGCTGAGGTCAAGGGTATGACTTCAGTGATCAAACTGTAAACACCGAGGAAGATGCTGTATATATCAGGCCTGGACAGGGTCCCAGCACAGACAATTCCTCAGCAGGTACCAGCTCTGATAAGCAGGGTGATGGCAGCAAAGTTGCAGCACATTGAATGTGCTGTTGTTCTTCCCATTATCCCAAAAGGAAGGCAGGCAAGTAACCATGAGTTGCTCAGAATTAAGAGGTGTTGTGTACCAGCTGTGCCTAGGGTTTATGGAGACTGAAGTGAACAATACTGTGAAGCAAAATCTGGTCCCAGAGATTCTGCTGATTCTGAAAAAGTGTAAAAGACCCATTCCAAAAGCAGGTAATTGTCAGCCAGCAAGAGGGTTCCAAAAGCATGGAAGCAATTTTTCCTGGATACAATATACCTGATACCAAAATATCTGTACCCCACAATCTATCGGACTGGGTACTGAAGTACTTACTGAGGATGGACACAGACACAAATTCAGACAGATGATAAGCACTGCTACGGTTCAGAGTAGTACCTCAACAGTGTAGGTGGTCACATGGTCAGTAGGAAACTGAAGAACAAGAAAAATCCTGACAAGAACACTGGGAATCAGAATCCCTGGTGACTTTGACATAGAAAAAGCCAAGATAAAAAAAGTAATATATGATTCATGGACCCAGGAGTTGCTGTTGTGCATCCTTATGACCAGAGGTAAAGTTGCAAATGGTGAGTTTAACCCTGCTACTATGGAAGACAGGTAAATAAATCCAGTGAAGAAATAAGGAGCGGCTTCTCACACCATGAGTGAAAATGAAGCTGGAATGATGCGCTCTCTGTTCTGGAAGGGCCTCAGACAAAGACAGCAGGATCACGAGGAGACAGTTGATGTTATGTGACCACAACAAACAGGCTTACTGCTGCTTTCCAGCCATGCCATTGCTCTCTCAAAGGAGACATTAAGACACAATAGAGTCAGCATTGATGAATCAGCTAATCCAGAGGCTCACTGGATATTTCTGCTTTTTGTAGGTATTTTTTCAAAGTTCTGTGCTGCAGGGATGTCAAGAAGGGACCCCATTATATAGTGAAGCACATCAGTAACTGGCTTTTCTGACAATCAAAGCTGTGGTGCAGCAGATATGGAGACTAAGATCATTCTGTACCAGTCCCTCTAGGAGAGAATGGTGGTAACCTCCTTGCTTCTAAATGCTAGCTGAAGGGTGCAACCTTTTACTCACACTCCGTAATTAGAGACAGTTTCTGCTCTCATAAAGCAGTGGCCAGCAATAAAATAAGGCTAACCCACAGCTCTGGATCAAAACAGCCTGGGATGTTGATTGTTTGAAAGCTGGCTCCTAGTTTGGTGGATGAATCTAACGCCTTAACAAACTGGCTGACTGCAGATGGGCATACACAAGCTGCTCAGGTCCTTTTTCTTTTCTCTTTTAGATGTCACTGCTAGGAACAGTGATTAAACCCCATGTGACTACTCTCAATCGGTAAAAGCAGGTCTTGTTTCTCCAGAGGTATGTACCAGAGTGGCTCAGTCACTTCATGGCACTGAGAGAGCACCTGTGTTAGCTAAGGATTTAGATACTTCTCATGGTGGGATGAAGCTAGATGGGACTGGTCAGCTTCACAGACAGGGTGGGACTGGGCAGGTTGCAAATTATCCTGCTGTGTGGGTCAGGTCCTTAAACTGCTGACAGCATTTGCAGTCTAAACACGTAAAGGGTGGAAAAGGGAAGCATATGTTGTCTCCCAGGAGGATGTGAGACACAGAGAAATAGCAGACTGGCTGTGAGATTCAGAAATTTAGAGAAATGGCTTTGCTGGTGTCAGTCAAGCCAGAAGCTGCAACTCTTAGAGAAACTCAAGGAGCCACCATGCGAAGGAAGAAGGAGCCAATCTGGTGTGGGCACTTCTCTGAGTGTGACAGTACTATAACTTCCACATGACAGAAATTCCCTGCTGAAGATGCTATTGTTTTGAACGCAATTATCTTTTACAAGGTTCTTCCAATCCACCTAATCATCTTTATCTTAATGTGCTTTTCCTTTCTACATTGTAACGTAAAATCCATTTCCTTTCAATTTACTTCAAATCTATCTGCATCCAGATTACTGTAACTTGGACGCACGGTAATTAAATGCGGTTTGTCTGACTAGACAGGCAGTGAGTGCTATTACAGCTTGTTTATGCTAGCAAGCAATGCAGGTTTTCTCTGAGCTATCCCACCAGCATGGTTCAACCCTGCCCTAGAGTGTCTGTGTGCTAGGCCATGTGCAGGTTGTTCACCGTGCATTTGGTCCTTGGTTCATGGAGTGACATTGGTGATTAATGCTTCTTGGGTTTCAGATTCTGGGATTTCAATATATTCATCCCATTAGGATCTGCCTCAGTAGTTCATCTTATCTTAGCTTTCACCTGAACCTCTCTCACTGGTGGGGGGATTTAAGAGACTGCTGACAATATCTGCATGTTTAAAAACGGATACAAGGGTTCTACCCTTTGTCTCTACAATGCATCCTTGTGCCAGATTCCCTGTGCGACTGACAGGATTTGACCCTGGCCTTGGCCCCATATAACATTCTGTGTTCTGGGAGCTTGTTAAATATGTACTCTGAATCCCATTTCATGTTGTACTTTCACCTTTTGGATGCTACTGAGAAGCAAATTGTGTGGTAGCAAGATTCCTGGATATCTTGAAATGATACAGAGTGGGTATTTTAAGTATCTGTAGTTCAAGCATGCACTGTAGATGCACCACCGAGAGGTGCTTTAAGAATGATTCAAGAAAAGGTCAAGTGAGGTAAATTCACCTTTACAGAGTAAGGTTCAAATTGGTTAAAATCTCAGATACAAGGCAAATGGAGTAGGAAAGTTTTGTGCTAAGTTACTTTGCACATTGTCGGAAGGTACCTCATGGGTCAAGAAAGCTGGGAGGTCCCCTTTAGAAATCCTTTGGCACTGATGAGCCTTGTGTGGGGAACACTGATCTGGGAGAGACAAGGAGGCTGCTCTACAGTTTTTAAAGACACTTTCTTTGAAAGCAATGCTTTTTCTGTTAGAGCCTGAACTAGAGAGTGTAGCCTTTGAGACAGTCATATGATTACATACCACAAAGTGACTTTAGTGTTTAAAGAAAATTTCTGAACCTTTGGATCCTTTTGGAGTTCTGTGTCCCCTTCAAGAAAACAAGGTGAGTGCCCCCAAAATCACTTTTGAAGACTCCATTCCTATCTGGTCATATTGGAGGTGCTGGTCTGTACTGGGATTTTCTGAATGAATGCATATGGTGTCTGAGACTGGTTGTTTGTCTGAGACACCTTTGATCACCCAAAAAATCCCCAGCAGGATGAGCTTAGAAGATGATTGTCCATTCCCCCCATAGTGCATATAAACCACTATTTTCACTCCTCCCCTCTTTGTTATCATTTTAACTTCCCCTTCATTTTCTTTCTTTCTTCCTCATTTTTGAGGCTTGAATCTAAAGTATGTCAAAATTTACTAGATTTGGATGACCACAATGGCTGAATCTAAACTCTTCAAGTCTCTCAGCTGCCTTTCTTCTTTCAAACACTTTGCTAGATCAATGCTATTTAAGGTCTCCAGAACTTAGATCTTCTTGGGGCAATTCAAGCAAGATAAGAAGTTGTGACCCTGACTAATAGGACCTACCTGTTCAGAAGGCAGTCCTATCAAAGTAAAGTCTTAAAAATATGTCAGGACAAGGAGACTGAGTCTGAATTCAAGGCAGGCCCCATCCTACATTTGACCATCCTACTATACCATGATTATCTTCAGGATCCTTCTTAGGATTGTTACTCTGGTGGCAATCATAAGTAACTCCTTTGAGATCATGGAACTGCTGTAAGCTTACCTTTATGTGTTTGACATCGAACTTCAACCCTTTGACTTTCAGGAAAATCACATTTGTTATGCTTATTGCCCCAGGGAACAAGTCCTCTTCCCTCCCTATCTAAAAGATCATATTTATCTTGTCACGTTGGCCCACTGAATCCTACAGACAGCTTTTGTGGACAGCTTTTATGTTCAGGTCCAAAGAGACCAAGCTTTGAAAGATGTTGGCATCTGTCAAAGATCTATTTCCTTCAGATCATGAAGATGTAGACTGAGCCAGACTGAGAATCCATCTATCCTAGCATCCCAGTGCAAATGGGAGCCAGGGCAGATGCCTGGGGAATATCACAATAGCAGAGGTATATATGATACTTCCTGCTAAAGGTCTGCTATTTGTGGTTTGAGGAGAGACTGAGTTGGGAGGAATTTCTACACATTTAAAAATCCTCAGCAGATTTTTATTTTAACATTTTTGCCTTCACAACAACCTAAGGAAGGACTTCCACAGTTTTACTGCACATGATGTGACAGGACACCTCCTTTTGTTTGTTCTGAGCCTGGCATCCAACAGTTTCACTTGATGCCTCCTGGTATCAAATTATATTGGATGAGACAGGGAACAACTGATCCCTCTCCACCATCCCCTTGTTAACTGGGATATGATGGCTTTCTGTAAAATCACTGCTGGCTCAGTCCTTTTCACTTAGTCATTTGCTGTATGGAAGCTATTCCATGCTTTGTATTACTCTTGCCATTCTCAGATGCTTTTGGACTTTTACTTTGTTCTTACTGAGACTGAACCAGAGCTGCACATGGAATTCAGGATACAGACTTTGGTTTTATGCAATGGCATAATGATGTTCTCTGCCTTGCTCTCTACCTGTTCTGTTCTATTCTCTCAATGGTGATAATAATATCTTACATTTCATTTTCTTTTTCCATGACACAAAGACCCAAGCTGATGTTATCATAAAGCAATATATCATAGCTACAAGATCTTGCTTCTGTGCTTGGCTCAGGACTGATCAGTTATATGTGAAGTAAGAAATGTTCTTCCCTGCATGCATCACCTTATCACTTTATTTAGATTGAATTTCTTGTGCTATTTTATCAGTCTCACACAGTCCTTCTGCAATTTTTCATGGTCAGTCCTTGTCTTTATTATCTTGAATAACAAAAGTCCAATATAGCTTTGTGGCTCTGTTCTATAGGGATCATTTCTGGGATAGTCTTGAAGCCTGTCTTAAAACTTGAAATTACTTAAATGATCAGAGGACCCTTGTTATTGGAAATATTAGATATGTGGGAAAGAGTTGTCTTTGAATGCTGTGAATGCACACAGGGGAATTCTGCTTTCCCCTGCTCTGCATTTCTTTTCTTTTCTTTTCTTTTCTTTTCTTTTCTTTTCTTTTCTTTTCTTTTCTTTTCTTTTCTTTTCTTTTCTTTTCTTTTCTTTTCTCCCCTCCTTTTTTTCTTTTTTTCTATTTCTTTTTTTTATTTTTCCTTTTTTCTT
>CM031857.1:24716265-24726497 GCA_018697195.1 Certhia americana
TCTTTCTTTCTTTCTTTCTTTCTTTCTTTCTTTCTTTCTTTCTTTCTTTCTTTCTTTCTTTCTTTCTTTCTTTCTTTCTTTCTTTCTTTCTTTCTTTCTTTCTTTCTTTCTTTCTTTCTTTCTCTCTTTCTTTCTCTCTTTCTTTCTTTCTTTCTTTCTTTTTTTCTTTTTTTTTTTTTTTCTTTCTTTTCTTTTCTTTTTACCTTGTTTGTGAGCCTTTGCTGAGCTCTAGCCCTAGGGTTTGTCTAGACAAAAATCTTTCTGTTTTTTTGAGCACAGAACTGTTTTGAGCAAGGAGACAGAGAATTTTTCTGGAGGATAGATGTTATATGACAGACGGTCCTGGATTGATGCTGAATTGTATCCCCATTCGTCTGTTTAGCTCAGAAATAAATTTTGCACCTTTAAAACTGGATCTGGGAGTGAAGGGGGGAGAAGTGGTGGAATGTCTGATGTGGTTGTTTTCAAAACATAAAGATCAGAGTTTTCAGCTTTCCTTCACACACAGCCTGTGTTGTCTGCAGTACTGATGGTGGGACAGAGCTCTCTTTTGCTTTTGTTAGTTTCTTTGGCTAGCTAAAGCAAAAAAATTCTCTGGACTGTGGGTTTTTGTTCCATTCTTTTCCTTGTTTGAACCTGCTCTGGATTAAAAACTCAGCAGAGCCCCAGGAGCTCACACCTGTGTCCCACCGGACCTGGGCTGGGCCCGGCATTTCCCAGCATGGAGGGACTGACAACAACTGAGTGAGCCGAGCTACAGCCCACAGGAGAGAATTTCTGAATTCGGCATCTCTTCAGAGCAGCAAGAGGTTTTGTTGTTTAGTATTGTTCATTTTTTTGTGTGCTGGGGAGTGCTTTGCCTGTTAAATAAACAGTTTTTTCCACTTCTCTTTGGGAAAAGGAAATCTTTTTCCCAAACCAGCTAAGGGAGGGGCCACTTGAATTTGTTTTCTCAAGGAACCCCTTTGGAGTTTGGAGAAAGCCTTTCTCCCAGATTTGCCCTAAACCAGGACACAAATCTCTTGTCTTTTGGTACTCGAAAAAATGTTACTGTCCAGTCCATCCCTCTGGCCATAACTAAAGTTGTGGTGATCTCTCCCGAGTAGTTTTGAATGTCTAGTTAACAACTCCTTCCAGTCCCCTTCCTACCTGGTTCCTGTCTGTTCCTGGACTGAACTTGCTTTAACCCCTGAGCAAGCTGCTCCTTCTGACTTTGCCAGAGCAACTTCTCCCCATCCACCCATACCAGCAGCTCTACCCAACCACTCATATCCTTCCCCTTCCTCGCATTTCTTGCTGCCATCTTTTCCTGTGTATGCAGCCTGCCTTTTCAGATGCCTTGTGTTCCTCATTATGCTGTGGTGTAGACCCCAGGTTCATATGTATACCCCACCGCCCTCATGGAAAATCCCTCATGTTATGCCCAGTAGCATATTGATGAGGCTCTTCCACCTGTGTGACCTGGCTTCTTCTGCCATTCATTCACTCCATGCTGCTTTTGCTTTCATTTAAGCACCTTTTTTCATGTCTTCTTCCAAATATCTGAATTCTCCACAGATTTCTTCTCTGATCATCTTGTTTTAGTAAGGAACAGCAGAACAACTGTCACCTGTTGCTTTCCAAGTGACTCTGTGCCCAGCCACTCCATGAGCAATCACTGCATACATCAATGTGTGTGTGCATTCATATCTAGGAAAGTTTGGGAGAGAAAAACCACCAAAACCAAGGTGGACGATGGGGGGGGTCTTTTATTAATTTGCTAAGAATGGCTTAAGCAAATAAGTGGGTTTGAAAAGTGTAAATTCTGTAACATCACCTTTCTCAGATCAGCTGAGTAGAAGTCTTCATGGATGAGGAGTCCTGAGCTGCAGCACCAAGCAGCTCCCTGTGAGAGCTATGGCTGGCTACAGTGCATGGGCTGGTGAGGTGACAGAGGAGCAGAACCACCTCTGCACAGTTGTGCCACTCTCAGGGACCTGGAAGGGCAGGGTGGCTTTGGGAAGGCCAGAAGGAGCAGCTGGAGGGAGGGCCACAGGAGCTGCTGTGAGAGCTGGACTGTGAGAACTTGGTGGAGAGCAGTGGTGAGCAGAGGAGCCTGCTCTGAAAGGACAGAGGAGGTGACATCAAAGAGCACAGCTATAAGCTGAGAAAAACAGCAACTTTGTGCCTGCACTTGTGTCTGAAAGTGGACAGGGTCTGAGCTCTCTTTTATTTTGAGCCCGAGTTATTCCAGCCCAGTGACTCAATTTATTTCTGTCTCTGCTCCTGACATTTCTCTTTCAGGTGGCTGCTGCATGGTTTTGGGTGGGGCTGTGGGCTGGGGCGACTCGTGTTTTCAAGCTCTTATCGGCATCAGTATGATGTTCTGCTTTTCTTTGCTGTCATACGGCATCCTGCTCCCCTCCCCTTCCTCCCCTCCCTCTGCCGGCTCCCAGAGGAGGCGACAGACGGTCCTGTAATTTGGTTCCATTCGCTCGACTGGAGCAACACCTGCCCCCCTCTCTGGGGACAGGAGGGTCTCATCCCAAACCGTGCAAGGAGCCAAAGATGAATCTGAAGCTCACATGCAAATAGAGCTCAGGATAAAACAACACGGCCATTCTGGGCAGGAAAGGCAAAATCCGTCACCAGGGGAAGAGGCAGGAAAAACGAAATCGGCTCTGAAGAAATAAATAAGAAGCGCCAGGAGATTGCCTTTTCCTTTTGGGTCGGTTGCTATTGTGGTTATTGATCTGTCCCACCCTGGAGAATAAACTGAGAGTACTGAAAAATAATGGCTGATATTAGAACACATTTATTCACCCTAAAAGAACTGGGTTAATTGGGTTACAGGATGGCTAGATGGATAGATATGTGGAGAGATAGATAGAATGTCTCTGCTATTTCTTCACAGCTATATAATGGAAAAGATCCATTTCTTTGTTGAGTTTCAAATACAACATCCTCTTCAGCTCCCCACCCCCATCTCTCTCTCAAACACACACACACACACTCCCTTTGCTAGAAATACAGCAAAGATATCAAATCACATCCAAGACCCTCAGAATTTATCTGCTGTAAGTATCAGTGGTCATATCCTACCTGGCTCACACACTTCTTAACCCAAACAATAAGACATGACTTTGTGGCTGGAGAGTAATGTCATCCTGAACGCACAGTACAATGTACTTTGCTGGACAGTGATGGTCTCTGCGTAGAAAAGTCTTCCTTTTGTATGTGCATATGTAATAAGCGCATAAATTCAAGTCTATATTTTGGCATATTTTGTGCTCAAGATCTTTTAATCTCTTAGGAAACTGTATGATACTCAAATACAGTTCCCCCTTAGCTGTACAGTCCTGTCAAAACCATTATGTTTATTTGGAGGAGTTACTTTTGGCTTGCTGTCTGTCCTCGTTTGCTGTATCAGAGTCAGGATCTGTTTCCAGGGTTCAGATGAATGCATTAGCTGCCCTGCTTCCTAATGATACCATGTGAGTGTGTATTGCATTGTGTCCCTGTGAGTCCATACAGGCCTGAAAATGTGTCTTAATAGGTGTTATAGCCAGATGTTAGCCTGCATTGGATATCCCTTGTACTGGGATATTCTAGGTTTATCCATTAGAACTACTTGCTCTCTGTGAATGCTGGAGGTTTCTCTTCAATGTTTTATATATTTCATATAATGTTTTAAATGTTTTATATATTGTATTGAGTTCAGGCCTAAAGTCCCTCTTTTAGAGTCAGCTAAAGGTCCAGAGGTAGTGCTCTGCCTCCTCTGTCTTTGAGTGCACTTTCGTGGTTTGTAGAATGAGCTCCTCTTCAGTTGTGAAAGAAAGGTATCTGAATGTAGCTAAATATACCAGGAAATATTAACTGTGTCTCTTCCTTGCCAATTGTTGTAATGCCTGAGTGTGATATAAACTTCCATTCAGCAGTTCCAACCCCAGTCCTCCTATGGTATTGTTATTCAAGGTTGTTCATTCCTTTATTGCTGAGGGAACATAGACATAAGCAAACTTTGATTATATAATTAGACTTTATTGCTATCTAACCCAGACTTGCAATGAGATGGAATTAAATTTGTTTACCCATTCTTCATAAATCCAGACTTCTGAGCACTTAGCCATGTAGCCTTTTTTTTTTTTTTTTTTTTTTTTTTTTCCTTGCATAGGCCTTGTAGCTTGTGTGTACTACTCAGCTCCTTAAGAATAAAAAAAGCTGTGGACTGTGGGAGCAAAACCTACATTCTGTTTTCAACACTCATCAACTGCTAGATGAGAACAACTTTCCTTCTTTGTGCCAGCAGGAAAAATAGAAGTAGTTGGGGTGATGTTATGGTGGAGACAGGATTTTAAAAAGGTGGTGAGTGTATGGAAGTAAGACAGGACTTGTAGGAAGAAGCAATTTCTTCCATCAGTTACAAATTGGGAAGAAAAGGACATCTCTTCAGGTCAAGTGTCCAGACACTTTTGCAGGTTAAACTTGAGATCTGACCCTTTGGACACCACTAAAGGCAAAACCCTTGCTGCTCAGTGAGTGCAGACAGGCTCTCTGTTGTCTCAGGTGTCGTAAGAATGGAATAGCCCACAAGATTTTCTGACTTCCTGAGCCTGTTCCCACACATCTCCATGCTCTGCTCTTCCTTGCTCACAACACTGGAGCCTTTCTGGCTTCTCACTTGGGCATAGGATTGCGTGGCTGGGAACCTGAGACTTGAGCATTATCCCAACCTGTGCCTCTGGCATGTGTGTGAGACCCCCAGAAGGGGAAGTGAGGCCAGGGGGAATGTGGGGTTCACACCTACAACTGCCAATGACTGCAGCCATCATACTTTACAGTCAGGTGTTGCAGAGCACTCACTAAAACATGCATTCCCATTGGTCAAGAAGGAAATAATATGTTTATCTTTTTATTAACTTAGTCCTCCCAAATGCTGGTAGCATGAAGGCTTTTTGGATGGCAGGATTTATGATATCACTCAGGCAATTACATCAAACTCAACACAGAGTCCTGGTATCGAACCTACGAAACAAACCTGTCCCAAAGGGAGCCAGCTCCAAAGTTGGTGGAGTTATTTCAGACCTGAAATGCAGGATTTGAAACCTGTGCATTGAACTACCAAACAAGTGTATGCTCCCTTGGGACATGGCAAGCATATATTTGTAGGAAATGGAATTAACAGTCTCTCTGACAGGTTTCCTGCATGGAGCTTTTCAGTTGGTCAAGACCACACTTAATTAAATCGCTGTGCAAAGTGTCAGCCATAAAAATGGGGTGGAGGGGAGGGTTTTATCTCTCCAGCAAGTAAGAATGGATGATGAAGCCACCAGAGTCAATGGCAGTATTCAAATTATAGGTAAAATTAACCCCTTGAGGTAAACGAGAAAAGGGTTTAATTAATGAGATGATCTCACATTACTCGGGTAATAACCCATCTGCCATTGAGTCTGTATCTGTTCCATGTTTCAAATTACAAGATTTGGAAATGAAGCCTTCTATAAAATATTTTGGTTGAGGTTTTCCAAAGTAGGGAAAGGGCACAAGATTTTTTCTTGGTTTAAGCAGAATAAGACCCGGCCAGAGACGGATCAAAGGTGAATTTAAACAAGAGAAAGAAAACCCAGTGCACCAAGGCAGGACACAACACATACATTTGGGAGGCAAAGCCACACGTTTCAGAGTGAGGCAGCAAAACAGGTGCTTGCAAGCATCAGATTGGATTGTACAGCTTGAACTTTGGAACATGTGACCAGATGCCAGTCATGATGAGACTGGGAGAAAGTGACAGCAAGGGTCTTGTCCTGCATTTGGGCAGGGAAGCCAGCTGAAAGCGATTGGGGCGGGGGAACTGTGGTGGAGGGACTGCAGTCTGAGTCTCCCTAGGAAGAGGCAGGTAACCTGTTGAAGCTTCCCACGCATGACTTGAGAAGCCTTTGCAATCCTTATTCATAAGGACATCTCATGTCTGTCTTACAGAAGGACCAACAGGGAAAAATAATTAGGAAAAAACAGCTTTTATTTGATACTTTTATTTATATGCAAAACAGCTCACCATTCATGAGAGATATGAAAAACGCATCAGATAGAAACCAGATTTATCTATTTTCACTACAAAATATTGCATTATATAAAGCAACATAGACACACAAAAAAACCCTGAAAAAGACTAAAATCTTTGGATAGCAGATGTGTTTTTTTTTTTTCTTTTTCTCTTTTGTCCCTAAAATGCGCTTCTTGTTTTAAGAGATTCACAGCAAAGAACATGAAACATTTTCCGGTTATAGAATTTTTTTGGTTGTCACAAAGGAAAGCAGTCCTGGATTTACTTTTCTTTCTTTTTTTTTTTTCTTTTTTTTTTTAGGAAAAAATGTCCTTTCCTAAAAATATAGCACACACATACACACCCACGCTCACTCCCACACACATGCATGTATACGCACACGCACATATACACCCACAAAGAAACTACTTCCCTTATAAACGATTTGCAAAGTACTTTTCAGACGCAACTATAGATCAGAATAACAACAAGTTTTAAAAAAACCAAAACTCTCCTAGTTAAGTGCTAGTGGTTGTTGATCCCACACAAGGAAAGAAAGAAAAAAGGTCAAGAACAAATGCCTTGATATATATAAAATATACTTATAAACAGGGAGGGAGGGGAGGTTTGTGGTACACAAGTGCAATATAATTGGAGGGGGAAAATAAATTAAAAAGAAAAGAAAATGAACACTGTATCGATCCCAACAAACACTCATAAAGTCAAACATAATATTCCACAGGAGAAAGTGTAAACACCCGACTATAGAAACCAATTGGCACGAAGTATCCAAAGTAAAATTGCCACCACTCTGAAAAATAAATAAATCTTGAAAAAAATAAATTGTCAACTCCTTCTACCATAAATAAAAAATAGTTATTTTTAACTGCACCCATGGGTCACACGTTTAAGGTCACAAGTAGATGTTTTTGGATATATATAAAGGGGCACTTGACAGCCTGAAGAGACAATCCGGTTTTACACTTCTCTTCGAAAAGCGGGCTCTCGACCGGGCGGGAGCCCTCCGGGGGGGAGCACAAGCAGCGGGGACCCCCCCGCCCCGCCGCCCGCCCCGGGGAAGGCGCTGCCCGCCGCGGCCGGACCCGGGGCGGCGGGACTGGGGGGTCCCGGGGCTCCGGGCGTCCATCGGGCGCTACACGTCCAGCACGTGGTTGAGATAGGAGATGTAGCAGATGGCGAGGCGCAGGATCTCGATCTTGGAGAGCTTCTTGTCGGGGGGCAGGGTGGGCAGCAGCTTGCGCAGCTCGGCGAAGGCCAGGTTGAAGGCCTCCACGCGGATCCGCTCACGCGTGGCGTGGGCCGAGCGGTACTTGGCCGTGGCGCGGCGCCGCCGGCGCTTCTCCTCCCGGCTCAGCGGCGGCGGGTGCAGCCCGGGCCGGCCCCCGCCGCGGCCCTCCCCGCCGCCGCCGCCGCCGCCGCTGCCCCGGCCCTCGCCGCCGCCGCCCTCGGCGGGCTCCGGGTCGGAGATGCAGCAGCTGAGCGCTTGGGCGTCCGCGCCGCCCAGGGACTCCGGGTCGGAGGGCGCCGAGGACGGGTGGTCGGAGTCGGCAGCTTGGTCCGGGCTAAGCATCATCTTGGAGGGGGCGGAGGAGCCTTCCCGAGACAGAGAAGCAGAGAGAGCGGGTCAGGGCCCCGGCCCCGGGATACAGGGGCAAAGCGGGGAGCAGGGACACGGGCAGGGACATGCCGGTCCCTGCATCCTGCCCCCGGCGCCGGTACCGCCCGGCCGGGGCGGGGGCAGAGCCGGGTGAACGAGTCGCGGCTCCTTCAGGGAGTACTAATGAGAGCAATATCGGGGATAAACGATACCCCGTCATTTAACCATCCCTCTCTAGCGTTTGACGGCAGCTTCAGAGAATATACTTCCTGCCGTTATTCCCTGCGCTTCCTTGGGTGTTGAAACAGGCCCAGAGAGCAATAGAAGGTGTGGGGGTTTTTTTCAAGCGAGCTGATATCCAGTGTTTCAAAATACGGTGATTCCCCCGCCCCCGTCCTCCAGGCCCCCAGTTTTAATATTGTCCTTTCTGGCCTGCCAGTTTCTGCTTAACGGTTTCTGTTTCTGCAACGCTCTATGGGATCCAGGCTACAGACATGATACTTTTAAATACACAGCTCAAGGCTCCACAAATATAACAAGGCCAGTGGGGAGATTTATTTCCCCAATCCCTACGGGATCCGATGTATCTGCTAGGCTCTCCCCTCCGCTCTTTTCCCTGTGCTCCTTCTTTTTTTCTTTTTCTTTCTTTCCTTTCCTGCTGCTAATCGCGCAGATAGCGATTTGCTAGCGATCAAATGGAAATGTTTGGAGAGTTTCCGTTTCTTAAGCGTGGGATTCAAAAAGAAACAAAACCCCAAAGCAGAGGCCGAACTTTTCCATCCCTTTAAATTTTCCCTCCTCTCCCCTCCCTGCGCGAAAAGAGGGGGAGGCTAAATAAATAAATAAATAAATGCGGACGTGCCTTTCAAAAGAAAATTGAATCGTATCTTCTTGCGGCCTCACAGAGCACCATCTGTCATGTAGACAGCAATACAAATCCGAGCGCGTCCGTGGACATGCCGGCATGTAATAAAACAATACATCAGGCAACTAGTGAATAACCTTGGACACAAATGTGTGTGAGTGTGTGTGTGTGCGTGCGTGTGTGTGTGTGCAGCTGGGGTGTCGAGCGAGGTGGGGAGCGAGCCCGATAGAGGAGGGAACATCGCATCCTCCCTTCCCCCGAATTAAGATTGCAAAGTGTTTCCACATAAAGTTTCCAGGGAAAGTCCCAGTCGGGCCTCAGACCCGGTTGGGAAAAATAAATTATTATTATTGTTGTTGTTGTTGACAATAATAATAATAACAACCACACGGGCAAGAGGAATTCTTTCCAGGCAGGGCTAGAGCCAAGCCTCCCCCAGCGGGGCGAGCCGCGGGGCACGCGTGGTGGGGCAGAGGGGCTCAGCGGGGGCCGAGGCTCAGCGCTCCCCGGGCTGAAGGACTGGGGAGTGGGAGAGAAGAGCACTTCCTTCCCCGGGAAAGGGCTGTCTCTTGCCAGGACCGCTTCCTCTTCGATTTTTAATAAGGAGCGTTAATCAGGCCCACAAGGCAGGGGTAGGGGAGAAAAAAAAAAACATTAGCGCGCAAGTCAGGTATCAGTGATCTCGTGGGGCAAAAAGATAAAGAGAAAAGGTTTAAAATCACCTTTCAACTGGCATCCAAGGAAGGGGGCTTATGCAAAAAGCACGCTAGAGAGGCAGGATTTGCAGGGCGGTTGTACGAAAACGGGCAATTGAAGCTGTGGTTCCTGAAGAAAGTTGCTTACAGGTTTCTCTACGGTGTGTGTTGAATTTTTTGCTTTGATTTGGATTTATCTGTGTGGTGGGTTTTGGCGAGCTGATCCGGAAAGAGGCTTTTTTTCCCCCCGACTCTATTTTTTTTTATTATTATTACTATTATTATTACATTAAACCCATTCCCCGTGCTACCTGCAAAAGGGAAAGATATTGTTAAGGTTGCTTACCTCGGTGGAGTCGTTTGGATAGCCTCTCTCTCCAGGTTCCCTCGCCCCCTTGGCGATTCCTTTACAGTTCAAATGACCCTCCGGGAGCGGAGCATGGAAAAATTAAAAAATCAAAATCAAATAAAATTAATTACGAGCGAAAAAGTGTCCTGCTCGAATGGGGAAAGGCAGATCTCATCCCTCGCCGCGGCCTCCAGTGCTCCAGAGATGGGAGATGTTATACTGTCGTGTTTGTTTGCGGAGTATAAATAACAACTTAAGTTACTTACGATGCATCAGGGGACAAAAAGAGTTTCCCCATCAAAGTCCTCCTCTGCCCGCTTGTTCGGGGTAGCGGCTGCAGCGCACCGGCAGCTTCGGCCGGTCGGTTTTAGAGGAGAAAATTGCCCTCTCTCCCGCTTTTCTTCCTCCTCTTCCCCGACCGCGATAAATAACAAAAGGGATGCGGCGACAGCACCGGCACTGTCCGGGATTATTCCCTCTCTCCCGCCCCCTCAGCCTCTCCTTCCCTGCGGCAGCCCCGCCGCTCCCGGGCCGGGCCGGTCGCGGGGCCCGGGGCGCGGAGCCCGGAGCCGGGGGCGCGGAGCCCGGCGCGGCGCTGCCGGCTTTGTTCCGCCGCGGCCCGGCGCACAGGCACGCCGCGGGTCGGGGTAACAATGCGTCGCTCCCTCCTTTCTTCTCTATTC